>CM056954.1:26918455-27518455 GCA_029856935.1 Cyclocarya paliurus
AAATACTTTCAAACTAATCATTACACTTTTTTCAAACTAATCATTATAACTTTTCCAAAGTCTCAAACAAAAAATAAAAAAGTAATTCAATTTTTTAAAATCCTAAAATAAAAACAATATTAACAAACTTTATTTTAACAATATTTTAACTTTAGAATATTTTTTATTCAACTTATTTTCTCTCATTTCCTAAAACCCAAAAAATAGTTTTAAACTACCTCATTACTATTAACAAACTATTTGAGCAAGTCTAAAAATAAATAATATTTATTTTTAATAACTCTGTGTATGGGACATAGAGTTTTAATAAAACTGTTACATTCTCTCACTTCATCCATACTCCCATAAAATAACATTTTTTACTCATGGGTTTATTACAGGAAATTAATCATACTGCACACGTTCATTTCCAAAAGACTTTCCTAGATAAAAAATACATTACATGAGTTCCGTAATATTAATGTTAAATTAGTTACCAAAGCGAGTTATGACGGTCCTTTGTTACATTACCAACAAATTTCCTTCCATGTATCACAATACTAGTAACTTAATTTAGCACGATCTTTAATTGGGACAATTAAGGCAAATACTGTAATGCCCTAGGTTCTAATTCATGTTTTTTTCAAACATTATCTTGTTATCATTCATCCACACCATTCAATGTACATATAAAGTGAAAAACAAGATAACAAAAACAACTTTAATAGATATCTTTTAATGTCCAGTAACAAAATACTAAGTATATCAATGATCTCTTTAACATGTTCACATCATGGGTATAAGCATAAAACTCATTTTTTCAACATGTTCTTGAAAGTATAATCATTGATGTAGTATTAATATGGAGAAAAATTTCATATTAACTCATTATTTGGAGAAAAATACTCTCAGGAATTCTTGCAATACATTCTTAGCGACTTGGCCAAAAGTCGACAATTCCAACTCTTAAGATAAATTTTCTCAGTCATATATCATATACTGTGGCCTCAAATCATGCCACAAACTTAGCTATTTATTGCACATAAAGAAGTAAGAGATTTGCTTAATACTTTTTTTATAAAATAAATCTACTAGATAGCAAAATACATAACTGTTACGGTATTTTCTATCTTCAGAGCAATCCCATAAAAATAGAGTCTTAATATCAAGTTACCTTAAGAATATTAGTTCTTCTAAAGATAACAATATAGTCTTTAATCTCTTACAAATAACCTTTCACTTTTTTCACAGCTTTTTGGTCAAACATCATTGGATTACATTGGCAACAACCAAGGATGCGAACTGTAAAACTAAAGTTCGACCATTTACAAGTTTGTGCAACCATTAAAATCCTTATAACCATCATATACAAAAACTTTTAATTTGAGGACACTGTAAAATACTGAGCATGTCACATTTTATTTTTAAAGCATCTATTAACTAACAATTCTGCATGCAAAGTCTTTTAAAACTCTATGAAAATATATTGAGCGTCTTCGTATTGGTATTAATATTCAATCCCAATTAGAAATGATGTCTCATTCGTAAATTTTATTTTTAAAGTTCTTTAGATACATAACTTTAATATCATACTACAAACCATGATTTATATTTGCTAAAAAGTCATATACATGCATGACTATAAATGAAAATGTACTCTTACTAATCTTCAGATATATATATTAACAATAAATCCAAAAATAATATTAGTTTTGTCAAATTTCAGATACCATTTGAAAAAAGTCTTTTACATTTTATAAGTAGTCATTTATACGTTTTTTGTAGACTTCAAATTTTCACTATACAATTATTTTCATATCTAGTTGATGTAACTCTAAATTGTAATGAGTTACTAATGTTATAATTATCATGAATGAGTCATTTCATGTTTATTAGAAAATCTCATTTTCTAATCAATACTAATTTCTTAGTGAAATCCATGATTACAAGTTAAATTCTATATCGTTCAACATTGTCTTTAAAGTCAGGATTTTGTCTTTAAGACTCATTTACATTCAACTTTTTATATATTCACTACAATAGAAACGTCTTTTAGGGACGAAATTTTTCATCCCAAATTATGTCATTTTGTCTCAAAAAATTTTTGGGACGAAAAAAATTCATCCCAAGCTCATCCCAACAAGACTGTCCCCAAAGATATTTTGGGATGAAAATCACCATTTCGTCCCAAAATATATCTTTTGGGACGAATTTGAAGGAAACCGTTCGAACGGTTACAATTTTATGTTTGAACTTGAATAATTTGTTTGAACGATTGGAAAAAATGTTCGAACAAAATTACATTAGACACCCGTTTGAACAGTATAAATATAACTTTCCGTTTGAACATTAAAGGGACAGATCGAACAGTATAATCGTTCGAGCGGTGTAAAAGTTATGTTCGAACGCTATAAAAATAAATGTCGTTCAAACGTTATGTGATCGTTCGAACGATGTAATCAATGGAGTTCGAACGTTATCTTGTCGTTCTGATTGGTATCTGAATCTTGCTACAATAAATGTGTTAAGACATAACATCATTCTGATTCATCCAAATAATTAACTATATCTAATAAATAAATAAATAGTAATACCAATTTCTTAGAGAGGCGATGGAAAGATCTTGAACCTACATGATGATTAATCTTTAATTTTGATCTATTTGTTTTATTTATAGAACTTCGCTCCTACAAAAAAATTGAAAATATTTTGAAACAAAATGACAAATAGGACAAGAAAAATAATTAATTTAATTATACCTGATATGATGGATCTTCAAACATGTCACAAAATTTTTTCCACTCGGAAGGTCAGACATTCTGAAAATGATATTGACATGCATCTTCCTTGTTCTCAAACTTACTATAATGCTCACGACACCTCGCCTTATATTTACGGAATGCATTATTCATAAGCTCTTTCACAGTCTTATGCTCCTCTCTCAGATCAAAATTTAATTCGAAATCATCTTTAAAAAAATAGTATTCTCTAAACCAAAAAACGTTTCTTGATAAGCTCCTTAACATCTTGGGAGACTTTCTTCCATGTTGTCGTTGCCAAAGGTGCATAAGTTTGTATAAGAGCACCCACATGCGATGCAAGCCAAGCTGCTGGTTGTCTTTCATCTCCGGTATGTTCGTCAGGAATGTTAACCTTGATCTTACCCACCTTACGATATTTTTTCAACGTCACGCCTCTAGTGGTGCCTCGATCTTGATGAGATTGTACTGTGGATTCTATAAAATATAACATTGTAATCAATCTGTATTATATGTCTATTATATGACCTCAATTAATAACTTTTATGAGTATTAGATTTTTACCTTGTTCTGTAGAGTCAATATCTAATGATGAGTCTGAAGGAGAGCTAGGAACATGTAGAGATGGGTTGCGAACTTTCTTCCTCTTTGGTGGCACAATTTCAAACCACTGATATATTCAATAAGTAAAATATTTGTCATCAAGTGTAATGTTAACACATCATTGGTCAATCATAATCTGTATCAGTTTCATTTGATAATTCACTCTCATCATCTATAGATAATTTAGATGATTCAACATTTTCCTCAATTGTTGCATCAACAATTTCAGTATCAATATCTTCTCTATTTAATGGAATCATTTCATACTGACTCAAATCCACAAACAAATTTGTTGCGGGTTGACTCTCTTGGTATGCTTCTTGAGTAGAGGAGTCATCTTCTTCTTCATCATGTCCTTCTGCCTAAGGGATAACATCATATATATTTCTTGGAGAATATTTTTGTACTACTTGCTATTGATTTCCTAACTCCGGGTCATCTAAGTAGACTACTTGAGATACTTGAGAAACCAAAATAAAAGAATCATCTTCATACCATTTCTTTGATGTATTAACACTCAAAGAATATTTATCATCATGGATGGACATGATGAAGAATCATCTTCATACCAATTCTTCAATGGCTGTAAGTGTATGTCTATATCATTTTTCGGTGATCTCAAACCTGAAATGAGCAAACTCATCATGAAATACAGATCTTTCATACATTTTCACGGTGGTAGATTATACAGCATAAGTACAACTGGCCAAGTACTATGGCTAGTACTCATGTTCCCAAACAGATTAAATCCATCTGTTGCCAACCCAAGTTGCACATTACGCGGTTCTTCAGCAAATCATGGGTGTTCCCAATCAAATTCCTTCCACACTTGGGAGTTAGCAGGATGTGACAAAATATCATCATTCCTTACTCTCTCTGATGAGAACCATGTCATGTCTACAGCCGTTGCACGTTACATAAATAGTCGTTGTATGACCTTTTGTGGCATATTTTGCTTGTCCGATGTCCATCTTGATTCGTGGCGTATGGGACATTGGTTCAACTGCACATTCTCTTGCCAAAATAATATGCAATCATTCTTACATGCATGTATTACGTTGTAATCAAACCCGAGTCCTCGTTTCAACTTTTTTACTTCATAGAAGTTACGAGATAAAGTATTGTCTGTCGGTAGTGCCTTTTTATACAACTCAAGTAACATATTGACAACCTTAATAGATAATCGACACATTGATTTTATGTGAAGCAGTCTCAAGATAAATGACAACTTACTGTGTCTTCCGCGTCCTGAATATAGCTTATGCTGTGATTCATTCCGCAATCGTGCAAAAGTGTTATGGCCCCCATCATTTGAACTTGATGTGTCCGTGTCACCTTCATCCATAAACATTCCCGCACCGATGTCACCTAACATTTGCTCCATTTCCTTATCGTATTCATCTCCAACAACTTCTGTTTCTACATCTTCATCGATCTATTCTTCTTCATATGGAGCCTCAAATGAAGTTAGATATGGTTCGCCATGTAATACCTAATTAGTATAACCCTTGTCAATACCTTTGACAAACATATGCTCTCTCACCAAGTCTATCTTATGAGAACGCAAATTCCTGTATTCTCTGCATGGGCATCTAATACGCCCATCACTATTGCATGTACCCAATGCGAACTCCATGAATTTCTTAACACCGTCAGCATATATATTGTAATTCTGACCCAATCGATCGCTAACTTACATCCAACTCTTATCTATGCCGACTATCTTCATTACAAACAGTCACGTGTGCATCAACAAATAAACAAGAATGTAACTATATATATCATATAAGTAGTATTATAAAATATAGTACTATATAGATATTAATATACCGTTAATATACCGTTAATATACGAATTATAGATATTAATTATAGTATCATATATATATATATATATATACTAATTATATATATCTATGTTCACCAAAATATTTATATATGTTATATAATATATACTAGTATATAATATATTATATACTATATTATACTACATCATATAATAATAACATATATTAGTAAACTGTTCGAACATATTAACTAACCGTTCGAACGGTATTGCATACATAAGTTGACATAGACGGTCATTTTCACGGACGCCAAACTGCTCTCGAACGTCATTTTCTCCTTTAAAGCTGTCCATCTATGTCGTTTAAAGCCTCCGTCACTGCCGTGTACAGTACCCAGTCAAAGCCTCTTCCTCTAAGCACAGGTATGCTATTTTTCTAATCATTTTACTATTTAAATATAGGTTTTTGATGGATTTATTTGTTTAAATTAGGATAAAACAATTTATCCATCAATATTAACACTAGATTTGCTTAAATCCATTGTAGGAAGGTTTTTTTAAGTCTCTTTATATTACATTGTTGAAAAATCCATGGAATCAAAGGATTCCATGGATTTCAATGGCTGAGTCGACTTAACGTCATCGTTGAGTTTGATTTGCATATCGTTCGAATGCTGGGTAAGGAGTTCGAATGGTACTAGCCAAACAGGTTAATTATTTAACTCGTTTGAATGTTGTTTTATACTTTCGAACTGTACGAGCTAAACAGGTTTGCATACCGTTCGAACACTAATTTAGGCATTCAAACGGTATAATTAAATTTAGTAATATTAGTGAATCATTATTTTTATTCCATATTGTAATTCTATTAAATCTTAACGAGAATATATATTATATTATAATTAAATTAATATAGAATTTTATCACATTTTGTTAAATATTTTTATTATTAATGTTGTATTGATAAGCTCTTTAATTGTAAATTTCAGGTTGATTATAATGTCTTCTTCTAGGGTGGGAGGTAAGCAACGTAATCCAGCTGAGACTAGTATCAGTCCAGGCAGGGAGAGGACTGTTTCACTAGAGCGACATGTGAAGCTTTTTGACTTCCAGAGTCTTGTCTAAGAGTGTCATTCCGTGCCATCGGTCTTCATCGATTGTGGTTGGGGACCTATCTTAGATGAGCCGGATGAATCATGGGAGACTGTCTCCTATATTGACATTGTTGCTGAGTTATATAGAGAGTTCGGTGGTGCCAGCCCAGATGACGGAGGGGCATACAGGATCTCTGTCTGAGGAGTTCCAGTTGTATTTTCACGGGACCGACTCGCTGAGCATCTCGGTATTCTTAGGCTGCTAGATGCATATTCGAACATGGTGCCTAGAGAGTTTGATCCTTTAGCTGAGGCGGAGATAGCTGAGGAGGAGGCACAGGTTTATACAGATGAGGTCGATGCCCTTGCTGATCATGAGGTGAGGGATTTGGTTGTTGGTCCAGATGCTCCCTTGTATGATGGGACGAAGAGCATCAAGCAGACAGATCTATCTTCTTTCTTCAAGAATTTGATAATCGCCAACAATATTGACCCTCGACAGCACAAGACAGAGGTCGGCCTTAATCGAACAAAATTTATGATATGGGTCGCTCGTGGCATTCTTATCGACTTGGTGGGGTATATATTTGATAGGATTTGATCAGAGTCCCGGTACATTTCGATAGATCTACTGCCATTCGGGATCCTGATCACCCAATTTCTGCTATTTTCCTGTGTCGTGCCTGATGTTGCCGAGCTTAAACGGTCGCCAATGAGACCAATCAACAGCACCACCCTCTCACGCAGTACGGGACACTCGAGACTGCGTCTTCTTACACATGTTCCAGACCCAGTTGATACTTAGCGAGATGCATAGCCAGGAGATCATGGAGTATTGGCCGTTGAGACATCCACATAGGCTGAGGCATCAGTACATAGCGCTACTCGTGAGGACATGGATGAGATCGTGCGTGCAGCGATCAGCGGACAAATATCAGCGGTGATCGATGTAGTTCATATGAAGGTCCATTTTGCTGTGTTTGAGTTTTGTACAGAGATTATTGCTGGTATCTCTGAGTTTCGTACAGAGATTACTACTAGCATCTCTGAGTTACGTACGGACCTTGATGCCATTTCTGCGACTCAGGTCACCATCAATACTTGACTGACACAGATAGAGGGACGTTTAGCTGCAGTCGAGGAAATGTGCAAAGAGTTGGGGTCTTAGTACTTTCTATCTTTTATTTTTATTTTTAGAATGGACAATATTTAGTGTTTTGTAAATTTAGTATTTAATTATGAATTAGTATTATTTTATATTTCCTGAACTAACTATTGATTTATATTATTTAATTGATAAATTTCTTATAATTACTAGTTAATATAAATATAATTATCTAAAAAAAAACATATGATCATTGTTCAAGCCCTACAACTTACGTTCGAATAGTGCTTATTCATCATTCGAATGGTGAAATTGAAACGTTCGAACGGTAGAGCAATTTGCCACTATAATTATTTTACTTAACATGTCAAAATGTACGTTCGAAGGGTTAAATTTACACATTTGAATGATGAATCAACACTATTCGAATGGTTTCATTATTATATAGGGACAAAATAAATCGTCCCCAACTATACCGTTCAAACGCATTCGAACGGTTTGCATCTTCTGTCATTTTTTTTGGATAAAATATGAAATTCGTCCCTAAAGCTCACTTTTTGGGACGATTTTCATTTTGTTCCAAAACAAAATCGTCCCAAAAAGTCTTTTTTGTTGTAGTGACTTCAGAAAATTTAAACGAAATTACAGACTTTATATTGATTCATGGATTTCAATCTTTTTTATGTATCGATCTTTCACTTCTTTTTATAACTTGTGAGAACATATGTGAACCTTTATTTGTTTCTATTCCTAATTCAAATTTTGAAAATATACCATGTAACCTAACCAAATAGAAAATACAGAGGATTACATATGAGGTTATTTGTTCTGACGTCTCGATGGCCAATTCTGCAGTGATGGTTTTTTGATGAGGTAGATGATCATTTATTTGTTGTTTCATATTATCATTGAGATAATCAAAAAAAGAAACTACAAGCATTTTTGAAGTAAAAGAATGAACTTCACGACAATCATATATCTAGTTTCTATGCTCCAATTGATTTTGCCATCCTAAAGAAATTTTACATTTCAATTTCTTCAAAATTCAAACTATAAATAGAAATAATACAACCTAAATCATTTGAATCTCCTTGAGTAACTAATAATGTACCCATTAACTGTTAAACAGTCTAACTTCATTTTATTTAGATTGTAAAGTCTTACTTTAGATGAACTATTCTTACATGTATACTCCTTAAATCAGGTATCCTATCACTCTACAATTCAAAATAAGTTTTTGAGACTACTTACTAGGAACACAATTTAAGATATATACCATTGTCTTTAATAATTTTACTACACATCTTTTTAAGAAATTAATAAAATAGGTCAGTGTTATGACCTATTTCATAATACTTTTCCTAGCACTCACTACTTCAATCCAATTCGATATTTTTCACCTTTCTACGTAGCTGCATTTCCTCCCCATTAGAATTACCTCAAGAATTGCAAAAGGCTTGAAACTTCTCATGTAGTAGATAGATACTTTCATACCATTAAAATCATTTATGAAGATAATGAGATACTTATATTTATAAAACATTATAGAGAAAAAAGGTTTACTTGTGTCTATATTTATTATCTCAAGAAACTCTCTATTCCTTGTAGCATCTTTTCTTGATATGTTTGATTTGCTTTCTTTCAATACAAATAAACACTCATCTTGAAAGATAACCAAATCCAGTTTGAATTAATCTGGTGCCCAGTGTATAGCATACAGCTTTATATTTGGTAAGGTTTACCACTGAAAGAGAAAGGCCCCTAGATAGAAAGATATTGTTTATAAGACCATTTTCAGATGTTTGATTTAAGGCAAGTTTGCCGGTATATATATCCATACTTGTAGGAGGGATAACAAGATAACAAGACAACTGGGAGTCTTTTGTCATTGGAAAGAGCTGTACATTAATTTAAAATATTTAAGAGCTTCTCCCCCAACATCCACCCAAAGGAATACATGAGCTGTAAGTTGGCTCCCAAATGTTAAGAATATATATATTATAAATCATTAAATCCACATATTTCCATTTGAGACAAGTGGTGATTATACTAGTATCTTAGAAGATGTCTTAAGTTTGAATCCTGACTTTATACTTTACTAAATTTAATTAGATATTCCATGTGTTGAGCTCATTCATTGAGTAGGAGTCAGGCCTATATTTGAGAGGGAGTATTAAGAATATAATATCAATAATTAAATCCACCACTTTCAATCAATTTAAACTTTTGAGATAAGTAATGATTTCATACTAAAGGGACACCAAAACTACCACCCCGCGTTGGCTGGCCGGATTCTGGGAGCGCAGGAAGCCAAGGCTCCATGTTTGGCAGCTCTAGTAATGGATTGCAATAAATGAGAGAAAAATCTAAATGAAAATCAAATGTCAGTTACCACAGCATGTTGATGAAGTGCCAACCTAGCTAAGGTGAACCCAAATTGTAGGTGTCTGCATGCCTGTACGTACACATTATCGATCCAAATATTTAGCTTCAAATAAAGAAATCTATTCATAATCATTCTGCCGATGCACATCATGTCCAATATATAACACCATGCAAAAAATATCCGGCCATTACCCAACTAGTTCAATTTTAACTAGTATTGGACCCAAACGAAATCCTTTCACCTTTTCTCATTGTTTTCCCCCATTTATCTCATGTGCTAGCTGTTGGAACAATTGGTAGTTGATTTTGATTTCCTTTTGATCTAAGTATTAAAGGGATTTTTTGGACTGTTAAAATATTATTTTATTAAAAAAAATTCCTAACTTTTTTAATTGGTGCATTTATGAAAATTATTTTCGTCGTCCCATAATTAACTTTCATAAAGAATTAACCATGGAGAATATTATGTGATTTTATTTTACCATTCCAAACCCTACTTTTATTTTACTATAAGGAGGTATTACTGTTCATCAACCTTTGAGTTTTTCTTTTAAAAAAACATAAAAGATGATCCAATGGTACTAAAAATATCACATTTTACACAATGAGATACAACTGAGATACAAGCGCGGTACAAAGTGTTACTAATTTGAGCAGTGCTACTCTGCCACTTAGAGTAGCCCGTTGCAAGTGACCACTAGTTTAAAATCACATTTTTATTTTTTTTTCAATTTTTTATTCATATTTTTTATCATTTTAAAACATTTTAAAAAATTCATAAAAAAATATCAATACACTAATAGTTATTTCTTTAACTCTTAAGTAAAGAAAAAAAAAATATCTATATATATATATATTTAGGAAAACACTATAGATACAAAGGAAAACACTATAGTAGCTTGTGTGTCTCCCCTCCCCTCCTCCCCTTTTTTGTCTCTGTCTCCGCTGCCTCCACCTCCACGTGGCGCCACCATGGTGGTTAGGGACCACCTCAGGGCGAGCAGAATCCGCCGGCGGTCCAAGCGGCACCGTCCGACGGGAGGATGGGAGCTCCCGTGCACGGCAGCTCATGGCGGCGCCACGTGGAGGCGGAGGCAGCGGAGACAGAGACGGAAAGGTGGAGGAGGGGAGGGGAGACGCACGGGAGGAGGGGCTGCCGTGAGGGGAGGGGAGATGACGGCGGCTTCTGGCGACCCTGAGGTGGTCTCTAACCACTATGGCGGCTAGAGAAGGCGAAGGCCGGCGGAGATGGGGGAGATGCACGGGAATGGGGAAGTGCACGGAAATGGTAAAAAGAAAAGAAGAAAAAAGAAAAGAAAAGAGGGGCACGTGGCACACTATAAAGTGTGCCACATCAGTGTGTGGAATCCCTTTGTGGCTGTAGCAGCCCTCATATATTTATATGAGGTGTCAAAATGAAAAAACAAATTGAGTAAACAAAATAGAATTAATCTTCTAATTTATATAACAATTTATGCAATCCATATCATAGAGTATAAGCTAATTGCCAAGTTTTTGTCATTTCCACTTCCATTTTGATAAACGTGCAGACAATATTGATAGCATAAAAACAAACAAATAAGAAAAGAAATAAAAAGATCAGGAGGAGGCAAACATGGATCATATTGATGGATAGATAGACATTTTTATGGAGGCCATGTTATATAGCAATACAGTCTACAAAGCATAGATATGCTTGGAAGATGTGGGGACTCTACTAAGAGATCATTCATTATGAATGCATTTATTATAGGATGATTCAGAGATCCTATTTTGATTTGGAGTTGATCTAGACACTGCTTTTGATGGAAGAACTGTATCCAGTCCGATCGTCATAGTATTTTGACCACAGCATCACACCTCCATACTTGGCAGAACTTTTAATGGCCGGAAGTACCTTAGAAGTTAAATCAGCAACAGGAATGAAGCCACTTCCAGCTGCATTAGGTGCTGCAGGAAGTCCTAAAAATATTTTGGTTGCAGGAATAGAAGTCCATTGATTCCATGCATTTACTAGATTGGCAGTATTACCTGAGGAATACTGGCATGGAGGATTGTTATAGAACTGTACCCATACATAATCAAATAGGCCGGTCTTAAGAGCTCTACCCATCCAAGCATCAGGGAATGGACATTGAGGAGCTGCCGTTAAGTATACCTTCTTTCCTTGTTTGCTGTATCTGGAGAGATACCTCGCAAGTTTATCCCAGTGTCGGGTTGTTCCTCCTTCAATGTCGAAGTCAATCCCATCCAAAACAGCATCTCCAAGAGGGCGAGAAGAGGATTGTCCGCCCAAGAAGTTATTCCATAGATAGGTCGCAACTTGTCGAGCATCGTTTGTCGAAGTAAGGGAGTAGCTCCCTGCCCCTCCTCCGATAGAGAGCATCACCTTAATTCCTTTTGCCTGACACGATTTAATGTCAGAACTTAATTTGGTGCAGCCATTACTGTTTGGATCGCAATGTCCAGCCAGGTTGATGGCTGGTTTTTGATCTTTGCCAAAGGTCGGAAGGAAAGCAATATTTACATAGGCATAGTTTCCCGTGGCACAAGTTTGAGCCAAGGTGCCCTCATTTCCATTCTGACCCCAATAGATTGCGATTCCACCAGCATCAGTACTAACCACCAGCATTAGAATTATCAATGAGAGGAAAGGTAGTGAGATAGTAGGATTTAATGCCATAATGCCCAAGGTTTTTCTATTGGTGCTCGTTGTGTTTAGAGAAACATGTCTCTTTTATAGGAGGGAAATGATCGTGCTCTGCTTCCTAACTTCTATGCCAATGAGTGTTGTTTAGAAGTCAATCAATCCCACCGAGTTCGGTTCACTGAATGGTTGGACACGACAAGAAATATTTCCGCACATTTAAATCCCAAGTCCAGAGAATTAAGATATATAGTATGATCCATCATTTTCCCACAAACACTCCATCCATGAGCAAGAGTCTCTATAAGGCTTTTCTTTCGGAAAAAAGCTTGGTAGGTTTGGCAAGTGGAATGAGACAAAATTCTCATCTCATTATTATAATTTTTTTAAATTTTCACACAAAATATAATAAACAATTTAATTTTTTAAAATTTCAATTCTATTTTTTAAAATTTTAATTCAATAATAATATTAAAAAAATAATATTTTAAACTTTTATTTAAAATAAAAAATTCTTATCTCACTGTCTAAACCTATTAGTGTGTGCTATATGTCAAGATCTTGGATGTTATTTTCATGGAGTTTTTGGAACTAAGGTAAAGTTCATAAGGTCATGTTATCATAAAGACTAGACCGATTAACTCTGAGTAAAGTTAAAATTGGACTTCCACTTTTACATCCACCAATGAGTAGACGAACTAGTGGATTTTTCATTCATTGGTTAAATGCTCATCCTCAAAATGGGTTAAAAATTGCTTTTGGTATCTCAAGAACTGTTCAATTGTCCAATTGAGTTCACTAAAGAAAATAAGGAGACTCGTAGGTAGTGGATTTCCAAGGATTTGTCATATTTTCATCCTCAATATGAGTTGTTTATTATTATTATTATTATTCAATGCTTTATGACATTTACTAATGAGGGGACTACTTACTGGATTTCCATGAATATCTCAATTAAGGCTTGAAAAATTAAAATTGGGTTTGAAATTTGGTAAGGACCGATTTAGGTGGTTCGAAAAATTGAATCAGGTGATTCATCACAATTTTGAATTGGTTATTTCAATATTGATAAAAATTATTAAAAATCACATATAATGCAACTTAAGCATTTAATATCATTTGAAAAAGTGTATAAAATATAAATTCATTCACTAGTTTTAAGAAAAATATGATATGAATCTAAATAATTTCAATAAGGGGATGCTTGAAAATATTTTCATCTCATCTTATCTTATTCCATTTCATTTCTTTCTTAAACATTATTCAAACACATAAAAGACTTTCAAACTAATTATTACAATTTTTTCAAATTAATCATTATAACTTTTCCAAAGTTTCAAACAAAAAATAAAAAAGTAATTCAATTTTTTTAAATCCTAAAATAAAAACAATATTAACAAATTATATTTTAACAATATTTTAACTTTATAATATTTTTTATTCAAAATTTGTTCTCTTCTTTCCCAAAGCTCAAAAAATAGTTAACTCAAACTATCTTACTCTTATTTGCAAACCATCTTATTAATATTCACAAAATTCTCATTTCATCTCATTCACAAGCATCTCCTAAATATCTAATTCAATTATATAATCTCAATTGGCTCACCTTATTTTGTTTTCCGTATATAAAGAAGATAAAGACCATTAAGTTATAAGCACGTGGCAAAATAAATATTTTATGCACAACTACAAATTTAATATAAAATACTTTTTCATTTCCTAATTTTTCTCTTCAACTAAAGAAAATAAAAAACTAAATATTTTATTTATAAATATTCTACCATTTTTATTGAATACAATGATGAAAAATGTTAATATATGTTTAATTCTCTCACATTTTTGTATAGAAAAAAAAAAAAAAAAACCTTTATTATCATACATAACTTAAAAAATAAATACAGTTTTGAATTAGTTAGAATTTGCTTAAATCAGTATTTAAAACAATTAGAATTGGTTTGAATTAGCCTAAATCAACCGATAGAAGCAGTAAAATTCACTAATTAAATCGATTCCATTTTTGAATCGGATGCATTGACTTGAATTGAATCGTATTTCGAACCTTGATCTCAACGCTCATCCCCATAATGAGTTTGTTAGTTCAGTAATGTTGAGTATAAATTTCAAATAGATAAATTTTACACGGACTATTTATAAAAAGATGGTTCCCATTAAAAAATAATTCTTTTTATACTTTTTCAAGATGTGGTCTAAATTTTTATAAAGGCACGCACAAGACTTGTTTATTTGAAATTTGTACAAATCATTATCTTATTAAGTTGGTACCCCACGTGTAATGGGATATTAATTAATTAATTAGTCATTATGGAGACTGTCATGAAATGTTTTACCCAATTAATTTATAAGTAACCTCAATGATATTAATGAGCAATTCTACACAACCTCCCAACCTCCACACACTACATTTTTTTAAATTTTAATATTTTTTAATATTTTTTAATATATTTTTTTAAAATTTATTCTTTTTAAACTAATTTAATTTTTTTATTCATTATTCATATATTAAATATTTAATAAAAAATAAAAATAAAAAAAGTATGGTGTGTGGAGGTTGTGTGAATAGTAAGAGGATGAATAGATTTTTTCGATATTAATTAGCAGATAGAACGACGTACCGAAATCCCATGGTGAGCCAAACTATCATAGATTATATATATAGGTAGATACATTTTGGTGTTGAAAATGTTTTGATATTAGTGGAGGATTGTATATTTGATCCCCATGGTGAAATTAATACAGTACGGTACTCTTATTGATATGCATCTCATATACTTGCATTTGAACTTATATAAACATTATATTTGTTTGAATATATAGTGTGCTCAATTTGGAGTAGTGCTAGATCCCGGGATGTAGCCCGAGGATCTCCCGATAAGGCAAAAAAAAAGGTTTTTCTAGTTTTTTGGATTTATTTTTATTTATTTTTTTGGTATACTTAAATATTTTATAAAAAAAATTTACAACATCATTAAGAAATATTTTATTAATTATTAAAAAAATAAAAAATACACTATTAAAAGAAATGCTCTAGACGTATTTTCCGGATCTATTATCGAAATTCCAAGCATTCTTGTTGGCAGTGACGAGGGTGTCCCGCAATGATGACATAAATAGTCAAATAGTAGTGTTCAAAGATGGGTTGAAACCATAACAGTAGATCTAAGTGGACTTAGCTTCGTTTATTTTTAGAGATAAGACTAGAGGAATTAAAATTAAAATTAAAAAATTAAATAAAGTATTATTAAAATATACTTTTTAATATTATTTTTATTTTTAGATTTAAAAAAATTGAATTTTTTATTTTATTTTACATTAAAATTTTAGAAAGTTGTAATAATTAGATGAGATGAGATGAGATGAATTGAAAAAGTTGAATTATTTATTTTATTTTGTATTGGAATTTGAAAAAGTTGTATTGATTAGATAAGATAAGATAAGATGAGATGAGATATTTTCTGAAAACAAACGAGACTTTAATCCTAATTTGGATAGCAAAATTCTCTTATCCCATCTGTGTCAATTAGGCCTGATTTGGATAGAAAAATCCTCTCACCTCCTCTTATTACATCTCATCTCAATTATATTCAAACATCATATATACAAACATTTTTTCAAATTTAAATTTTTAAATTTTTAATCTAATAATTACCTAATCATTACAACTTTTTTAAACTTCCAAGCAAAATATAAAAAAAAAATCAAAAAATTTTCAAATCCCGAAACAAAAATTATATTCTAATAATATTTTAATTTTATAATATTTTTATTCAACTTTTTTTTCTCTCATTTTCCAAACTCACATGAAATATGTTAATTCAAATTATTTCACAACTAATCATCTTATCTCATTTCACTTTCTAAACGATGCCTAAAGCTAACAAAGGTTTTAAACTAGGAAGGTTAAGAATAGTCAAAATGGACCTTAATCAACAAACAAGACCAATCAACGTAAAATGACATGCTGTAGACCGTTATTTTCTCTCACCAGAGAAGGTCCAAAAATCTTAGCTTCTCTGTCTAGAGGGTGGCTCCTCCCGTTTGTATAGTCTAGATAATGTTTACTGTGTTTTCTTTTATTTTTTCTTAGTTTTCTGACCATAGCACACATATAAGTGTCGATTTACTTTTTTGGGCCACCCACTATCGCCACGCACCTTATCGCAAGACTCGTCAGCAGTTGATCCTTCGAATGACAGAAGAAAACCGTCGAAAAGAGTGGCGTGTGCGTCTCATGCGCGGCCCAAACCTGTCGTGGATCTCATGTGCGTCCACACCAAGGTGAGTTTATTGCCACCATGCGAGGCATTTTTGGGGTCAGTGGCCATCTCTTAGATCCGACCTCCAGTCTCTTAGTGTGGCACGTGGTCTTCATGTGCCACTACAATTCATGGTGACTACCCGCCGACAATTCAACGCTTCTCCCGCTTGCTATCTTTCTATACTATCATTTTTCCTAATCAAGGATCGTGGAAAAAAGGTAATTAAAGTCTCATTCAATCAGTCCAGACCAACAACATGCAGCAAAGATCCATTCACTGTGGCTTTCAGTTATAGTATTATAGTCTGTTTATCAGACTATATCAAAACCGCTTCAAACAGCTTCCCTTTGTGGGAAATAGGTTGGGGTTAAGTCATTGGCTTCAAATCCCTTTTTTTTTTTCCTGTGTTGTATTAGCTAGTTTGGTATTAATGTTGAGACCTCCTATCCTGTTATATCTTGTGTCCTGTAATTATTTTCTATATCCATAATATGGTTGATTAGGAAAAAAAAAGGACCAATGAAAAAAACCTAATAAAAGTAATGATCACACAAACTTTGGCAACAAACTAGGGTTGTTTGAATTTAAAACCTACCTCAACTCATCTTATCTCATAAATACAACTTTCTCAAATTTGCACACAAAATATAATAAATAATTCAATTTTTTCAAATCTCAAAATAATAATAATATTAAAAACTAATATTTTAACAATATTTTATTATATTATTTACAAACCATCTCAACTCATCTCTAAATCTAAACCATTCCTAAATATTGGATTGGCCGGCCTTCAACAATGCTTAGGACAGACTAAATAAAAATTGGGCCAACACAAATATCCAACAAATATAAAGGCCTACATGGGCAAACATCAGCTGTGGGCCCTATTTTTCTAGAAACTATATGAAATGTAGTTTAGGCGTTGAGTCATTTGAACACCTAAACAACATGTAATTTAAAACAAAGCAGAAAGAAAATATTGGTGTTCGACAATTGATAATAATTGTCATATTAACCAAAGAATTGATAATAATTCAAAGATAGGGGATGCTATCAAATCTATTTGGGAGAGAATGATTTGAATATAGTGATTAAGCCATTATTGCTAGATGAAAGAGATAGTATTAAGTACTAGGATTTGAAATTTTTTAAATCTTGTAGTCTATTAGTATGTCAATTTTGATAGTTTTAGGTGTATTAAATTATAAACCAGATTTTAGTTCAGATTGAAAAATGTATTTTTCCTTATCACCAAACTAAAGATGCTTTTGAGCAGCATCCTATTTGATTACAAGTCATCAACTTTCTGCAAAGAAAATAGGTCGGCAGCTCAGCATGCATGTCAAAGACTCATGATTTTTTTAGTACAGTACTGCACACATATGTTTCATATATATATATATATATATATATATATATATATATATAAATATATAAATGATATCGATACACAAATGAAGATTACATGTGGAAGGCAAATAAGGCTATGAGCCTGTGACTATGTATCAACTCCACCACACACAACCTTGATAGAGTACTTGTTTCAGACATGGCTCTTAATGGAAGAACTATATCCACTTTGATCATCATAATACTTTGACCACAACATCACACCTCCATACTTAGCAGAACCTTTAATGGATGGAAGAATTTTAGAGGTAAGATCAGGTACAGGAATATAGCCACTTCCAGCAGCCTCAGGAGATGCAGGTAGCCCTAGGAAAATCTTTGTGGCTGGGATATCCGATACCCATATCTTCCATGCATCTTCGAGATTGGCAACATCACCACTGGTGAACTGGCATGGAGGATTGTTGTAGAATTGAACCCAAACAAAATCAAACAGACCTGTCTTTAGGGCATTACCAATCCAAGCATCAGGAAATGGGCACTGAGGAGCTGCAGATAAGTAAACCTTCTTGCCTTTGTTGCTGTATCCTGAGAGGTACCTCGCAAGATCATCATAATGTTGGTCTGTCCCTCCTTCGATATCAAAGTCAATTCCATCCAAAACAGCCGGCCCGAGTGGACGAGAAGATGAATGTCCACCCAAGAAGTTATTCCAAAGGTAAGTGGCGACTTGCCTAGCATCCTCAGAGGATGAAAGTGAGTAACTCCCAGCCCCTCCTCCAAGGGAAAGCAGGACTTTGATGCCTTTGGCTTGACATGACTTGATGTCGGAGCTCAAGCCGGTGCAGCCATTGCTGTAAGGATCACAATGACCAGCAAGGTTTAACATGGGAGTACGACCATTGCCAAAAGTTGGAAGGAAGGCAAGGATGACATATTCATAGTTTCCAGTGGCACAAGTCTCTTTCAAGGTGCCCTCATTTCCATTCTGACCCCAATAAATGGCAATTCCACTAGCATTTGCACTTCTTAATGCTAGTAGCATTAGCATCACCAAGGTGGAAAGGAATGACATTGAGACTGCAGAACTGGAAGCCATTAATGATGTTACTTCGTACAAGCTATGTATGCTATTCTTGTGCTGTAACTATGTCAGGAGGATTATCAGTTTTATAGTTGGAGGATGCCTATATTTTTAACAAAAAACCAATTAACCTTGTCATTATGCTGCAAACTGTGTACGTGCCTTAATGGTTACTCTGTCTTATGAATGGTTTTGGCTGAACGCAGACGGGGTGCCTGAAGGTATAAAAAAAAACAATTTGAAACTTCCCTTGTCTCTTAGCTTTCGCCATATGGAACGCTTACAGATGTTTGGTCCAATTCCAAGAACTACTCGACCCAAACCAAGTTATTTCTCGTCTTCTCATCATCTTTCCCATTTAGAAGACTCATCGAGAACGCCGTTTGGTCTTTTTTTTTCATATAATTTTTTATATTCTTAAACATTAAAAAAAAAATACAATAATATTAAAAAATACTTCTTTAATCATTAAGAAAAAAAAAACTACTATCGAGACTCGCTGTTGGGACAAAGTCTCGAGACCCATATCGTTTTTCCCTAATTTATGCTTTCGCTTAGAGTATCCACATTGGTCTATTCATCTACATATGCAAAGTCATATTTGCATAATATGAGCCTAATTCCTCTACATTGGCTTATGCATCTCTAAATATTTAGCTAGTTATGAACAGTATTTAGGTAAATTTTGAGATATACTATTCACTCTACAAAACATATTTTATTCATTATTTCTCTTTCCTTCCACTCTCTCTCTTGACAAGCACCCCTCAACAGGATTGTTTTATATTTTCTCCCCCATACAATTTCTAGTTCTCCATTCCTCTCTCGACTCAAACAACCCCAACGGAAGATCAAACCTATGCACCTCTCTCTCACGATGGCTGTCGACGGAGCTTGCGACGGCTCTGGACTCGTCACGGTTGGGTTTTCTGTTGGCTCTCTACATTTCAGGTATGAAATCGCTAGGTTGAAAAGCAAGTATTTCTCCCTCTGTTTCTTCACTGTTTCGATGTGCTACTATCCCTTCACGGTTTTGATGATGCTGTTATTTCTTCATTTGTTGCTCTTGGTTTTAGATTAGGGTTTCTTCATTTTAGACCTCACGGAGTAGATTTTCTATTCTCGTTTTTAGATTATGTTCTTGCTTTTAGATTCTTGCTTTTACATGTAAATTTTAGCCATTGAACTCATGCTTTGTCCCACTGATTGTCCCAGTGATTGTTAAATATTGGGTTATATTCATGATTTGTCCCACTGATTATTAAATATTGATGCTAATGTTCATATGGGTTATATTCATGGTTTGTGCAATATGTGCACCCTGTTTTTAGCTTTATTTTACAATATGTACAATATGTGCATCTTGTTTTGTTGGTTCTCTTTGGTTTGTTATTAAAGCCCTATAATATGTGCATCCTGTTTTGTTGGTGCTATTTTAATAACATTTTGTCTTTCAATATTTTGTTGAATGATAAATGCTTTAATTGATAAGGATCTCTTCTTCACCACACTGTTGGAAAGTGGTGAGGGTGGTAGTAACAACCCTACTATGGATGTTGCTTTCATTGATGTCCAAGCGACACAACCCCAACGGGAAAAATGACACCTAAACAAAAATCTCAGTGGGGTGCGTCATTTACTGATGAGGAAGATACTCTCCTCATTTCAGCTTGGCTTAACGTTAGTATAGATTCCATACGGGGGACTGACCAAACCTCCACACAATTATAGTATAGAATTTGTGATTACTACTCCACTTATAAAAAAACCTAACAGTTAAGAACGTTCCATGAATTCTTTGACCAATCGGTGGTCAACCATTCAAAAAAGTGTCAATAAATTTTGTGGTTCCATTGCCCAAGTTGAAGGAACGCATCCAAGCAGTGCAACGAAGCTAGACAACCTATAATCGTTTAAAAAAATGTTGTTTATTTATTGTTATTGTTCTAATTATTAATGAATTTTCTATTTAAAAAAATTGCATATTGATAAGGCAAAAATCTTGTACCAAGAAACCCAAAAAACCAACTTCACCATGGATGATTGTTGGAATCTTTTGAGGCACCAACCGAAATGACAAACACACATGGAGAGCATAAGAAGAAGAGACAATGTCTCACGTTCAGGTAGTACTCCAAACTCAATATGATTAGGGGAAGAGATGGAAAATGTGCCCGTGGAATGTAAGAGACCTCCGGGCAAAAAAGCTGAAAAAGAAATAGAGAAAAAGAAAATAAAAGTTAGGGAAAGAGAAGATAATGAATTTAGTGACGCCTTAAGGGAAATGACACATGATAAGAATATTCATATCTTGGATAGAAAAGAATCAAATTTGAGGTTAGACAATGAAAGGTCTGAGTTATTACATGTTAAGAAAAGAATGGTTGAAATTGAAATTAAGGCTCAAGAAGAAAGATCTATAATACTAGCTGAAAAGAAAAGTTAAAATGATATAGAAATTATGAAATTGGATATTGGTTCCATGAATTCTTTGTAGGAAGAGTATTTCCATAACCTTCAAATGGAAATAATTGAGGAACAAAGGAATAAGACAATATCTCGTATATAGTTGTATGCTTTGTTTTGTGCAGTTTTTGAAAATTTTTTTTTACTGTGGTAACATGTTTTGGGTATTATTGTACTGTTGATTTTGTGAAATGGAAATCATTTTTTGTACCTTTATATTGAACTATATTTTATTGGTGGTTGGTAGTGGGTGGGTACCAATCAATTGGGTAAATTTTGTTGTTGGTGGGATTTGGTTTTTATTGTTGCTTGCTGGTGGTGGAGCCCCTGGAGGACCCAATGTTAATGCTGGTTTTTGTTGTTGCTTGCTGGTGGTGGAGCCACTGGAGGACTTGTTGGTGGTTGCTAGATGTGGTTGCTGCTGGTGGAAATTTGTGTTGCTGAAAATTTTTCATTTTATACTCTTGCTGGAAATTTGTGTTGTAATGATCTTGAAAAAATTTGTATTGTAATGAATTTGTATCAAAATCAACTTTTTGGAATTTCTAAAAAGTTGATTTTGATACATAGAATTCGTATTAAGTTGACATTACAAACTGTTTTTTAGCACATAAATTATTAACTTGATATGGAACTTGACATGGAACTTATATCAAGTTGATTTTGATACATGAAATTTGTATTAAGATGAACAGTACCTTGATTTAGCAGATCACCTAGTTGATACATGGAATTTGTATTAAGGTGACATGTTAATATGTGTTGTTTATGAGCACATGAGATTCATTTTTTGTGTATATAAATTTGATGTATTTAATTATATATGAAATTGCTAAATTTGGATGCATGAAATTGTATTAATATATGTACTGGATGCTATAAAATTGTATTTAGGCAAAAAATTAATAATAATAAAATAATAATAATATTTTATTATTATTTTATTTCAAATATTCATAAGCTAATTTGAAAATTTTGCTTGAATGGCAAAGTGGATATGCAAAAAAGATGATTATGCATATGCATAGACCAATCCTAATGCTTTAATTGAGCAATTGGATAGCTCTTGAACAGTACTATTTTCCTGCTATTTAACGTGTCATTAATGGGTTATTCAGAATTTTAAGAATATTAATTTTTGAAAAAAAAAAAATCCTAAGATGTTTTTGGTGATCAATGAAAATTAAAGTCTTTTTTTATTATATATTTAAAGTGTTCTCATGCACATGACGTTGTTATCAGATTGAGATAAAAGAAGAAATTATCTTAGAATTTCTGCTCAAACTCTTTTGATCAGCTTAAAAAACTGTCATATGCCCATTCGTTACAAAAAGAAATGTGCTTCTCAGAAATTGACAAATTTAAATGGGTTGTGATGTAACATGCAATTGAATTCATTGATTGCTAAATTCTCAATAATATAATCTCCAAAGAGTAAGAAAGTATGAAACTTTGATTTTGGCGGAATAATTCTCTGTTTGCATTAATGAGAATATAAAAAGTTTACATGATAAGATGATAAGTACAACAAAGAATATTTACAAAGGATATGTGCTATAGTTACATTCGATAGGTATCTAATGATAACTATTTTTCTGTTCCTATATTTTCTGAGCTGATAAGAATTGGAACCAATCTTTCAATTTGTTGTTGTATTGATGAGTCTTTGGAGTTGGTTGTTTGAGTCTAAGTATGATCCTTAACATGCCCCTTCAAGCTCATGGGAGGTGCAACAACCATGAATTTGTTTCTTAGAATTAGAAACCTCCCAACAGTAAGACCCTTAATTGGTGAAAATATCAACACACTAATTATTAGTGGAAATGTAATTAATTACAATATCCTTGTGAATAACCTTCTCCCTAATGAAATTATAATCAACTTCAATATGTTTAGTCCTTGCATGGAAAAATTGATTAGAAGCTAATGCAATAGCTCCTAAATTGTTGCACCAAAGGGAAGGAGTAGTATTTAAGTTGATCTGTAACTCCTTTAATAACATCCTTAACCAATATAATTCAGTTGTTGCAATAGCCATGGAGTGATATTGTACTTCTGTGCTTGACCTAGACAGTACCATAGGTTGTTTCTTATCTTGCCAAGAAATCAAATTTTGACCAAGGAAAACCTTATGGCCACTGGTAAACCTACGATCAATTGAATCTCCTGCCCAATCTGACTCACAAAAAGCTTCTAAATAAAGTGGTCTCTGTGTAAGGTAGAGTCCAAAGTTTGTTGTACCTTTCAAGTATCTCAATACACGTTTGGCTGCAGTGAAATGCGCAGTGTTAGGGTAATGCAGAAATTGATATAGTTGATTGATAGATTAAGATATATCAGGAGATGATTCAGCAGAGAAAAGGAAGTTATTTTCTATCTGATAAGTATGAGAGGTGGGTGCTAAAGGTTCATTATCCAATTCAAGGGTTGAGATACTCAGTAGGTTGGATTTTGTAGGTTTTATGGATGTATGGGAGTTAGGTGGAGTTTGTATAATTTGTTCCTGAGCTAATGGTGTTGCGAGAGAGGCACTAAGATGGTCAGAGGTAGGATTTATTGAATAAAAATTAGAAGGTAAAAGAACAGTACCTTTTTGGGAAGATGCTTCTCGAGCAGAAGTTGTAGATGCAAGTTGATCTTGTGCTGGAAACCGTAGCTCATCAAACACCACATGCCTTGAGACATACACTCTGTGTGAGACTAAATCAAGACATTTGTAACCATTTGAACAGTAATCCAAAAAAATACATTATTTGCTTCTAAACTCTAGTTTGTGCTTGTTATATAGCCTTCGTAGTAGGTAGCATGCACAACCAAAGACCTTGAGGGTAGTGTAGTCTGGTTCTTGTTGAAATAGCTTAGTGAAGGGTGATAGAAATTTAAGTGTGGCTATTGGTAGTCTATTTATCAATTAGGCAGCAATGTGAAAAGTTTCAACCTAATAGATCATAGGGAGATGAGATTGCCCAGAAAGACTAAGTCCAGTCTCAATAACATGTCTATATTTTCTTTCAGCTATTTCATTTTGTTGGGATGTATGTGGGCAAGTTAATCTATTGTAAATTCCATGATAGGCAAGATGCTTGGTGAATTGAGTTGATGTATACTCACCTCTACTATCGGTTTGGAGTTGTTTAATTTTGGTTGAGAAGAGATTTTCAGTCATACACTTAAATTTGACAAATATCCCAAACACCTCGGATTTGTGTTTTCGGTGGTTCTTTTCATTTATGGATGGTTTTGATTTATTCGTTATTCTTTGTATATCTCTCTCTAATAATTATCCTAGTAGATTAGGCATTGGGTTTTTGGATTCTCCCAATAAGTTCTTATCATTGGCACATGGGCTGATTTTTTTTTAATAATTGTAAATCATGTGTCTTAGATGTTGCCACAGTATTCCTCCGCCATAAGTGAGAGTTTTCTCTAATAAAATATGGGCCGGGATCACTAGTGGACATGTGAAATAATCTTTAAAAAAAAAAAAAAGAGTACCGAGAGTAGTCATCAATAAAGAGTACATAAAACTTGTAACCATTTATTGACAAAATAGGTGATGTCCATACATCACCATGAACAAGCTCTAAAGGACATGACGAGACTCGAGTAAACTTAGTAAATGGGAGTTGTTTGCTTTTTTGCAATTTGACATGAATTACACAAAGACTTATTTAGACTTAAGTTGGACATAGGCAATTGTTTGGTCTTGGAAAGATGTTGTAGAACTTGAGAATTTGGATGCCTCAATCTGTTATGCCAAACTACGGCAGACGTCCTAATTATTCTCAACAATGTCATGTGTGCTCTGGTTTTATTTTTGGCTAGAGAATTCAGCTACATAAGATACAACCCATCTCTACTGACCCATTGCAAGAGGATCTTCTTAGTGAAGTTGTCATTCACAACAAAATGAGTGTTTGTTAGTTTAAAATAACAATTATTATCCCAACAAAATTTATTGATAGAGAGGAGATTAACTAAGGCCTTAAGACAATGTAAAATATTTTTAAGATGGCAAAAAGAATTATTATAATGAAAGGTAGAAGAACCCATGTGAGAAATATGGAGTTCACTACCATTGCCTACTGCAACTGTGTCATTTCCTTGGTATGGTTGTTGCAAGGTCAGCTTGTTCAAGTCTGCAGCAATATGGTTGTTAACTCCACTATCAACCTATCAACAAGCCATTCTTCACTATCTTCATGCATGTAATTTGATTGGGCAGCCATGGCAGCAAGTTCATTTGGTGGATGTCAACCTTGAAATGCATAGTCTATGCAGTGGAAGCAATCGAGAGCCTGGTGATTGTTTCTACCACATATTTGACAAGAGACATGATTAGTGATAGTAGTGCTTTGTTCAGAATTCTGCTTACCTTGGGCTACAGGATGATAATTCTTCTTTGAGTTTGAGCCTTTGGTTGTAGAGTAGTATTTGTGCTGGTTGCACCACGAGGTGTTTCCATACTTCTACTTATTTGATGGAGTAGAGTGCAAAGGAGCCACTTTCAAATGAGTTGTTTTGATTATCCAGCATCTTTTCAAAGTTGAACAATTCCGACTGAAATTCCTCCAAGGTCAGGGAGGTTTCCCTTGTGGGGAAGGAAAATGAGGTTACAAAGGCATTGTATTGAGAGTTAAGGCCTCCTACAATGTAGGAGATAAAGTCTTCATCTTGTACAGGCTTGCCAATGATAGCCTGCTGATCAGCAAGGGCCTTTGCAGCACAAACAAACTCAACACAAATTCTATTTTCTTGGCGAAGATTTTGCAATTGGTAATGCAAATGATTGATGCAAGATCAACATGGAGAGGCATATCGATTTGCCAATGCTGACCACACCTGCTGTGAGCTATTTAGCCCATAAACAGTAGAGATTACTTTCTTAAACAATGTGGAAATAAACCAACTCAGAATGTACTAATCCTTCTTTTCCCAAATGGTGAAAGCAGGATTAAGAGTTTGTGAGATTTGATCAGACTCCTTTGTGTCAGACATAGATTGATATTTAGGTGGGCATGACTCTGAGCCATCAACAATGCCCAACAGGCCATTGGATCGCAGGATGTGTAGAAACTGACATACCCACATCATGTCGTTTGTATCATCCAACTTGATAGGTGCAGGGTGTGTGATGCTAGGGAGAGAAAGGCTAGTAGGAGAGATTGGTGATAGGTTGTGGGGGGATGCCATGGATAGAAAAATGGTGTGAACCTAGCTTTGATACCTAGTAAGAAAGTATGAAACTTTGATTTAGGCGGAATAATTCTTTGTTTGCATTGATGAGAATATAAAGAGTTTACATGCATGATAAGATGATAAGTAAAACAAAGAATATTTACAAAGGATATATGCTATAGTTACATTCAATAGGTATCTAATGATAATTATTTTTCTGTGCTTATATTTTCTAAGTGGATAAGAATTGGAACTAATCTTTGAGTTTGTTGTTGTGTTGACAAGTCTTTGGAGTTGGTTAATTGTTTGAGTCTGGGTAGGATCCTTAACACAAAGTCTCCGTACGGAGCATAATTAAGTTGTAGTTTTCCAACTTTCCCGGCCATCTTTTTTTTAGAAAATTACACAATATAATCTAGGAAAAATATTACATTATTTTCATGAGTTTTCTTAAAAGAGATATATGAATTAATTGCAAATATTATACGGTGATTTGGAGATTCATATTATGAAGGATACCCTCCATTTTAAGTGAAGTAGAGATAATCTTATTTCCATTCGGGAGTTTTAGACACTGCTAATTATTATAACCTGTTACCTGTTGTGAATTTAGGCATATGGCTGTTTTGAAATAGACAACAAATATTTCCAAATCCTTAAATGTTTTGTCAAGAGAATCAAGACATAGTATGGATCGATCTATCTAAAAGTGACTCACCATGGCAAAAATGACAAACACTTCATCCATGGACAATCTTAATTATAAGGAGTTTGTTTTTCTTTTGTTCTTGTGTTTTAAACCTAGCTTTTTGCCCATGTCAGGATCTTGGACTTTGTGATCTTTCATGAGAAATTTTCTTTGGATGGAAGCAATTAGTTGCAACTGGGAGGGAAAGTGGATGGGGCTTTTTGAGGTACTCCAATAATACATTAATATTTTGTTAATTTATGTATGTACGTATTTAACGTATAATCTCTGCATAATCATTAATTATTCGATAAGAGAACGTCTTAGTACTTGCCTTCCAAGCACACTGATCCTCTACACGCAATCATATTAATCATATTCCAAAAGAGAAATACGACAATTACAAAAAGATTTTTTAAAAGTAAATTTATAAACTGACGTGATTTCATATGATACATTAGATCTACGTATAACTTAATTTACAATAAAAATATTTTTATAATTAATCTGATATATCAAATCAAATCACATTAATTTGTGAGTAATTGACTTTTTGTAAAATCTGTTTGTGGTTAAAACATTTCTCATTAAAAATTCTTTGGTTCGGAGCAGCTTGTTTTTGAGGTCCATTTGTCTTATAAATTACGTATGATATATACGATTGAAAACATTTGTTTTTCTTGGTTGTTATTCTTCAGGCAAAGAAGACAAGGCTACAATTTTAATCTAAGCATGCATGCATCATTGATTCTAAATGCATCATGCACTTGTCATGACTTTTAATGAGCAGTTGCTTACTTAATTTATTAACAGTACATCATGTAAACGAGTCTTTCTAAATTGAATTACTGCATGTTAATGTCCACTAGCACTAAGATTTAATAATGCTGATCAAGTAGTGACAAGGACCCTTAATTTTCTATGCTAATCAAAGGCCCTCCCATGCATGCATATAATAATTATTAATTAGCTAAAAAAACTGTATAAAAATTATATATAGGACAAAATATGTTTTGGCCCCTGAAGTACTACTACGTGTAAAATTGAACTATCGAACTAGAGTTAATTAATTAATTGCGTAGCAATTGAGGATGATCCCCTCAAGTTCTTAAATTAAAGTTTATCAATTAAATTATCTTGACCCTTTATTTGAAAGTAAAAGGTCGTGATATTGCCAATGCATCATTCCACTCTCCCTCACATAATTAATTGTTTTATTTTTAAATACATAATTTCCATTTTCTCTTTAAATTTTCTTTTTATTTTATAAAATAATATTTAAGGGAATAGATAGTGAAATGATCATGAGTTCACATTGTCATGCATGGCCTCTTATAAAAAAAATATATATATATATATATTTAAAGAGGGTTGCTAGAGATCACATAAAGGAATCCTATAAAGGGATTTCACACACTGGTGTGGCGCACTACCAGTGTACCGCGTCTCTCTCTCTCTGTGTGTTTTCCTCCTCCCCTCCTCCCCTCCTCCCCTTTCCCACATCGGCATTGTCTGCCCCACCCTAGGGTGGTTCCCAACCACCCTAACCAACGGACAACGACTGTTGGCTACGCAAGCCGCAACCACCTCGACCAACTAATGGCGGATTTCGACCACGACACAATGCACAAAACATGCACGACAAGCTCATGGCACTGCCGTGAGCTCCATGTCCCTACCGATTGTGCCATTTGGACTGCCGGCGGCTTCTGCCCACCTTGAGATGGTCCCCAACCACCATGGTGAGCACAAGGAGGGGAGGGGAGAGGGGGGAGAAAGAAGAAGAAGAAGGGGGAGACGTGGCACATTGGCAGTGTACGAAATCAGTGTGTGAGATCCTTTTGTGGGATTCATTTGTATCTAAAATGTTTTCCATATTTAAATGAAGGGTCAAAATTGGTTTAACTCAATGCATACCCTCAAGTTTTCCAATAACTTTAGGGGATTTGGATGTGCTAGAGTGGTTAATTTGTCCTAATTCTAAATTAGCTTAAAACGAGAGAGATATAAATATCCAAAATGGGCACTATATTAATATTTATTTGACATTCAATATTGCTGAAAGATTTAAATGGACATTAATCTTGTGGGCGCAATGGACTTGATGTGTCTCTCTTTTTCTCACTCTAGATCTACATTAGTTCAAGCGCCGGATACTATAGGTGATCGATCGCGATCCTCCCGATCCCATTAGACCATAGTAAGACTCACAAAAACCTGGTTTAATGTGACCGAGTGCACCATAATGTTCTACTTTCATGTCTTTATATCAGCAAATTAATAATTTATTACCCTTTCATATTCCAAATACATGGAAAATACACAATATTGCAAGGAGCGCCATGCGTACGTAGTACTAGTTAGTCTTGTAATTCCTATATATGGTGATGATCACAGGATCGATGAAGAAGAAGGTTAGCATGATAATTAATTAAAGCATTAATTGTAAAGTATCATTAATTAGGCCGAAGAATTGATGCCACATGCGTGCATGCTTTCTAGATGATGATCACCATCCAAAAAATTAAATTAAAGTTGCTTCTAGATCAACGCCATCTAAAAATAATGTTTGAATGACTTTTAGAACCACGCAAAAGGCTTTTAATTTGAAGCTCTTCCAGAACATGTACACTACTATAAAATTCAATTATTCCTTATAATATTACATATATATATAATTCAGACGGCAAAGGTCAATTACTATATATATATATATATATATATATATAAATAGTTTCCTATTTCGTCATTCTATACGAACGAACAAGTTAGGATCAATATCAAATATTAATTTAGTACTTAATTCTGACATAAGTACTCGCGGTACTAATTAAACTGTTTGTATATGTTAATTAATGTAAAATTAATGATCAGTACTTGAATTTTCACGTTTTTACTAATCGAGACGTAGGTTTCTAACTTTTATATGATTAGTATTTGAATTTCAAAAAAATCGCAATTAGATACTTTTATTAATTTTCCCTTACAAGCTGGTAACATGCCATGCATCAGTTTTTAATTAGCTAATGTTACATACCGATGCCACAGCCAATAAAAAACTGACGCATGGCATTAATACGCCATGCACATATATAGCAATGCTCCATTGAATTTTTAACACGAGGTTGGCGAATGTACCTAATAGTGAGTTATTTGAAGTTGAAGTATCACTTTTGTGAAAGTTGAGAATTTAATTAGCCTCCATTTGTAAAACCGTAAAAACTTATTAGATATTGATTTTGCAATTATCTCAAGGAGTTTTATATTCTCGTTTGTTTTATTTTTGGAAAAATAAGATATATGTAATTAAATATTAAAAGAATATGATATATAAATAGGAGTAATTAAGTGGTATAATGTTTTTGTGAAGTATAACCGATCAGTTAAGCTAGCAAAATTCAATAATATTTGCCACTATATAAAGAAAAATGATAGTTGCAGTCGTGAGTGCGCAAGTGTCATGCAATCCCTTTGAAAAAAGTGTATAAATACAAAATCTATATAAAAAAATTAATTTTTTAATAATAGACATCACTTTTTTTCAAAGCGACTGCACAGTATTTACACAATTCACGATTGTATGTAATATTACTCCTATATAAATACTTAATAAAAGAGTCATCTTATTTGCAAGTGAAGAACACACTTTAAATAGCGTTGATCACATGATAAAATTTAATTTATAAAATTAAGAAGTTACTTACAAAACATTATATAATTCAGACAACTTAGAAATATATTTTCTTTTTAAATAATATTCAATATGGTTTGTTTTTCTATTCTTGTTCCACATGTCTGTTTCTCGGAATTAGTACTGTAGACAATATATGCACTTGTGGTCAGCATGGTCTAGATCAGATCACTCTTAAAATACGAATCATGTGACTCATGTGATCTCTCGCTCTCTACAAGTATATTAGGTTTTCGTCTTTCTTTTATCCTCATCAGCATTTTGCATTTGCCAATAACCATGGAAACCTCACAGCCTGATCTAGCCACTGAGAGTTTTTCATACAGTTGGTTATCAAATGCACAACTCCCTGATTATCTGGATGATCATCTTGGCTGCATCTCATTTAGAGCATCAAATTTTGACAGTACTTCTCATGATGAGACCACCTCAAACTGCTCGTTTTCGAAGGAAAATTCAAAGAGATACTCGGAATTAGAAACCCAGAACTTTGATTTCAATGTTCCTATATCCCAGTCTTCTTCTTCTTCTGATCTTGTTCATGCTGATGAGCTTTTCTCCAACGGCATCATTAAACCAGTGTTTAAAAATCCACAAAGGATACGGTACTACTCCTCCAGTATTGTCTCAGACAGCAATAATCCCCTCGTACCTTTCTCTTCTGCATCATCTTCTTCCAGAACTCTTGTTCCAACTGTTCAAGTTAACTGTCATTTTCTCCGGAGATGGAAAAGAACGTCATTGGCGACCGGGAGAATCTTGCGGGAGTGTTTTGGATATCTCTGTCGGCCTTTATGCTGCAGAGTACTAAGGGGCTCAAGAAAATGTACTAGAGTTGATGACATCGACAGGAGATCACTGGAAGTTAAGAGCTGGAGCAGTTCCCCACAAGCATCTCCGGAACAAAGGTTTGCTGATATGGAGAGCTCAATTCATGAGGCTGTTCTTCATTGCAAGAGATCAATAGGTTTGCTGATGCTATATATCTCTTCTTCTTCTTTTCTTTTTGGCTCCCTCAAGCAGATAATTGTCAGTAATTTAACGTGCCTGACGGTGATCATATCAGTTTGTATATCTTCCAACAAGTGATCGAGCAGATTGATATATTCTGGTGCATGCTTAACATGTTTGACTGTAGTTCTTACATGATTATTTTCTGCTCTTGTTTTCAGAAAAATGATTACTTTCCATAGAAAGGAGGAGGGAGAAGGGAAACAGAGGTTGGGAGCTGTGAGCTTCTAGAAGTCACGTATGTACGAGATCCAGCATGCACAACTTGTTCTGTGTCGTATTTCACTGTGTCTCTTTGTTTCTTCCAGGCAACTCATGTGAATTTTTGTCTTGTAAGAGAAGATAAGCTTTATATCATACACAGCTGTGATGCCAAACCCATGTAAAAAAAAAATCAGATATTGTTTGTCGTCTTCATCTTGTGAGGACAAGTTTAAAATTTTCATATTATTTGTCGTTCTTTGTTAACTAAGATTACTTCAAACTCTATCCTATTTACATCATGTGTGTCTATGCAAGGCTAAAATTGCGTAATATTTGTCGTCCTATATATGAGAGAGAGAGAGAGAGAGAGTGAGAGGGGAATTTAATTTACCGGAGGAATGGGGGTAATGTATATGGAAGGAGTAGTGTTAGGCTGCCGTCCAGTAATGATTATTACTATTTAGTATAAATTTATTTTTTTATTTTTTTATTTTTATTGTTTTTCATATTTAAATATTTTTAAAAAATAAAAAAATACATATCAATATATTAAAAGTTATCTTATTAATTATTAAGTAAAATAAATAAATAAAGCGAAGGGACAAATTCAGACGATGTATTTCTCATCGTATGCAAGAGCCCAGAGATCTTCTTTGTGTCAGATCATGAACAACTTGATTGGCTGAGCAATGAACCTCGTGAAATTGCCGACAAGCGCGAATATGAGCAACATTAATATATGTCGCTTTTCTGTTGCATGCATTTTGTGGAAGAATGAATTTTAAGATGCCAAATGGCCGATATATCGATCTCATATATGTTATATTATATCATATATAAAAATATTTTTATTATATTACATATTTAATTAACTTATCATATCAAATCATATATATCATATTAATTTATAAAATAATTTATTTGTAAACAAAGATTTTTCTTCTTCTTTTTTAGAGATATAGGTATCAATAATATTGATGGAGAGAGCTCAGGGGATTGGTTCCCTAAAATATTTTTAATATGAAAACAAAGCAAGACAAGGGGGGAGACATGGAGAAAGCAATGCTAGGAGAAAAGGCCAGAATTGGCACTATCACCTTTTATGTTTACAATTACTTTTGCCATTAAATTTGTTTTCACTAAATTAGGTGGAGGAATAATATGGCTGCCTCCCCCAATAATATTTGTTTTTCTTCTGTAGCTGCAAATTGGGAGGGGACCAACCCTTCCAATTTCCTTCTTGTCTTCGCTATAATTCATCGTCCCGTACGTCTCTCTCGAAAACAACGAGGCTCCGATTACGACATTTTTTTTTTAATTAATAATAAAGAAGTATATATATATATATATATATTTCTGTTACGTATAATTATTTTTATTTATTATTTATACATTTTATTGATGTAATTGATCAAAATAATTATTTTATATTATAAAAAAGTGACGCAGTTAATCACATTAATAGAATGTACAAAGAATACATAAAAATAACTATACATGTAATTATATATATATATATATATAAATATTCATGTAAGAGTATTATATATATGAAACCCAGGGAATTGGTAGCTGTACGTGAACATATATATAAACTCAGAAAATTAGGAGCAAATTAAGTTTCAGGGAATCTGATATTTATAAAGAACACTCCCCAGACAACGTATATGCAAGAATGTGTAAAAAAATTGGCTGCATGCATGGGGCCATAGACATTTGCATGCCCGCCCTCATCCTCATGACATGGTGCATGTTGGAATTTGATGTCGGCCTTACGTACGTTAATATAATAATTATATCGATATGATCATGTTATAACTTTTAAGATCGATTATCAAAGAAAGATACCATAATTATTTAGTCTATGCAGAAATCTTACTAAATAATTATAAGCAGCATGCAACACAATTTAATTAATGCAGAAAATAAAAATTAAAAATAAATAAATCAGACAAAAACTTGCCATGTTGGCAACCTTCTCCCGATATTTATCTGTTCCTAGAATCAACTCAAACCTTTCGACCAACTATGCCCAAGCTAAGTCAGTTGAGAGATCAAGATCCAATAGCCTCAACTCAGGCCCAAACCCATTAGAGAATGCCACGTAGAGAACCATCGGCCACATAAACTTCTATATTCCACCCGATGAGACTAATGCTGTCACTCGAAACCTAGCTGCTCAAACTAATGCTAGCTAGGCTGTGAACTTTTAAGGGGTAGATAGCAATCCAAGCCTTATACCCTCAACCAATAGAAATGCTGCAAATAACTTGAGAAGTGCCTAAAGAGTTCCTACAAAAGATACCACATCATCATCGCTCTTTAAGATGCTTTCACGTCAAATCTCTCATTGGAAGAAGCAAATGCGATTTCATGGGCTGGCCCTAGGAGCAAACATCCGATCAATCAATTACGGACACAAGGAAGGGCGGCGGGTGGGAGAAGAATTCCTCCCCGTTCAAGAAGGGTGTGGATATGGTCTATAGCCAAAAAGAAGAAGTCAAATCAGAAGCAACTGGGCAAGCAAATGCCGCTGCACAAAGGGCCATAGCGTAGCTCGAGCCAGAGCTTTTGAGTTTTCCAACTAAATTCCAGTCCGCCAAGGAGTGTGAGTCTTGAACGGAGGCATCCAAAGCCGAACCATAAAGACGCAGCACCACCTACTGTTTCAACCGTAGAGTCGACCAAAACAGAAACCTTAGGCGAGATAGACAATGAAAGAATTTATTTTTTTTTTTTCTTGAAGAACTAATTCTATCATTCGAATAATCAGGGCTTATTAAATTATAAAGAATCATTTAAAAGATACATGATAATTTTATAGACTAACTTGAAGAATTTTCTCCGATCCTATTAATTAGTGTAAATTATTATATATTGATCTCTTTTTTGATTTTCCAAAGCATATGTAACCTTCCAGGAGTTTTTCTTCCAAATATAATTGAATAGCAAGTCCGGAACAAATTATATATGAAAGATTAATAAAGTCGAGCTCGAGCTTATTAGTGAATTTAATTTTATATTCATGAACAACTCATGATTTTATTATTCGTGGGAATTCAAGCTTTTTTACAAGCCATTTGATTTTGAGAAAACAGATTATTTATATTGAATCTTATAATTTTATCTACAGACTTTGGCAAATAATATTTGAGTTTTTGTAAATATCTTTATATTGTTTATATATAAATTTAACAATAGTTATTTTTATAAGGATTCAAGTAACATATGTAGTATTAAGAACATGATTTCCCCTTACCTCTTTATAATATACTCAAGACATTCTCATTATAGAGTTAAACTTAATTTTATAAAAATAATAAATACGAGTTATTCGAGTGTATACAAGTCGAATCGAACCGAGCTTTATGCGAACTGTTTAGTTTCACAAGCAATCATGATTTTGTGTTGACGAACGATAATTTAATAAAATAATCGAGTTTGAATTAATTAATCAATTTTGAATGGCTTATCGATTGGTCTTATAGGTTGTAACCTGCCTTTCATTTTCTTACTGTTTTCTCAATTTATAATTGGAGCCCCTATTTGTTACATTGTAATGGTTTTTGTTTCTCAACATTGATCATATTCATACATCGATTTTGCAACCAACAAATCATGCGATGGTTTCACCTTATCAAAATACGCCAATTTCTATATGAAGATTCTTCATTTTTTTCACAACTCATTTCAACGCATCTCATCTCATCTCTTTTAAAAGTTTACGTAAACACTACATTTAAAATATAATTATAAAAATAAATATATCTATGGTTACTCTTTCTACCTTTATGAGTCATACGATTTGCTGCATTATAGATAAGGTTGGGCTCTGATCCATGAATATGTAACTCTAAGCTTCGACTCTATTAATGAGAGTCAAAGTCTTTTACGGACACTAACTCTGATTTTTAGAATGGCTCAACTCCAACTTCATTTCTATTACAATGGTTTGGACTGAGAGGAGCTCTTAATTCATCTCATTTAATATCATCTTATCGTTACAATTTTCACATAAAATATAATAAATAATTCAATTTTTTCAAATCTCAAAATAATAATAATATTATAAAATAATATTATAAAAATATTTTATTCAATTTTTAACTTTCAACTCTCATCTCCACTCATCTCATCTAAACTCACTATCCAAACCTAACATTAGAATCCATAACTTCAAGCTCCGACTTGTATTAGAGTCAAAGTCGTTTCTCAACTCAAAACTTTCTCATCAATTACCAGATAAGGAAAGAATGAAAGTCAATCAAATTGATCAAATAGATGTACCAAACCTCAAAAGGAAACACTATAAACACAGGTCTAAAAACGGATGAAAACAATGGTGAAACTCATATCAACAGAGTTCATGACACGCTGATTCATACCCTCAAGAGAAAAACCGGGGGCGCTAATCAAGACTAAGGGTACATAAATGACATGAGATAACAAAAATTTCAAAACTTCTTAATAGGCTGAGCAAAAATTTAAAAATTCGATTCTGCTTCGATTTAGCACTATCATAGTTGGAGCTCTAACTAAACAAAGTTGGAGTCAGATTTCTATTTTTTGGATTTTTAGCCTAATTTGGAATCGGAGGTGTTGCCTGACCGACTTCGACTCTGATATTGTACATATATTATAAACATATATATTATTTATATATTGATCATATATACTAGTATAGTTATATAATTATATAACTAAAACTTATATAGTTAAATTTAATAATATACTAGTATGAGCTAATTATTATAAGATAATATATTTATACTATAATATAAATAGACAAATAGTTACATATATGTAAACATCATAATATTACTACTATTACTACCATACATAATCAAGTATTGAAATAAGTTAGACACTAGTATCGAAATAAGCTTAGTATAATAAGTTAATCACACGAATACTATAATATAATCACATGCAATTAGACACTAGTATAGAAATAAGTCTAGTGTAATAGCATGTAATTAGATACTAGAAATAATATGTAATACTATAGTGTAATAACATGTAATTAGACATTATAGTATAATTCTAATATAAAAATAAGTTACATATTAGTATAGAAATAAGTCTAGTGTTATTTGATCCTATTTGTTAGTTTTTATTTGGGTCCTTGGTTGTTACGTTGTGCCTTAGCTAGATGGTTGAACAATCATTTTATTATTTTTAGTTGATTTGGAAGCTTGGGACTCTAATATGAAATTCTAAATGATAGGATATCAAGAATAGCCTAAAGGGCCTACTGTTTGTTTTTAATGTCTTTAATTTTTTTAATTTTTAATATTTTAGTTATATTTTTGGTTTTTTAATTTCTAAATTTTGTTTCTTTTTGTTTTTTGTTTTTGTTTTGTTTTGTAATGTTTTTAGTTAACTTGAAACTTGAAAGCCAACAAAAAAATGAAGCCCAAAATGGGAAAAATGTGAAGCCCAAAAAAAGTTCAAATTTAACTCTACTTCAACAAGCTAGTCGGAGTCGGAGTCAAATTTAGGGGAGTTGGAGTCAGCTTTAAGGGATACCGACTATGATTCAATTGGTGTTCACTCTTACTCAAAATATTTGGTCATAAGGGCACGCTCGGAGACTTGGGAGAATTTTTGAGATTTTCTTATTTCACTTAGCAAATGTACCCTTAGGATTTTCTCGCTTGATCAAAATCCAGTAAACAAGCCTGACTATTCTCTTGTTTCTATTAAATTAGAGAAAATCTTCAGCAAGTCGTGATGTTAAGGGCCAAATCACACTCTCCAATGGGAGGGAGTCACGTCAGCAACCCATTTGTCTAAGAATGGGATCGCACAACACAGGATCATGAGGCTTATAACTTCACAAAAGGGAACCAATGCATAGACTAAGGCCATGACCCTCGAAGCTGTAATGATCGCCATTGTCATGACCCATTGCCATCTACCCTCGAAAATTACAAGATCTCCGTCGCCATGACCCATTGCCATCTATGACGAAGGCCCTAAATCATCTTCAACACTACTACAATTTGTGAGCTTCTTCCTAATCCCTCGAAGCAGTAGAGCATTGTTGAGAACATTTGGTATGTTTGGTGAAAATTGTCATTTTCTTTTGTTGCAATTACACTTACCTTCCATGAGATGAGAGTGAATCAGGTCATTAATGGCCAAGTAACTTAGTTGTTAGTAGTGTAAAGCCCACCTCAAGATCATGCCTACGAGACTACTTTATTTTTAAATACTTATTAATCTATCAAGTATAAAATCTTGAAAGTATCTCATGGAAGAAAATGCTTTTTGTAGGCAAGACTACCAATTGTTTCATTTGTACCTTGACAATTTGGCTCAAATTCCCTGCCTAGCTAGGCGCAATCGAAAAATGACATGCCTGTAAAAGATAGCATAAAGAAGGCTTATGTCTCCCTCACTTAGCTTCCAAAACCCCTTGAACCGCTGCAAAGAATTAGAGACATGAGCCAAAGCCCCAGAGTCAATACACAGGAGTTCTAAGGGCCAAAACTTTGGTTAGATTCAATGATGAAGAAAGAAGAGACATTACCCTTATATTTCTTCATTTGAAAAGAGGCTTTGAAGAGCATGTAGTCCCTCTCTCTTAAAGTGGTAGGGTTTGCCACAAAAGAAGCAATGTTGCCAGAAGAACGCTTGTCTTGGGGTTTGGGTTTGGGCTTCTGGACTCCTCTAGGTGCACTAGGAGTAGGTTTGGCTTTCTTGAGTTTTTTCTTCTTGGACTTGCCTTTCAGCTTGCCCGAACGCTCTACCACTTGGACATATTGAGCTCTCTTCCCAATATTCATCATCTCCTCAGTTGCTTGGAGCTTATACATCAGCTCACTAAGAGTCCACTACTGTTTTTTTATTTTGCTAATTTTAGCATCACAAATTTCATAAATGTCTTATTCAACTTCGTACAAAAATGATTCAAGGATCATATTTCATATATTAGACATAAGATATTATTCTTACTTCTAATGAGCTTAGTACTTTTTCTGATGAATTCACTTTTTTCTTCATATTAGACCATTATTGGAAGTCTGTCTCATGTTATTCACTTCCAAATTGCTTTTTTTTTTTTTTTTTTTTTTTTAAGATTTCCTCCAGGAAAATACATGCATGTACTTATTCTCTTATTTCTTTAAATAGCAAAGAACTGCATCTTTCAGTAGCTTGAGATCCAATCTTGGGAATCAAGCAGAAGTCAAAGTTGAAAATGTTGGAAGCTTAATTGATTTGATGCTAACTCTGAGAGTTGTTGTAGTAGTTCCATAACCAGAAAGATGATAATATAAAGAATGACAACCAGAAAAGAACAAGAAATTAGATTAACTGCTATTCTCGGGTAGTTTTGAGAACATATAAATTTCATAAATTAAAAATCAATTTTTGTACAACTTTTAACTACATTTTTTATCATACTTGGACTTTAGTATACATTTGAGAGGTCATACTCCACTTTAGCATAGCTTACTGCATCCATGGAGTTAGTTTTCTCAAAATAACTCATATCTTGCCTTACCATATGATGATTGTGTTTGAACATAATTGTCTTGTGTATTTATTTTCAAGCAATATGATAAGTTCAGATTCTCATTTCAATTCAAGTTCTTGAACGGCAAGAGCGAAAGACAAAACTAGTTTGGAAAGAGCATTTCTAACAAGGCTAATAATTTAGGCAGACCATTTTACAAATATCCAAAAATGTGGATTTGCCAGTAGAATGATCTTAAAATAGAACAAAACACTTGCTACAAAATTACATTGGAGTTAGCTAAACGAACGAACGACAATATTTATGTTGAACGAGTAATAACTGAATAAGCCAAATTTAAAATCATGGAGAAAAAATATAAGAGAACCTTGAAAGCTTTAATAATGCCATATTTCTATTTTATTGTGATTTGTGTTGGAATTATTATGTATCTAAGAAACAATAATTTATGTTGGCCAGTGCTAAGATATGGTTATTAAGTCATTTGTAATTATCTTTTGTGTATTGAGCCAAAATGATGTAATGTTTATAAGAAATTATAGACAACTGCGTATAAATATAATAAACATATATGTGCTTAACTTTGTCACAAACTCCAAGTGGAAATCTGCCTATTAATATTATTATCTTTTGTGTATCAAGTCAATATTTGCTTGCTTTGTATTTTATTATCACTTTGTGCCCAACTTTGGGCAAAAATACAGCAGCCTAGACAATATTCATTTCAATAGGTACACAAAGCACAAGTCAAGATCATGGTAAAATATGGACATCCAAGTTCATCAAATTAGTCTAATTACAAAATTTGTTATAATTACAACAAAAGAATTACATCGTTAGGTTTTCACAACTTCTCAAAAAGAATTATACTCAAGTCACCAAAAGACATGGGTACAAGGTATACAAAAGATAGTCATCAAAAGTCGCTAAATGGGTAAAAGAAGCCACAAAAGCACCAGCAATCGAATATGGCCTTTCATATATATCATATTTAGACTTAAAAAATGGACGCTGATTAAATTTCATCAACTATCTACTAAGACGATCTACAAATGAATTCAATGTACATAACAATAAAATCAATTAAATTCGTGAAGAATGAACAAATTTCAAAAAAATCGTTTTAAAACTAAAAAATGTGAAAATATTTTAAACCTACACGATGGATCCAAGCTTTCACTTTGAGATATGGAGATTGTTGTATTTTTGAAATCCCTACAAACATTAAAAAAAAAATCAGAATTAGTATGCTAGATTAAAAGTAATAAACATAATAATTTTTTAACTTACTATAACTCAATGAAGAAAAATTGTTCTTAGCATGTTTCTCATTTTTCCAAATGTTACAATGCCTCTTCTTTGTTGCTTGAGACATTTTAGGGTTATTTGCTCTTAAAATTTTTGGTCATCTTTTTGTTGGAACCCAAGAAGGATCCTATAGCGTTAGTGATAAATTTGATATAATTTGACTTCTTAACATATGTGAGTCAGTAGTTGTGGACACATCTCCACCTTCTAAATCTTTTTTAAGAATGTCTTCCATTGAAAGCAACTCTTGATGGATCTTATGTAAGGCAAAAGGAAGGTAGTTGAATTTTTGTATTGATTGTGTCCCAACTTCTACAATGTCTTAAAATTACATCCTCAACTTATTTTTCCTGATCGTAGGATCATCCTGTGTCGTTATATGGCCTTTAGAATTAGGTATGTTGAGAATAGCTAGACTATTACTATTGATTGTCCATCTTTCTAGAATATAATGTTGTGGCAAAATATCTAATTGAGATTTGTTGCCCAAGACATAAAAAATGCCTACATAGAATTCTCATGAACTCAAACATATGGCATGTATATGTTGCCTTTTCTTCTCCACTCTCCAAGGTCACATAATAAATAGGGGTCTCTCGGCCATGCGGTGTCATTCTATATATCATGCATTCACCTTCTTTGTGATCTTTTGTTGATTTGTATCATTGGCTATTGAAAAGCTCATATTAAAAAATTATAAAATATTTCTCATATAGAATAAGGGCACATCTTCTTCAATTCTATATCATGTTTTCAAAATTACCTGTGTAGATTTTGTTTACACATCATTTTCTTTCTCTTTAAAATAACTTACATCTAAGGTTTCTCATATTGATGCACAAAGTCACTGACCATAGTGCTTGAACGAACAAAAATCTTGAAAAACTTGTTTGTGTTGTTAACATACCGGCACAAAATGTGGTTTACAAGTCAGAATCCACTACTCCTATTAGATGTAAATATTTAGCAACCGAGTATTATCTGTTAGCCCATACTTCAATAATAGTGAACTCCAATCCGACTAGAACTCATTGGTCGTTATTGTCTCATGGATATAATGATGATTTTTTTTTAATTTCAGAATTTTGTTATATATATGGGTCAAATGTTCTAATTTGTTTTAAATATGCCATAAGCACAACGTATGAGTTGTATTTAGGAGTATCTCTACATTTGCCTTGGCTATCGCTTTATCTTCATCTATAATTATAGTTGAATAAGCATGCTCAAATATTGCCTCTTGCAATGTTCTCAATAAACATGTATACTTTTCGGCTATTTCATTAAATAACAAAGCACAACCAAATATTATGATTTGGTGATGATGGTTAACTCCAGAAAATGACACAACAAACATCTTATAAATATTTATCAGGTATGTGGCATCATAGGTAGCAACATCCTTAAAGTATTGGTAGCAACCATTAATTTTGCATCTGCCCAAAAACTTCCTATACACTCATTCTCATAAACTTGCATGGAGTACACAAAACTAAGTTATTTACATTGTCAATCAAGAAAGTAGACATACAACCTTTATGCATCTCCCTTTCTAAATAATTTTTTTCTTTTGTTTCTCAAGTAATTTTTCACATTCTTGTCATTACAACCAACTTTAAAATTACAATCTGATTCTTTACTCAACATTGATATTATCTTCCTTGTCATACACCAGACTCATTTAATGTAAAAATAAGTTTTTTTAACACGTATGACTCCTTTATGTCAACGAAGCAAACTAGTATTTTTCAATGTAAGTAGTTTATATTTATGTTCAAGCATAAACTTGCATACAACCCACTTTTCACCATTTTTTTTTATTGTCATCGTTGTTTTATATCAAATATTTGTCTCTAAAGTTCAAGAATTGTTCGTTGTTCTAGTTTGCCACTTTCACACTAAAATCCTTCCCTTGAGTAAACTTGCTCTACGTCAATTAATTTTCCCTCTTCTTTTGACAATCAAGTATGGTTGGTCCGAATTTCAAAAATCTTTTTATCTTGCATATGCCTTGTAACATGCCTAAGCGTCTTCTACATCATTAAATATCATACTAAGCCATGACTCCAAAGTGCCACTGTGGGAAGAAGAAATCACATTCATCTCATCTTTTACATTCACTCCATCTTCCACATTCATATCATATTGTTCTTCCACAATTTCAGCCTCAACACCAGCATCTTCAACTTCTAGACAGTTTCTACGCATTATTACCTCAGCTTCATCACTATCTGAACTCAAAATAAAATCATTTAATTCAAAATAATCACATTACAAAGATAAAACATAAAACACTACAAACAATGAAAAACCATATTATCTAAACACATGGACAATACAAAGAACAATATTTCATTGAAAGTGGTTGACCAAGCTAGACGGCAGTTCCTCTATTTGTTCTCTGTATCCATTCTCTCATTTATTATCTATCCTATGTTATATCTTTCATGAATCTGCTAAAAGTTTTTTGTGGAGAGGATAAAGTACTATGTTATGACCATTCAATCATGAAATGAGAATCATACAAATATGACCTTAGAGGTATTAGGCCACTCTACATAGATAGAAAATGTAAAACCAACCCAAGTAGAGGTTGCACAAAGAGGACAACAACAATGGCCACAGGGAATCACAACACGTGTGGGCAAGAATGAGACGTCTGGTGTGGTGTCATGTGCTAAGGAGAGATGGTGGCGACAATGGGACTTTACGGGAAACACTTGGTGTGGTGTCGTGCGGTAGTCTAATCTAGCATCTTCTACCTTCTTCATGTAGCTTTTCTTTCTTGCCTTTCCTTTGCTAGTTCTATTCCTTCAAGTAGATGTTATTGGTTTGGTATGATGGTATCACCTGTGTGAGCTCATAAAATTAACTTTTGGAATACTGAGATGGTCATTTGTTATTGGGGGGCATTAAACCATTTTTCACACAACGTCTTCTCACTATAAGAAAACTACTAATTTGTGACCATTTATTTTCAGCAAAAATGATTATTTCCTGCCAAAATGAATCTGTATTATTGCAAATAATCGTTATCATCGCAAATAATCCGTCACGAATGCTCATTTTTCATATAGTGTCTTCACCAAAGGGTTTTTGTAGATGCATCAAGTTGATGCATGCCACTATTTGGTGTACTTCATTTTCTAATCTTATTGATAGAAATCTTTTTTTGTAACTCAACAACATGTCTACTCTAATAGTAATCAAGGAGTAATACATAGATATGATTGGATAAATCAATGAATAATAATTAGTAGGATGATAATGAAGAAACCAAATCCAAACATACACACTCAAATTACTAGTAGGACTTGTTCAAATATGTTATAGCCCAAATTACACTCTGGTAAGCCCAATAGTCAACCCCTATAAATTCAAAATTCCAATTCAATTGCTAATGATCATAATGACAATGTTGGAGAAGCTGGGAAGATTTTTCCTATTGATTGTTTACAAAGAATTGGAAAGGTTAACTTAGTTATCTCTCATCAAAGAAAATTAAAAGGAAAAACTTTAATCTTTGTTGTTTCATGATCTATTATTTTATTCATAAAGATTATCAGGAGGTCTTTTACGTTTTTAGCAAAGTTGAATGTTTTGGGCCATGCATATACACAAAGTACACGTGTAATAGATAGGTAATTAGCTAGATCGTTTAAGCTACTTCTTTTAATTGCGTTAGTGAAAAGTTTTCCTACTTCATCTCAAACATGAAACATTAGTACAACTTCTGAATTTTTGCATTCATTCTAGATTAAGTTTTAATGAAGGAGAGTTGTGTAATGATGATTTAATGCTATGAGCTAAACAATGATAGCACTCTATATTCTTTTTCAAGAAGTAAACTTTAGTCCTCTTCATGCTCAAATGTTTGCTAGTTTCATCCATTGGACGTGGCCATCTAATAAATGTCTTTATAATGATTTCATGAAGCTCAAATTGTAAGCTGGACAAGTCCTCTCATTGGCATTCTCAGTTTCAATAGCGTGATGGGGGAAGAGAGAGATGGAATGTCACCCAAGCCTTTGGTGTCGATTTCACAGACCTATTATGGTCACATTTCTATTCTACCCGCCATTTATAAAGCCTCAAAATACATATCAAAATCCAAACTTCTACCATGTAGGTAGTCAGGTTAACAGTTTTTTTTTTTTAATGTTTGTTTGACGTGCTTTAGAATCTAACACCGTGCATAATTATAGCATTATTTTGAAGTAAATATACCCTACCCTCTGTCGAGTAATCCGGAGGACTTTAGGCGAGTTGAAGAGTCATTCCAGGTATATCTACTTTAATTTTTTAACAAATTTTTTCCTACGACCATTTTTTTTCTAACTGCCTGCTTGAATGCAAGATCCTATGATGCTACCTTATATGTCCTACCCTTCGTTGAGTAATCCAAAAAACTTGAGGTGAGTTGAAACGACCCTCGCGTCAACCATGCCAACTAGTGCAGAATTTTCAAAAAATGGTGGAAGTACAACATGGACGACTGATCAAAGTTGTCATGCTACTACTGGTATTACACTTTTAACTCGGCTACTTGAATGACGCTAATATTGATGTTAATCCCATCCAAATCTTTACGTTTTTAGAAATTGTATCCAACATAAATGAAAAGAAGGAGACGGAGGCGGAGGAGGAGGGGACTAATGGCATACGGATGATGATGTACAAGTTGAAGCACCAAAATCAGTTATCAAGTTTGCGACTGAGAAATACTTTATGGCCAATTATAAACGATATGCCAAGCAATAGGATTTTGGTTTGAGGACACAAATGACTTAGAGAGATGATGTGAGAGTACGGAGTATGCGACAATTGCGTGTCCCCATGGCGGCAAGTACCAACCTAGACACAGTAATATCTCAAGACCACGGCCAACAACTAAAACGGATTGTAAGGTGAAGGTAAATATGACCTTGAACAAGAATAGCCTTTGGGTTTTGACCACTATTGAAAATGTGCACAATTATAGTATTGTGAGCCCTAATAAGTCCAAACTTTTGAGATCTCACAAGTGTGTAGGCGAATACAATCAAAGGATGCTCAATTTAAATGATAGAATAGGTATTCGAGTGAACAAGAATTATTAGACAATTGTTGTTGACGTAGGGGTGTTTGAGAATCTTGATTTTCAAGAGAAGAATTGTGAGAATTTCATTGAGAAAGCTAGACATTTCAAGTTGGGTAAAGAAGGTGGCCAAGCACTTATGAATACTTTCGGAGTATGAGGGAGATGAATAGTAGTTTCGTTTCTATCATGGACGTGGATGATGATGGAAGATTGCGAAATTTTTTTGAGCTGATGCACGAAGTCGAGTGGCATATGAGTATTTCGGAGAAGTTGTGACCTTTGATACAAAGTTCCTAACAAATAGGTACGACATGCCTTTTACTCCCTTTGTTGGTATAAACCATTATGGGCAGTCCATACTATTAGGGACAGAGTTGCTATTAAGCGAGGACACACATACTTTTATTTGGTTGTTTCAAGTGTGGTTAAAGTGCATGAATGGTCGGGGGCCCAAAACCATTATAATCGAGCAATGAAAAGTGTCATTACCATTGTATTTCTAGAAACGCGTAATAGATATTGTCTATGACATATAATGCGCAAACTTTTAGAAAAGTTAACATGTCACCCCTAATTCAACGCAGGGTTGAAGACTTCCATCCAGGCCGCATTATATGATTCATAGACCTATCCAGAATTTGAGAATAGGTGGGGCCAACTACTTGAGAAGTACAATCTTGGAGGTAATGCATGGTTTCAATCCTTATACAATGAAAGGTCTTTCCAGGTTTCAATTTATTTGAAAAGTGTATTTTGGGCTGGTATGAATAGAACACAATGGTCGGAAAGCATGAATGCTTTCTTTGACAATTATGTTCATTTTGTATGATTTTGAAGGAATTCATCAACCAATTTGATAACACTCTAAGGAAGATGATGGAGGTAGAGACAACTGCAGATTTTAATTCCTGTAACCAAACGATCCTCTGCGTGTCCCCATTCGGCATAGAGAAGCAATTTCAAAAGTTGTATACAAATGTAAAGTTTAAATACGTCTAAAGAGAAATGATGGACCTAATGTGTTGTAATTGCACACTTGTAAGCCTGCAAGGGTACATTTCAACTTTCGATGTCTTGGATGAAATATCTATTGATGACCATGTCAAAACAATCCACTTCTAAATTTATTATAGTGAAGAAGAGTGAGAATTAAAATGCACGTGTGCATTGTTTAAGATAAGAAGGATTTTATATAGGCATGCACTTAGAGTTTATCAATTGAAGAAGATTAATATGCTGCTAGATATATATGTCTTGGATCGCTGGAGCAATGACTTAAATAGGGTATACACATTGATCAAACGTAATTATGATGACTTATAAGGCAGTGTAGACACACAGATATATGAGATTGTAGTTAAAAGATGTTTGAAATTAGCAATAAATTTATCCCCAAGTGAGGAGCATGTCAATGCATTCCTACATATTGTCGATAAGTTTGAGAGAAAATTTGAAAGTTTAACACTTGAGTCAAAATCTGAATCAACGAAAGTCAAACCAAATGTGGTCGCGGACAAGGGTAAGAAAATATTAAGCCTCCACCTCATCTAGGGGAAAGGGAGACCTTCAACGAAAAGAAAAATTCTGACTATGGAGAAGGTGGCAATGAAGAGAAAGAAGAAACAATTAATATTTTTTTTCTATTAATTGTCAGTATTCCTTTCTAATATATATGTATTTTGTCTTGAAATTTATACTTGCAAGAAAATCTTTGATGATGAATCACAATTGGGTGACCTCCCGGGATCTCAAATATATGACCATATTGTCACATAAATCGAGGCCATTGGGAAATGAGGAGGTACAGTGCTTTGATTCTTTAGTTAATTGTTTCTTTAATTTTTTTTTTGGTTCGTTGAATGAAGAATGCATGCATTATTTAAATTTTATTTGTATTATCTTAGATATGTAACCATATTGATGCTGTGTAGATCCATGGAGATTTTGCCCCACATACTCAGTATGTCCTACGGTGTTCTTAATGTGCTACTTAATAATTACTTGTTTGGCATAATTATTAACTTTTTATCTGCTTGTTTTGTGTCAAGTCTAGGAGATGGTGAAGACATGTGGTACAGCTGGTGACCAAAATCTGCTTCTCATATGGGCAGGGTTGTGTTGCAAAGGGGATGTTGCTACAACTTGTCCAGTTGGTGGGTGAGACTGTTGTGAATGGGTTGTTTTGCATTCAATTGTGGAGATACACTTGGTGTTGCTTGTGTAGATTGTAGACTACTTGTTTTGTGTGCAAACACTTGTTGTGTTGTGAAAATTACTTGATTGTAGACTATTTGTTTTGTGTTGGTGTAATTTTTGTACCATGTGCAAAGCATATGGTGTAAGTTTTGGTGTAATTTTTATACCTTGTAGAGAGGCTATGGTGTAAGTTGGGGAGATGCTATGGTGTAATATGTAGACTAGGGTAGTTCATAAAACTGTAAATATGTATTGTATTATTAACAATGAAACTCTTTTTTATCTATTAATATGTATTGTATTATTAGTTTCATGCTCCATTTGATCAATAAGAATGAATTTTTATTTGAAGAAAAATTGGTGTTAAATTATATAAGTTTATTGGAGCCTCTGAACTAAAAGTTATAATTATTAGTGATTAGTTTTGACTTTAATAATGATTGGAAAAACAACTACATGCAAGTAAATGTTCATCTATCATTTTATTCGTTTACACAGGTCTTCATTACCAACTTGTAGTGACCTCCCATTTACAAATTACACAACAATTAAATTAAGTTAATTGCAAAACATCATATAGATATACACATGGATATCATACATATGAATGGGTCTTGTACACCATAACCAACACATCATAAGTTAATTGATGTCCAAGTGCAAACAGAAAACATAGAGAGAGTACCATTACATTTGGTCCATACAAAAACCATCTAGATCATACCCATCTATTTACATGTTACAATTATCCAACCCAAGCCAAAACTACTACAATTGATATAAGCCAGTACAAACACAATAATTTTCACTTTTCCTTCTGAAGAGTTTCTCTCTCTCTCTCTCTCTCTCTTCTTTTACTTTATCTTCCATTTTCCCAATTTCATACTTGTGCTTCAATACGTCATCTCACATCTTCCAAATTATATTATCTCATGTACGAATGTTCTCCCCTAGCAAATGAAATATATTTGTCCAAATAAAAATTCTTATCTCACTTCTCCCTGCACATAGTACGAATATTTAATTAACATGATAAAGTATACCCTACAAAATCAAAACCAATATATTAATTAACATAATAAGTTGCTTTATCGTGTTATACTTTGGGCAGGTGAAAAGTTTCCTTTCAAAATTTTTCTTAGTGTGCGACATCTTTAGTGGTGTTTTAAAACCACATCAATAAGTTGGTGAATCACAAAATCATCAACTACAGACAATGATTGAGCTGATATCATGAGTGATTATGAAAAATCAAACACAAGTTTAGATTTGTTAATACTTTTACTCATCTTGGTCTAATATTTAAATACAAAAATAAAGTAAAGTATTACTCAAAAACTCCACATGATTCTCTCATATTAGGGGTGTAATTGGTACGATTCGGTCTGGTTTTGGACATATTTTAGAACCGAATCGGTATATTCCGGTTTTGAGATTTGAAAAACCAATATCTCACCGGTTACACCCCTAAACCAGTACTTCTAGTTTTACTGGTTTCTCCATTTTTATCGATTCCGATCCTATTCGGTTCAGTTTTTTCGATAAATTATATATAATATAGTATATTATAGTATATAATAATATATTGATAATATATTGTAGTATATTATAATATATATATTATAATTGTATTATAGACTATAGTGATATATTATAGTATAATATAGTATATAGTGATATAATATTAGTATAATATAATAATACAATAGACAATAGTGATATAGGATTTTAAAATTTAATTATATTAATTAGTAATTTATCATATAATACAAAATTATTTTATATATAATTATATATATTATGTATACAAATTATATACAATATAAAAAATTAAAATATATATAGATGAATCGATCCGGTCCAATGTTAGAAAAAGAAAAATCGAAACCGGACTGATTTTGACCTATTTTGAAAAAATAAAACCGGTACCAAACTGAACCAAACTCAGTATAGGACCAAACCCTTCGGTCCTATCTGGTTTACTGGTTTATCGATTTTCTTTTCACCCCTATCACATATTGCAATACCTAGTTCTACATCGACAATCATTGGGAATTAAGAAAGGTACAAAAAGAGAGCCTTTTGTCTACACCCATACTTGCTTTGTCTACACCTTGAAAAATTCTTTAAAAGCTTAAACCTAAACTATACCTTTTACGGCATTCAAAAACCAGGTTTTTGGTTTATTTCGATTGATGAGTCAGGTTTTCTAAGATTTGCGCTAGCAAATCATGACCTCAGATATTTGTTTACATCTCTATCTTGGTTAGGGAAGTCAATGAAATATGATTTCTTATGATTCCAACCAAGTTTGGTATTGGTCCAAAGCTTTCACAGTTCTAGACACATTTCAGCACCAAGTAACCAATGTGTATATATGTATCCTTCTGATTATCGTTTGTATTTGACATGATAATCTGGATCAAGTGCACTCTAAATACTAAGGTATCTAAAGAGTAAGGTGTTTGAAACTATGTTCCTGATAAGTACACGAGACTATTGAATTCGTCATGGTTTTTCTTGTGATTTGAGCAACAAAGTTTATTCTTATGTATCTTTTTCTTTCAAAATTCATTGCATAAGAGCTGCAAAAGCAAGGGGACATCTTATTTATTCCTTTCTTCATATCACGTTTTAACACTAACAATCGAGAAATACACAATCACAGACTTAAAAAAATACACAATGATAGACTCCAATCACTCGTCACAAACCTAAAAAACATTGTAGAAACACTTTGAAGAAGATTCTTTGGACGAAAAAATATCGTACCGTGCTGCAGATTTGGACCTCCATACGGGTTCTCTTTCGCAGATCTGGATGTAGTAACACTCAAACTCAAACAATATTCCGTCTTTGCCCTAAAATCACAGAGAAACAAAGAGATGGAGTAAAGAGGAAGAGAAGAGAGGAGAGAGAGAGAGAGGAGCACACTATGCTAGAATCACATAGCAACGAGAGAGAGTGAAGACTCGGCCAAGAGAGAATTAAAATACAAGTAGAGGAGAGGAAGATTTTGGGGAGATGAAGGATTTTGGGGGCAATCGTCTTAGGGCAGAATCATTTCACAGAGAAGATGGGTGAAGGGAGGCTTCGCGAGAACAGGGTCAGCTTAATGGTAAGGCCATTTAGATCATTGCCTATAGCCCTACCCTATGCAAGGCTCCAAAAATAAAAGTTAGTTGTTTTTCATTTTTTTAAATAAATAAAAATCATTTCATTAAATAAAATTTTAAATAATTTTTATATTTTTCAATGTGTGCAAAGCCCTATAATACTAAATTTAATCTTTAATATAATGAATTATTTATATTTTCAAATAATGTTTTTAAGATCTTGCTAATTTGGGGTACAAAATTTGCATGGACGCCTTATTTTAAATTGTATTATTAAAAAAAAACTTTATTTAAATATTTTAAATAAAAACTCACTTTATTGAAAATTTTAAAAATATCTATTGCTATATATAAAAACGGAGTCATATAATTTCGACGTGACATTCTATCCATAAAAGTAGGCATTCTACTTATTGAATTTGAACTGTTATATTTATGAACCGATAAACTTTTAAAAATAATGTTTCATTATAAATCATTGTAACTTTTAAATTTCTTTTCTTTTCTTACATATAAATATATAAATCGATTCAAAACTCCACCCAAAAGTACTAATTTAACATTTATATTGTTTTGTATTTTAAGCGGAGTCATATATCTCTGATGTGGTATTTTACTAAGAAAAGTAGGCATTCTACCCATTAAACTTGAAGTGTTATGTTTATGAAGTGGTAATCATTTTAAAAACAATGTTTTATTATAAAATGTTGTAACTTTAAATTTCATTTCATTTCTTATATATAAGTATATAAACCGATTCAAATCTCCACCCAAATGCACTATTTCAACTTATATATTATTTCATCAAATAAACCGTCGTATAAACCGTTTCAAATTTCTCGACTATAAAACTTTGTCTCTCTCTAAATCTCTCTTCCTCATACACAACAATCCGCATATTGCACTGGTTATAGATTTGTTCTATATAATTATTTATATTTTATTGTATTATAATTAGGAATGACTCACTTAAATTTTACTTTAGGCCTGAATTTGTATTGAGTCACCCCTACGCGAGAGAGAAGTTGTTTAAGGCAGAATCGGTTCAATTCTTAGTGAACTCGGTTTGCCACGTAGGGTGTGGGGTATAAGATAAATAATTCGACTGATGAGAAGATTTAGATCTGATTTGGTTACACAAATGAAACTATCTCATCTCATATCATTTCATATAATTATTATAATTTTTTTAAATTCACATATAAAATATAATAAATAATTTAATTTTTTAAATTTTTAAATAAAAATTATATTAAAAAATTATATTCTAATAAGACTTTAATTTTTATCCCATATCAATCGTGGATAACCAAACATGACGTTATTTTTTTAGGTTTAGAGAGAGGGAAAAAAAAATGGCATTGTACCAGTAGAGTTAAGTCAAGATTTGTTTTTTCCATTTTACACTTTTACCCCCGCGCCCCTCCCCACTCTCCCTTCCCTTTCCCAAACCTCCGAGACCCGAACCCGCCAGACCCCCCCCCCCCCCCCCAACATCGGTGCAACCCAGCGCCGCCACTTCTCCCGTTGACACCGACGTCTCTGCACCGCCAGGTATCTCTCTAGATCTCTCTCTAGCCACAATCAATCGCCGCACCGGCGCTACTTCCCGTTGATACCCATATGAGCGGCATCAATGGACTAAGTTGTTACCCACGGATTTACTGGGTTGTGGATTTTTTTTTTTTATTTCATGTCTAGTTGTCTGCGTCCCACGCAGGGAGGAGTTAGTGTTGAAATTAGAAGAAAAAAAATCCATTTTACATGAAGAACTGGGACAAATTGATTGGAGAAGGGCGCCTGAGTTTGGAGGACCGTTGCCATTTTTATGATGAGCAGTGGATAGAAAAATATCTGGTGCTTTCGAACACGCCGGGGACTGGAAAACCACCGGAGATTAAAAAAAATAGCAGGCGGATAACTTAGCAGGGGGAATGGCAATAGAAAAACAACAAACAAAAAAAGAAAAAAATACCTTAGCAGCCGACGAACGGGGACGGCGCCCCGTTCTGAATTAGCACATATTCCTTGTATGGTTTCAAGTTCTGGAATTAGAAAAATATGAACATGTTACCCTCGTACCTGAAAATTTATTATTAGAGAAAAGAAAGTGATGGTTTCAATGTACCATATGTTCTGTTGTTATTAGAGAAAAGCAATTGAATGGAAAAGGTATCACGTTAGATTCTGTCGGTGTCTTTCTACCAAGTACTATATGTTCTGTTGTTAACTCTTACTATGTGTAGTGTGTATGCAAATACCATGAGAAAAAAAAACCTAAAGGAAGAATGGAAACAAATATTTAAATGGAATAGATATAGATTTTGAGAGCTTTTTATTTGGAGCTTTTGAAAAATGGCTAGCTAAACTAGAAAAAAAGGTGAATTTTCTAGTCAAATTGTAGCCAAAGAGTTGGTAGTTCTAATGCTCTTACACCTTCTCGGTTTTTTCTTCATTGCTGAAACTCTATAATTGCCTTGTAGTTTTCCAGCAATTTTTAACCCCATCTCATGTTTTTTTAATTCATTGCTCCATGCAAACTTTTTCCATGTTTCAGATGCCACATTTATTTTTGGCCCCAATTTTATTCAATATTTTTTATTTAGTCTCACTACCGAGCAATGAAATCGTTGATCATAGTGTAATTGCTAGAGTTGAATGTATCGTCTTTATTGATTATTTTGGTCAATTCTCATATATACATAATATATAGACATACATATTGTTTCCAGCAATGAATTTGGTTCCATTCCAATCCACTGTACCACCGCCGCCATGGTTGCCGATGTTACCTCCCAACCTGCCAATGTCCTGTGCCTTTTGGGAGACTAAAAATGTGGAGGACCGGGTTAAAGAGCTGCAAGATACTCTTGATCTGGCAAAAGCAATGTATGTCCCAATACGAATGCAAATTTTGTACTTCACTTCTAATATCTTAATGTCACATTTGATAGCAAATGGTGTTTATCTTCTTTTTTTTTTTTTTTTTATCATATCCCACATTGCACCTTACCGAGATTATTTTTCATGATTGAATCATTATTCTTAATAGGGAGAAAGAGCTAGAGATGTTGGCAATGATCAAAGTCGGTAATGGGAGTGAGAAAAGTGAGGATTATGGGTCAAGTGGCGTTTCTGTTCATAGGTTCAAAAAAATATTGGAAGATAAGGGGGTTAGTTTGGAATCCCAAGAGTCACTTTCTGTGGAAGCTGCGAATACATTGATGTCAAAATTAAGAGCTCAGCTTGAACCATTCAAGGTGATCATGGATGTAAGGACTCCGTGGGAGGAAAAGTCAGCAGCAGTTAGATTGTCCGAAAAAATACGGAAGTATAAACGAAATAAACTTTGGAGGAAAAGGAAGAGGAAGCGCATTGCGGAAATGTTGACAAAGGTGGCTTTGTTTGACTTGATTATGATGTCCTTCTTGCCTCTCTTTTTCTCAGATTATGTTAGAGAAATTCTTATTTTGTGTGTATGCTTTTATTGCTTTGATATTTAGGAGCGTGAACGATTTGAACAAGCTGATCAAGAAGCTGATGAATGGAGGGCTAGGGAGATTGCCAAGGATATTGCAAAGGGCAGGGTATGGCATACTTGCATGTTCAGCTGCACTTTTTGACTAGTATTTCCTCTGCCAGTCATCCACTAGGTGCTAAGAACCTGGAAACTGATTGTATAGCTAAATATACATGTCCGTTATATGGTATAGATATTATTATCAATTCAGAGTAGCAGCTGACATGAAACTCTTTCTGGAGTCTTTAGTTTGATTCTTGCGGTGTTGTTTTTGTCTTGTCATTTAATGGGGAATTGAAACAATTCATCACTTTGATGGAAGCAAATTGAGGTTTTTTTACATGCGCGGATCCAGTGAGGAGGCAATGAGAGGAGTATAGTAACTGCTTGTTATGATGTGCAAATTGAGCGGCTTTATAAAACATCAGAAAAGCAAGTAATGAGACATACGGTCGTACTTAACAGAAGGCATTGTCTCTAAATTCCAGGAGACTAGATCAGTGATAATGTTTATGTTACTTATAAAAAAAAGTGATAATGTTTATGTTGCTTAACTCAAATGTTGGCATGAGCTGCTGTGAATAGTGGATTTGTTAGCAAGTCACTCTCTTGAACTCCCACTTTCTTTATAAAATTTATCTGTGTGCTTTTCTTCAGTAAACAGATCCGTTCGGTCAGAATTTCAAACTATGAACATTGTATAATCCTTCTAGCATTTTCAAGCAAATTAGAATTTGCATGGATACATTTTTATAATCAAATAGTGGAGCAGATAAAAAGGTTAACCCATAGAAATTTTGGTGATGCATGCCAACAATCATCTTGACGACAGGGAAGGCTTATTGGATGAACTTAGACGTTTCTTCTTTGATACACTAATGTCATGGGCAATTGCTATAGATCTAAACGGGCGTAGTTTTTATGATTTTTTTGTATCTATTTCTATTTCTTGGCTAGGTGTTTTTATCTGAATATGTCCTGTGTACTTGGGCTATGCATATTTTCATATCTATTAATAAACATTTTTTACCTTAAAAAAAACCTCTCCACATCTTGTTCTGCTTTTTACATGTATGTCTATCGCTTTCTTTTTTCTTTTTCTTAGCTGCGATGATAAAGTATTTGCTCCACTAGGATGTGTAGTACTCTAGCTTGAACCCTGGAATGCTGACATAATCATAAGTGCTTTCATATTCTTAACTTTCATCCAACCCTAAGAGGTGTCATTGTGGTCCTGGGTTGAGGGGTATAAACTAAATGTACTAGGTTCGAAACTCTGCATTCACACTCTTGGGGCCATTGGACTGGGGAAATTTCTCTTTGAATTACCCAAGGTGCACTTATGGGAAATTCCTTGCTAAGGACCTGTGTACCCCCAAGATTGGTCATGACTTTGACCTGGACACCCGGTGCCAATAAAAAAAGTATTATTAACTTTCATTCATTTTGCTGATATATTTTGGAGTTTGCATCAAGTGCAAGCTTAATTGTTTTACTTACTAACTGGGGAATTTGATTGGCAGGTAGAGAAGATGAAGGAAGTTGCAAAACTTAAAACAAAAGAGGAGAGAAAGAGACTAGAATCTGAGGTGAGCATTGGTAGTTTATTCTGCAGAAAAAATAAATTAATAAAAGCTTTATAAACTGAGAATGTTATGATACTTCTACTCTTTCCTTATTCAATAGTAATCATCTAGTGTATGTGAACCATATTAAAACTTACCATATGATGTGCCTAAATCATCTAGAGTCTGATTTGGGCTGCCCCGTGATGGTGGCAGCCATGTGCCACTAATGAGGCTCCCGAATCTCTCTTTTTTTCCTTTTGTTGTATTAAGTAATTGAAAAATTACTTGATAAAACATGTAAAACAAAGCAGATAGAGAAACATTTCACGAGACTATAAATCTGTATTGTTCTCCTGTCACAAACCCAATGTGAGTTCGCTGATAGTGAGATTTACCGTTTTGCATATGCTATACTAATGCCACTATCATGTCTCTGAGGAAAGAAGATATGCCTTATACAGAACTTTTTTCATGTGAAAGACCTCACTTGGATAGCAATGATCTGATGTACCTTATAAAGGGACTAGGATTTATTGGGCTGTCTTGTGAACTGTTAAGTCTTTGATGTTCTTGCTGCTGATCTCTCTCTCTCTCTCTCCTTGACATTACTTGTCATTTTTCAGCTTGAACAGATATTGATTGTGGAGAAGTTGCAAGAGTTACGCTCCGTGAGGATCCAAAAATTGAAGAAACAAGGTCTGTTTCTGGATCTTCTTATTCTTTTTCCTGCTTGTCTGTGATGTGGTGAACGTTCTATTTGCTTAAACTGTAAATCTGGTGTGTTTTATATCAGGTTCCCTGTAATGGAAGAAGGCATTTCACTTTTATTTTATCAAGTCAATACAAATAAATTTTGGCCATTATATTGTGCCATATCATAACATCAAGTCACATTTCATTACAATATTAAGTTGCTGCTAAAATTTGATGTGTACATGCAAACCTTACATTTTTTTCCATCTTGGTATAAGAGCTGACTGTGACTAGAGATGATGCCTTTTCTTTTTCTTTTTCTTCTTTTTTGATGAATATGAAAGGCCCTTAGTTTAATTAATATTGTTCATTTTGTGGAACAGATGGACTTCTTCATGTTTGTCATTTTTAAGAAAAAATGTTTTGTACCTGCAATTTGTATTACATGCTGTCTATGTACCTGTGATTTAAATAGCAGTGTACTATCAAATTTATTTGATTCTATAATTAAATGAATGTAATGTTGGTTGCATAATCGTGCAGGTCATTTTTTCCCCGAGGAAGACGACAAGTTTCTCGAGAGAGTTCAAGCTGCTGTTGAAGAAGAGGAACGCCAAGCAGTTGCTGCAGCTGACACAGATGCTGCCAAGGATGCCATTGCAACTGCTGAAGAATCTAGGAAAACCCTCCAGGGTCATGGGCGCGACAATACAAGCAGTGAGATAGGCAGTAAGGACAGCATAGACTTAGTAATTGAGACTGAACATAATAAAAGCACCATTGTCACTGTCAATGAATCTGGACCACAAAGATTGGAGGGACGAGGAGTTGGTGGAGCTTATGATTTGGTGGCAAATCTGCCGTTGGAGTTCTATCATTATTATCATGGCAGCAATGCCGACGTGGGCACCCTTATTGAGGTGATTTTAACTAGTTTCTCTTCAAGTTTCTACAGACCTTTCCATGTGCCATCTACTTTATGCAATTTAATTAATTTCCTAATTTTGAGGAGCATTCTTCCATTATATGTGCACATGGGTGGTAGTTTAATTAACTGCTGTGGATGGTGGTGTAATAGATAGCCCCTGCACATCCCGGCATCTGTTTTGTTTAGATTTAAATCATAATTGCCATTGCATGCAGGTGAGGAGAACATGGGATGCATATATAAGACCTGGAGGAAGGTAAGGATGCCAGTCCCTTTTGTTAGTTGCTTTTCGCTCTTATGTAATGATAGGCACCATGTAGCATGCATTCATCCAAGTGTTTGGTGGTTGAGAAAATTTCTTGGTTATGGAAACCATTCTATTTCTATATTTTGGTTTGACAATTGTCACTATTGCCTTCATGGACCATCTGTTGGGTGCTACCTCCGTTGCTCCACTAGTGGTGATGCTTCCACAAATTCCAGCATCAATGCCACAATGACCAACATACCTCCACTAGCATTGCTGCTGCTACAATCACCATTAATGCCCACTCTATTCATGCTGCATTATGATTTTACTGCCATTCTCATAATTCATCTTTGCTGTTAAATTTGGTGCAGCCGTATTCCAGGGCATTGGGTTCAACCACCTCCACCAGCAGATGAGATATGGGCATCCTACTTGGTGAGGCCTAAATGACACGATGACTGCAGAGTTTGTGGCCGTTTTTGCTCAAAGTATGGTACGTGCATGGCTCCTATTGATCATTTGTAAACTCGAACTTGTTTTGTCCGACAAAGCTTCAGAGTTCTTCCATACTCTTGATTCCGGTTGCCGCCCAGCAGCATTGTCACAGCATTAAAGCAGAAGGAAATAAGAATGACAACATCTGTGCAAGCCTTAGCATGTTAGAGTCAGAATAGATTTAACTCTGAACTCTGAAGCTATGAATTGGGAAACAAGGTGATGCTCAAGGCATTCACGGAAAGCATCTACGGAGGTTGTCATGTGGGATCAAGGATAATATCAATAAATGTTTATGAATGCTGCCGCAAAACATCCAAGGTATGTATCGACGGAAAAAGATCTCCCGAGTAAGTTCGAGCAAGAACTTGAGGGGACGTTAATCATTGATACTAAACTGTCATCTGTTTTGCCATTACCGAATGGTTTTGTTCAGTAAATGAAAAGAAAATATTTTCTTGTAAGATAGTTATAGAGATCATCTTGTTGAAATCTCAATCTCGTGTTTGCATGCCCATACTAACCAAATTAAGCACGATGCAGTTCTTTTTTCTTTTAAATCCTGCCAGGTTTCTCTTCAGGAAGAGGTACCAAAGTTCCCAGCAACTAGATTCAAAAGCTTCAGTCCGGCATTTGCCTGCGATCAAAGCCAAGTGGGGAAAGCTCAAATTCTCTTTATTTTTTATTCCAAGGAGTCTTAGGGCATGTTTGGATGCTATGAAAATTTTTAAAATTCTCAAAATCGTAATTTCATTTCCAAACATCGCTCAACTATAAAAAAGTTCTTAATTTCAAATTTATAACTTCTTTATCTCATCATAACCTTATCATTATTTAAACACAAAAATTAATATAATATTTACAAATGTCAAAATAAAATATAAAAATCAATATAATTTTTACTTACTTCAAATAAAAATTATATTTCAAATAATTTTTAACCTTATAACAACATTTTTATTCAAATTTTTCTCTATCTTCCAAAATCCAATAATTAATTTATTAATATTCACAAAATTTTGAAATGCTTATGAGTGTCCAAAGCATCAAGCATGCTCTTAGTCATATTTTATGCTCATTTATTTTTTGAACAAGTCGAAGGTTGTTTACAAATTGCTTGATTAATCCGTTATTTTCTTGAATGAATAAACATTATCATTGAAATATACACATGAAATTATAGAAATTAAAATGACAATTTTGTATCAGTAATAAATTATGACTCTCAAGTGTAGCATTTCTAAATATGATTTTTTACATATTTCATTTTGTCAGTTGTTAACATATGAAACGACTTGAAATGTAATAAACCTAACTGGTACGATGGTTGATGATTAGATTTAAGAAGAAGAGCAACATCCCTCTTATATTTATTACATTTTATAACTTAAATCTTAAAAACCTTGATAAATGATAAATCCATTGGAGTTTATAATAATATCTTTATTATATATATTACTTCATAGATATTAATACTAAAATTATATCAAAAAATCTTTCCAACCTCTCACTATTCATCCACACTCTACACTCCACTTTTTTTAAAAAAAAAAAAAATTTAAATAATTTTTATATGAATAGTGAATAAAAAATTTGAAATAGTTTAAAAAAAATAAATTCAAAAAAATATTAAAAAATATGGAGTGTGAAGTGTGGATAAATAGTAGAAGGTTGTGTAGCAAAATCTAAATTATATCTATAGTAGAACTCATAGAAATGTTAGCTCCATTTAAACTTTAAATAAACGAATATAAGCTTGACTCGTTTCAAGTACGGAATTCGAATAGAGTAGATGTCAGTCCAACAACAGACTTCTTATTGGGAGGGTAAGATGAAAATTTTTTATTTTAAATTTTTATTTAAAATATTATTTTTTAATATTATTATTATTTTAAAATTTAAAAAAAATTAAATTAAAATTTAAAAAAATTGAATAATTTATTATATTTTGTATGAAATTTAAAAACTAGTTATTACAAATTACAATGAGATATGATCATCATTGTAATGAGATATAATAATTATTACATATTATATCTTCATATTACATATTACAGACTTCATATCTCATTTTTGATCATCAAACTAGTTATTACAAATTACAATTTTTTCAAATTAATTATTACAACTTTTCAAAATTTTTAAATAAAAAATAATTAATTTTTTCAAATTACTAAATAAAAATAATATTAAAAATCATATTATATCAATATTTTAATTATACAATATATTTTATTAAACTTTTTTTATCTCCTTTTACAAAACAGCATCTTAACTCAAATTATCTTTCTTATATTCACAATCTATCTTATTACTCGTTACAAAGTTCACTCTCATCTCGCTTCAAGCTTATCCTTAATGTAGCTGAGGGTTCAAGAATCCAAACGCTCCATTTTTTAAAAAGATTATGAGTATCCGAGACAGAGAACTGAGAAGTATCGTGTTTTTAAGGAGAATACATATTATGTAATATGTATGTACGAAAGATTAGATCCAGACAGAGACCGAGCAAATAACCCAAAAATAAATGGCTCGGTGATCTACTTTCGGTACTGATTTTCGAAGGCAAACTTAGATCAGAAGCGCACGGATCAGAACAGCACTTCCTCTATAGGACCCTTCGGTTATTTCAAAAACATATAAATAAAATTTTAGAACAAAGAAGAAATGGATTGGAGATGAAGATGCTCAGTGAATACGAACCATGTTGGATTATTCATCTTGCTCGATGATTTTCTTTGAAAAACAACGAGCAATAGATTTCTGGAACTCTTCATCGCATCTTACCCCTGTTTGAGGAAGAATTACAAAAATAAACCAAAACAAACGAAATCAGAGGGGGAGAGAGAGAGAGAGAGAGAGGCGCCTGAACCCTAGGGTTCCATCCTTTACCCTACCATATGCTTGTGTGAAGGTTGCGTCCATGCGGCATATTATATAGTGGAAGAGAGGAGTCACCTAGACCGTCGATGATATTACCTTTTTCGATAAATCTAATGGACGGCCGCTGAGGGATGCGAGTATCATGTGCGGGTCAGAGGTTCAGGCGTACATTCTTCTTTCCAAGATGTGAATAACTCTTAAAGATTTGAGTTAAAATGTGTTATTAGATTTTTTTTTTTTTTAGAAAGAGAGAAAAAAATTAAAGTTAAGAAACTATTTTAATATTATTTTTATTTTGATATTTAAAAAAATTGAATTATTTTGAAAAGAAAATATATAAGAAATATTTGAAAATATTTGAAGATACTAAAGAACAATTTAATTTCCGAATGAACCATAATGTTAATAATCTTTGATTTAAAAAAAACAACTATTAAAACAAAAATAATTAAATGATAAGGTATGAGTTTCCCAAGTAACTTTTGTCTTTTTTAACAAAAGAAGTGCGTTGTGATTTTTTGATTATTTGAAAATATAAATATCTCAATTTTGATCATTTAAACACTGATGGTTAAGAGCACTCTCAATAGCTCTTGTAAAATATAATTTTTTGTATAATATAAAGAAAATTGGTCAAAAGCAGCTTTCAATGGGTTTTATATTTTCTTCTTTATTTTACATTTTGCAACAGTAATTTTTGAAATATAGAGAATACTATTCATCCTCTAAAACATTTATAATTATTTTCTCTCTCATCTGATAGTTGTTTGGTGTTATGAGGTTCATTTGAAATGAATAAAAAAATATTAAAAAAAATATTTAAATGATATAGAGAAAAAATTGATAAGCTGATGTATGATCTATTGTAAAAGTCAATATGTAAAATAGAAAAAGTAAGTTTTGGTGATGTATTTTGAAAGATAGGATAAATGAACTATTGGGAGTGCTGTATCAACTTAACAATATATACTTTTCTTTTCTTTTCTTTTTTCCACTTATGAAGTAAAAATTAGCCATAAATCTTCAATGGTAATATTCAAGATTAGAATAGATTAGAACACACTACTATACTAAGGATAAATATATCATATTTGGGAGTGTAATCAATCCGGTTTGATTCGGTTTTGTATATTCTTTAGAACTAAACCGGTATATACCGGTTTTAAAAATTTAAGAACTCATACCGAAACGATTCACTACTGAAACTAAAAGTGCTTTCAGCTTGGTCCCTTTTTTTCGATTTTACGGATAAATAAAATCATATTCCAACAAAATTTTAGCAAGTGATTAGCCTATATTTTTCATTTTATGTTATATTAATTTTTTGTTATAAAATTAATATTTATATGTTATATCAAAATTCAAATGTTATCTTAAAAATTATAAGATTAATTTATGTTATATCATAATCAAATGTTATATTAAAATTTAGATTAATTTTATGTTATAAGATTAATAGAGATGAATAATAAGGTTAAAATTTCATATTATATTAATTAGCAATCAGCATATAATATATATAATATAATATATAAAATTATTTATAATATAAAATTCATATAAAAAATATTTTATATAATATAAAAAATTAAAATCTATATCTACCAATATGGTTCGGTTCGAACCAAAGTTCTAAATATCAAAACCAAAATCGAACCGGTTTCTAACCAATTTTGATTATTAGGAATTGGAACTTGACCAGACTGTTTCCACACTGGACTAAACAAACCAATTCGGTCAGATTTACTGGTTCACTAATGTTTTTACATCCCTAATCATACTAGGAAGTAAAGTTGAAATAAACAAGATTATTCAACAAACTGTTTGATGTCGATTCGTTGAAACTCGAATTGAGCTCAATTTGTTTATTAAATGAGTCGATCATAAACATAAAATTATGATTGATTATCAAACGATACAAATTGTATAAAATTCGGCTCAACTCATAGAATCTAAAATAATTTCGTATTTATTATTTTTATAGTATTATATATATTTATAATGAAGAGATTTTGAATATTTGCAAATAAAAACAAATCATGTTCCTAATACTAAACATGATACTTAATACTTATGAATATAATAATTTTTTATAATCAAATAATTCCATTACAATACTCCAAAGTACAGTTGGTAGGGTTAGGGGACTCCTACAATCGCCCAAACAATTTTCAAACCTAGTTGCTAAAAAGTCATAGAAGTGTAAAATTAAAATATTGGAAGGAGAAACTGGGACAAACAAAGTCGCCAAGGTTTCATGTTCTCTTGACCAGAAGGCCAACCATAAAGGTGGTTTTTGTTAGCGGTGAAAACAAAATTAGTGAACCGATAAATCGGACCGATGGGTTTGGTTTGGTATTGGGTTTAATTTGATTCGGTTCAGTATCAGTTTTATTTTTCTCAAAAATAGTCAAAATTGGTCCAGTTCTAGTTTTTTTTTTTCTAACATGGGACCGGACAGATTTATATATATATATATATTAATTTTTAATATTGTATAAAATATTTTTTATATAATTTTTTATATTATATATAATTAAAAATATTTTATATTATATGATAAATTACTAATTAATATAATTTTAAATTTTAAAATCCTATATCACTATAGTCTATTGTATTAATAGTTATATGAATATTATATCTTTGTATATTATAATATACTATAATATATCACTATAGTCTATAATACAATTATAATATATTATAATATACTACAATATATTATCATTATTGTATGGGAATTTTCCCCTTGAGGCCCAAAAGGCCCTATCAAGCCCGACCTAGGATAGAAAGCCACGAACCCTGCCCGCTTGGAGAATCTTATGTACATGACTTGTAGGAGGGATGGTGTTGTAGGGAATGAGACTTGGCAATTTGAAGAGGAAAAGGTTGGAGAACCACGCTGTAGTAATTGCTCCGCCACCCGAACAACACGCCACATTAATGAGGCCCTCGCAGAGCCACGCCGCACTTAAAAGTTATGACAAAATGAACAGTACGGAAAACTTAGACTTCATGAAAGCAGGCATGATCTACTCTTCAGATCTGTAGTATAAATAGCTAATCTCAGGTATGAGGAAACACTCTCTGATTCCTAAACTTCCTTACGTATTTATTATACTCCAATAATATTTACTAATTTTGACATCGAAGATTCCCCAGCCCCAAGGTCACCCTCTCAAAGACGAAGTGTGCTATTCTTTGTGCAAGTCTCGTTTTCGAAAACCTAAATTGTTGGAACTTGGCTCAAGGGTGTGCAAAATATGACGTTATTAATTATATTATTACATACTATAATATACTATATTATATATACTATATAATATATCTAAAAAACCGAACTGGAGTTGGTAAAACAGGAAGTACCGGTTTAGAGGTGTAACTGGTGTGGTATCGGTTCTTCAAATTTCAAAACCGGTATATACAAATTTAGTTCTAAAATATGTTCAAAATCCAATCAAAACAGACCAGTTACACTCGTAATTAGCAGTTCTCGAAGAAGTATGTCCAAGGTTTTCACTACCGACATGAAGAGCTTTATAGATTGGATTGCACTAATTTTGGACCAATTGTTGCGCTCGGAGATGGTCTCCATCTCCTACCCCACAGACTTGGATAGGCGACTACATCGACTTGGAGCTTTAGGGAAAGCAATAAGATAGTTGGTAATGGAGAGTTGACTCAATCCCAGCTTCGTAAGGGTCCGAGAATCACGTAGAACTGTACCGAGATGTTGGACTCATGCACCAGATGTAGAGAAACGTAGATGATCAGATCTTGAAAATTTGAGGCCAAAGAATTGGGTGGAGCGGTGCATGTGGCTGTTGGAGCTCTGGCAAAGGGCGAATTGTAAGGCACACTCGCCATGCGACACTGCTTCTTGTTCCTTGTAAATAAGCAGCCTGGAGATCGATGGTGCATCGTGTGTAGCTCAAAGGTGGCTTAAAAATGATAAATCGACCATTTTTGTCCAAAAGTACTAGAAAACACACACTAGAACTTTACATGGCTAGAACTAGAAGCCACGAGAGGAAGAGGGAGGGAGAGGTGTACGCTTATATAATTATATTTATATATGTGTATATAAAGTAATAGAGCTTATAAAGATATTAGCACAAAGTTAAAATTTATTTATCAAAATTTATAGAAAAAATTACAAAACATAATATGAATAATCTATTTTATTAAAATGAAGCAGTTCGGGAACATGATCAAGCTCACTCAAATATTAATGAGTTCTCATGAACATAAAATGTAATTCGGTGATAAATTCAAGCTCGACTTAGGTTTGAAACAAATTAAACGAATAATATTTGATCATTTACTAGTAGCTCCAACTCTTGTAAAACTTGCATATATATATAAGATGTTAGCAGAAGAAATCCTTTGTTTTCATCCTTGTCAATCACTATAAACGTTCCTTTTCTATGCTTGCAACTAGTAAAAAGTTAAAAAATGTTTGGGTGTACATTCTCTGACATGTAAGGAAAAGTCAAAATAATGGAAGGATAGGATCCTTTATTTGTATCAGAGAGTTTGGCTAACGCCACCCATATCAAGTTTGTAATCTTTTTCTTTGTTTGAATTATGTTTTCCTTCGTAGTTTTTGCCACCATTAATGTGGCAAAGGATACCATTGATGAGATCGATTATCATGAGAGATTATCTCCTGTGATTTTGTTAACATTCATTTTACAAAGAAAGCCTTGGGCTTGATTCGACCCTTTTTGTTGCCTTCTCATCGAACATGAGTTCATTTGCAGAGTGCTTTGGAAGAATCACTACAATCGGTCATTCATATTCTTACCAAACTTCAATTTTACACCAATATGTGCAAGGAAATCTTTCCCCACTTCATAAGCTCACTGAGCGTTCGGCCGAGAGTATTGGGTTTCACCTCGATATCCAGCCCCAGGGTTTAAACTTGTCCACGAAATAAGTCGCCTGCAAAGGAAGGTAAACAATGATGGCTGAATGAACAGATTTGACGCCGCTCGGCTGCACCCCGCTCATGGGGACTCATATAGGACAGAGCGGAAAATATGAAAAACTTTTGATCTTCTGACATAGGAATATCGACAACCCACCAAAGATACCAACAAAGTGAGGCGAATCAGGGAACTACGCTGCATTAATGATACCATTCTGACAAAATGAACAGTAAAAAGGACATGGACTCTATGGGGGCAGGCACGATCTGTCCTCTCTAGACTCACGGTATAAATAACAATTTTCAAGTACAAGAATGCTCTCTGATCCCTAGACTCTCTCATTATTTATAAACTTCCAAAATACTCTACTAATTTTGATATCAGAGACTCCCGGCTCCAAGGCCACCCTCTCCCATTTTCTTTCTTTTCTATTTTTGCAGGTCCAGTTCTAAATACCTGAGTTACTGTAACTTGACCCAAAGGCATACGAAACACAATGTTAATACTATACAAATGTTGATTGGGATAGTTAATTTTCCTAACAACGAGATTCACAAATGGATTTAATAGTGCAGGAAAACAAGGGTAACATTATAACTATCTTGGTTAGAACAAAGAATCAAGGTGGTGTAAGAAAGTAAAAAAACAAATTAATCTATATGCTTTTGAATTGAAGTATGAGGCTAAACTAATTTACTTAAAATCGAAAAACCAGCTTTATCAACCGTCACCAGCTTGCCTCGTAACTTCTCTTGGTAAGCTTATGTAAGCTAGGTACCGTCTTCGAGATTTGCAGCACCTTTTGTTAACCTCCCTGTAAAAATGGCAGCTAAATTGCGTCTAGGTTCACACCACTATTAAATGATTTCTAATAGATCCATAGATGTCCAATAGACCCACTCCTTTCTAAGCGGAGATACTTGGTGGGAGTAGTATTTGAAGAGTTCATCTATAGCTAATTTAATTATAAATGACAAAAAATAAAGGAGACAATAATAAGGGTTGCAATTCATGTTTGTGAGTCGTATTCGTATCATGTCAAGTCATGAGTATTAGACTATATGAATCAATATGAGCACGACACATTTAATTAAACAGGTCAGGCCCTAAAACCCTAACGCGATCTATATAAATAACGGGTGGCACAATACGAACTACTTAACTCATTTAATAATTATCTTTTATTGGATTAACTTGGACACAACCCACTTAACATGTTTCAACTCGCTAACTCATTTCAATCTGTTTTATATAAATAGGTTGAGATTGCTCGTATATTTATTTTTAAACCTAATTAATATAATTTCATATATATTATAAGGAAAACTATATAAAAAATCATTAACAATTGCAACTGGATTCATGAAAAAAAATTATTATCAATATCCAAACCAATAATGCATAAGAAGGTTAATTTTTTCATAAAATAAAATTTCATATCAACAAAAGAAAGTTGAATAGTCTATATATCAAGTAATTAAATACTGATAGTAATATTACATTCCAACGATAAAATAAAATAAAAAGGCATACAAAACTAAACATTGACGAAATTTGAAAATATAATTTATTTGTGTTATATGGGTTGATTGAGGGTTTTGCAGGTTAACCCGCAATTAATCCGTTTATTAATAATATATTATCGGGACAACTCATTGTGACCAAAACTCATATATCAGACTTAAACCTACTTATTTTGTATTATGTTTGTTTCGGATTCACAAATCGTGTCATATATTATCACCCTTAAGCAAAAATATATATGATTCAGTACTAGGGCCTACATCCACAAGTTTTGGGTACAAAATCCATTGGTCTCGGATGCAAAATTCACTATAATGAGATTCGGTAGAAGCTTATAGTCCTCTCTGAACTCTCTACAACCACACTCATGGAGATGGGGTGAAGAAGCTCTCCCTAGTTCTTTATGCCCCTTTCAAAAGTCGAATGTCTTGTTTGGATGTTAAAATGAGATAAAATGATAAATCTATAAATAATAATGAAATAATTTGAATTAAGATATTTTGAAGAGTTTTGGTAAAAGAGAAAAAAAAAATTGAATAAAAATATGAGTAATGCTACATGCAATCGTTGAATGTGCAAGCGTCATGCAGTCGTTTTGAAAAAAAGTAAGATCTACTATTAAAAAAATATTATTTTTTCATATGGATCTAATATTTATTCATTTTTTTCAAAGTGGTTGCACGGTACTTGCGTACTCACGACTGCAACTATTATTTTTCTAAAAATATTATAAAGTTAAAATATTATTAAAATATAATTTTATATTTAGATTTGAAAATTTTGAATTATTTTTTATTTAAAATTTTGAAAAAATTTTAATGATTAAGTAATAATTAAATTAAAAAAATTAAATATTTAAAATTAAAAAGTATATATTTGAGCGGTAGTTGGACTTTGAGATGAGACGACGTCTCATCATCGAAATGGGGCCAAAGTTACCTTCTCTTGTGCATTCCTTAGGCCTCGTTTGGATAAACAAGATGCAATAACATAACAAATCTATAAATAATAGTTAAATAGTTTGTAAATAGTAATGAAATAATTTAAGTTAAAATTTTATTAAATATTAAGAAATGAGAGAAAAAAAATTAAATAAAAATATTATAAAGTTAAAATATTATTATAATATAATTTTTTAATATAATTTGTATGTTAAGATTTGAAAAAAGTTGAATTGTTTGAAAAATTTGTAATAATTAGTAATGATTAGATGAAAAAGTATGAAAGAAAAATTAAAAAGTGTTTGTGTTTTCAAGACTAAAATCTAAAACTTTGAAAACTTCACATCTCATCATTACAATTTTCCTAAATTCCTATACAAAATAAAATAAACAATTCAACTTTTTCAAATCCCAAAACAAATATAATATTAAAAAATATATTCTAACAATATTTTATTAAACTTTTCAACTTTAATCTCATCTCATCTTATCTCTAAAATCAAACGAGGCCTTAATGTTTAGATGTTGAGATGAAATGAAATGAGAACAACTGCATATCCGAACGGGATCTAAAATTCCTACCAAGGGAGGACTTGAGGGTCCAGACTCCATGTACCTGTATTTTTTATGAAGCTCACAAGTCACAAGGAAATATCTTACGCTTATTATTAATGACAAATAGCATGAAAATCCCTTGGATCATAATTCGCTGGAAAACCCCCATCTTACAAATATCACGAAAATAAGAAAACATCATCACATTTACAAATATAGATAAATGCACTTTAATAAAGGAGTAAATACCCTATGGGCAATGTTCCAGACGTGATTGTTGAAACAGCACAACTGCAAGAGTCACCAGGGATGCATAAACTGAATTGGGTAACTTCTGTACCACCTTCCCAACTCCGGGGACACCCGCGGTAGCGTTCTTGGTAGCCATTGCAATCGTCGGTGCCACGACCAGAGTGAGGATCAGTCCCTGACTAACAGCAATGAGTGCATCAGTTGTCAGCTGATTAATAAATCTCACAAATTCCTCACGATCAATTTCTCCATCGAGGTTGAAATCGCAGTCCTACAGATAAGAAGAAAACGACAACTTCAAGTAAGCGAGAATACAGAATGACCTTTCTTTCTTTTTAAGAAACAGAACGGTACTCCTAATTTTATTAAAACTCACTCATAACGGAAGAATACTGCAGTTACAAACCTTGGGAATACAAAGCTCGAGAAAACCTAATCCAAAATCTCAATTTGCGAATAACTTGATTTTCTCTTGATATATAAGAAAGCCTCACAAAATAGATAGCACAGCTCCTACGAAGGTCAACAAGTAGGAGGTTGTGCCTAGCACAGAAAGAACAGTCCTTAAACTGTCTTCCAAACCACATTCTTTCACCCTTCACCAAATGAATAATAGAGGTTCACACGTGGTAAAGTCATTAGAACTGGGGATATGTGGTTTATGAAAGAGTAAAAATCATCACTCGTCAAGCTCTAGAAGCCGGGACAAAAATTTATATTTTTTGGTAAGTAAGAAGGCACCTCAAATAATCTGTGAAGTTCTTCCCGTGCTTAATAAACCACAGAAATGCAACAGGCAGCAAGAGCAAAAAACAATTTTTTCATGATAATATTACATACCTTTGTCCAATCTCATCATAGCTATGGCAAATACAAATTGAATCAGATACACTGTTCTATATAGAACCTGCTATAATTTTCAAGGGCTATATGCCAAAAATAGGAGTCAGTCTATAGATCTCTGAAAACAATCGTTCAAGTAAAGTTCATGTAAAGTACTTAAAAGATAACCTGTTTTCCCTTTTTGGATATCAAAATATTGCTTCAGATTGAAATCAACTATTGCCATTCAAATGCTATAGAGAAGAAAATGGCCACTATATTTGTCTAACCCATGTATTGTTCATAGTAACCTAATCATTGGTCTCATCTGGTTGGAGAAAGGAACAAAAAGTTGTGGTTGGGAATAGTGCCACAGCCGTTGCACTTTACTGGGTCAGTGGGTCTATTTAAACAGAAAGAAAACACTCCAGGCCAAGGAGCTAGCGACCATAAAAAAGCCCCCTTTTTTTTTACTCTTTTTTTAACACTTGTAAGATCTGGCAAAAGCAATCCAGATAGAAATGGGCGAAAATAGTGTACGAAAACCTAAATAATATGCATATTTACCAAACAGGGTCGTATAAAATGTTAAGCATAATCACCGAAGAAACTGATTAGAATACGAGTGAGTGCACCTCAATCATAACTCTGACTCGCTCTTTGGAGGGTGGATCGAAATGGGGCCCCGGCAAACGCTTATTTATATCACTAAGTACAGAAAACATAATACAGTGCTTCATTGAGAGAGAGAGAGAGTATTAAACAATATAAGCCAAAAGCTTCTGCTTTTACTTGTACACGAGCAGAACGGCGATGTATAAATCTTCGAATGTCAGATTAGCCCTCCCCGATTGATTTTGGAAACGATCGAAAACCCCATCGGTTATTTTCCTCACTTGCTCTCGCCTCCACTCCTTCCCTGCGCTCAAGGTTTCATCGAAAATTTCATTTCTTGGATTAAGAAAAGGAGGGAGAGAAGGATATATTGGATTTGAGCAAGAGTGGAGAGTACCTTGAAGCCTGCCTAAGATTTGCCCCATGGCGCTGTACGTGTGCCAGCAGATAAATATGGCGTCGTGCTTGAGGATTAGATCGGCCTCGGTACGCTGAAGTCTCTCCCACTCGATGTATCGCAGAAGACTTCCTGACTATATATCTCATAGTTTCGATTGTGACGGTACAACTGGTTAGGTTTGATTGAGAGTAGGTCTTAATTATCTTATTTTATTTCATTTCATTGATATAATTTTCATAAATTTTTATATAAAATATAATAAATAATTTAATTTTTTTAAATTTTAAAATAATTATTATATTAAAAAATAATATTTTATTTAATTTTAACTTTCATCTCAACTCATCTCATTATACAAACCTTACTTAAGAAAACCAACGCATAACAAATAATAAAATTGAGAAATATCAAATAAAAGAAATAATATCAGCCGGTAATCAACCTAAATTATCAATTTTTAATTCTTAACCATTATTCCTAAATTTCTAAAAACAAATAAATTCCCTCCATAAAAATATATTCTTTTAAATATTTTAAGTGAAAATAGTATTGATTTTAATTTTATGGTACTCTCGATTAATTTTGATGTATATGGAATATATATTTTTTATTAGAGCACTCTTAATGACTTTTTCATCTTATCCTTTAAAATATATCACCAAAATCTATTTATTCTATTTTATATACTAATTTTTACAATATACCATACATCAGCTTATTTATTTTTTCTTTATATCATTTAAATATTATATTTTATAATATTTTTTTATTCATTTCTAATATTTTCTCTAACTATCAATAATATATTCCTATCTTTTAATATTTATAATATCTCTTCCATATTTATTTATCTTCCTCCTAACTTCTCTGTTTCTAAAAACTAGAAATCACTACCTCTAAAAATCGAAAGAGAAAAAAATCTGAAACTCAACAACAACTCGTTTCCGATTTGAACCCAACCCACCACTTTACATTCCTCCAATCCACCAAAATCACCTTCAAATCCGTACCCAATCCAACTCACTAAACATCATCACCCACTTTGTTTCCAACCAAAGCAAATCCCACCCTCATCTCACACTCCAAGACCCACCAAAACCAGTTTTACCATGAACCCATTTACAGCAATCCCTCAACCTTCATTTTGTGCCTCATAAGATGAACCTTGGATGCGGAGAAAGATTATCCATAGGCCAAAACCCGCTAGACAAGGAAGAGCAACGGGACTTGCAAATTTGAACTAGATGACGGGATTCTTGAACTGAAATTTGAAGCAAACTGAATGCAAACTGTGCTTGCTGGAATCGATGAGAACTGAGGAAGGGAAGATGACGCCAAACATACGGAGGAGCTTTTGTGAAATAAAATGAACTTCGATGCAAATGAAAGAAGACAGAGAACTTAATTTAAAAATGTTTACATTCGTAAACAGTGTCACACTACATGTAATGGTAACACTGTAGCAAACTATAAAATAGAGATGAAGTAGAGAATCGGTTGGATGTGCATTTTAAGCTAAATCCTTCAAATTTTACAAATAGATGGATTTTACATAATTCATTGGAAGTGCTCTTAGTTTGATAGTTATAGAAAGTTTTGGATATGCATTTAATAGATGTTGTTATAACATATTTATTTGGATCTCTAAATAATGATATTGTAACGATCCAGTCTAATATTTCTAAGGTCAATATAAGGATAGTTTTATTGGGCCTAAATTATGTTTGATTGGTCATATTGGAAAGCCCAATTGAAATTTATTGGATAATTTTGTATAGACCATGGACCCAAAATTTATTTTGGTGGATTGTTAGATTCTTATTGAGGCTTGATAATTAGGTTGAAGCCCATTTAATATTTATAAACCACGTGGGCCACCATTTAATTGGTATTAGGCCCAATAATTATTTTTAAAGTCCAAAAATATTTATTAGATGTATTGGGTTCATTTTAGAATTTTAATCATACTATTTGGGATATTTTTGTGGCCTGGCTCAGAAAATTATAGGCAAGTCCTAGAATGTAGTTCAACCCTTAAAATGGCCCAACTCAAGACCTAAAACTATTGAATAGACCAAACCCAGTTGCAAAAAAAACCCCTACTCGACTACTATATATACCCACACCGTGATCTCCACGCACCTAGCTAGAACGGGCGTCTTTATCACGAAATTAGGTTTTGTTGCAAGTCCTAGTTTCTTCCCCAACCAAGTACCACTCTCATGCACGTTATCATCTTCCCCATCAACTTAGGGTTGACGCACAATATATACTCCTTACTTTCCCAAGCCGCTCAGCCTTCTATTGTTAAGTGACTAATTATTTCACTCAAGAAAATAGTAATACAGATTTGTAATGATAAATTTCTACTTGTATTCATAAGATTTAGAACACCATGAGAGCTATTTAAGGTAGCCTCTGTCTCCAATACATTCCAGACTCAAGAATTTTTCAGATGAAAACCTCTCTAATTTTCCTCCCCCTATATAACAGAAAGATGCTCATTACCCCATAACAGAAAGCATATAAATATAAATTAACAGCTACAACTGAAAATGAGGCTCATAGCCATCAAAACTAACCGTTTAACACTACTGCCTTGCTAACTCAAAACTCACATTTAGGATAGGACCCCCAAATGCAGCGTTCCATTTATTTTGAAACAAGGATTAAACCGACGTCATTTTTGCTTCCAGCATGCACTCCTCTTCAACTCGCAACGGCACCATTTTAGAACCCATTTAATTTCACGAACTCCCCCACTTCACTTCAGTTCCCTTCATCCCTTCAAGTCCTTCATCCTCTTCATGTCTTCGAACCCAAGGGTTTCTAAAAATTTCTCCCTTCTTCACAGCACCTTGCTCAGGTGTGGAGGTATCACTATTGGAGTTCCAACAACTTCTCCCAACTATTGTTTTCTTCCATCGCCCCTACCCATTTAATCAGCACCTCTGTGACTGTGCGGTTGCCATGGCGCCGCATACAGTGTTCCATGATCCTCTTGGGTTCTGGGTAGACCTCCCCTTGGTCGTCTACTAATGGAAGCTTGGCTAAGGGCTGGGTTTGAGCTCCTAATTTCTTCTTCAAACAAGACAATTCATCCGCGACTGGCTAGTCGATCCAGGTTGTAAGCCACCTTTCCAACCTTCTCAATAGGGGTGGGCAGCGGGGCCCCGCCCCCGCTGCCCCGCCCCATTTCCGCCCCGCCCCCGTGTGGCGGGGCGGAGCAACTCGTCCGGCAGATGCGGGGGGCGGGGTCACCCGCCCGCATCTGCCACCCAACCCGGGGACGGGGGCGGGATAGGGGTTTCCCCCTCCCCGGATTTACCCCGCCCCGCCCCAGGTTCTTATATATATATATATATTATAAATATATAATATAATTATATAATTATTACATATATATTTTTAAAAAAAAATAACCCAGGCATGAAACGGCGCCGTTTCATGCCTGGGTTTAATTTTTTTTTACCCTCCCAGGCATGAAACGGCGCCGTTTCATGCCTGGGTTTAATTTCTTTTTACCCTCCCAGGCATGAAACGACGCCGTTTCATGCCTGGGTTTAATTTTTTTTTACCCTCCCAGGCATGAAACGGCGCCGTTTCATGCCTGGGTTTAATTTTTTTTTACCCTCCCAGGCATGAAACGACGCCATTTCATGCTTGGGATTAATTACCCCAACCCCCGGTCCCCCCCCCCCCCCGAACCCCTTCTTCCCTCCCGAGCATCCAGCCTTCCACTTTCCAGAATCCCCTATCTCTCTCTCGACTCTCGCCTCTCAGTCTCTCTCTCTGTGAATCGATCGCTGTCATCCCTGTGTGCTGTCACCGTCGCCGTCGCCGTCGCCATCACTGACCGTAACCAGTGACTCGTTCTTCATCTCTGTCACCGAAGGTAAGAAACCCTAAATTTAATCCCTTTTTTGTGATTTATGTTATGGAATGGAGATTGGAGGAAGGATGGGTTTAACCGGAGATGGAGGATGGGATTTTGTGAATTGTGTGCTGTGGAGACTTGATTGTGCATGTGGTTTAAATTTTCGTTGGTTGATCGTTGATGAATCTGTCCAATTTTGTTTGCAAATTGCAATATGTAATGTTGTACTTTCGAAACCCTAAATTAATTTAGGGGTTGCAAAGATTGAAACCCCTAAATTAATTTAGGGTTTCGGATTAATCTAAACCCCTAAATTAATTTAGGGGTTTCAATCTGTGAAATCCCTAAATTAATTTAGGGTTTCGGATTAATCTAAACCCCTAAATTAATTTAGGGGTTTCAATCTTTGAAACCCCTAAATTGGTTTCAATCTTTGAAACCCCTAAATTAATTTAGGGGTTTCAAAGATTGAAACCCCTAAATTAATTTTCGGATTGGACCCCTAAATTAATTTAGGGATTTCAATCTAAACCCCTAAATTTTATTCTGTGAAATCCCTAAATTAATTTAGGGGTTTAGATTAATCCGAAACCCTAAATTAATTTAGCGGTTTCAAGATTGAAACCCCTAAATTGGTTTCAATCTTTGAAACCCCTAAATTAATTTAGGGGTTTCAAAGATTGAAACCCCTAAATTAATTTTCGGATTGGACCCCTAAATTAATTTAGGGATTTCAATCTAAACCCCTAAATTTTATTTTTTTGTAGTTATTAAATTTTTTTTTTCAAATAGACTATACGAAGATTACACGTCGTAGGCTTGCACAAATTATTTTTCTTTCTATTTTCTTTTGTGAATAATTTATTTTTTTAAATATAATTCAAGGGCATATAACTTTCGTGCAATCTTTATAAAAAATATTGAATCTTATCATTTAATGATAGAATCCGTCATTTATTTTTTAAAATAGACTATGTCCAATGACCAAGTATTATTATGTGATTAGTTTAGCTTAATAATGATTTTAACATAATGTTGTGTGTAATAGATAAAAAATTATAATTACACACAAAATAATTATGGAAACAGTCTAATGCTATTTGTAAGTTTATTTTTATAAGATTTTTTTGAGTTCTAAACATTTTTTTTCATTAAATTGTCCAAAAATTAATCTTCTTATTGGTTATAATTGTCCAAAAATTAATCTTTGAAACCCCTAAATTAATTTAGGGGTTTCAAAGATTAGTTGGCTTGCACTGTTAATTGCTGAATGTTTGTTGGTTTAAAAAAAAAATTGTCACTTGTTTGGTTGCTATGTTTTCTATTAATTCAGATTTATTGTTTGCTTTAGTTCATGGATATGCCAGCAGATTCTAGTGCGAGCTCTCCTTTCCAGGCCGAGGGCACCCCTACCCCTACCGCTACACCTCCTACTCATACCCATACCCATACCTCTACCCCTACGGTACCTTGCCCCGCCCCTAAGCCCAGCAAGAAACCTGCTTCAATAGTTTGGAGTCATTTCACCAAACTAGAGGGTGGTGACCCAAGTAACCCCCAAGCCAAGTGTAACCATTGTGGGAAAATTTATGGGTGTCACTATAGGAAACATGGCACCTCACAATTAAAGGTGCACTTAGAATAGCAATGCAAAAAAAGTCCAATATTAAGATCACTACAAGAGAAAAGCCAATCTAGGCTAGATATTGGACTTCAAAAAATGGCTGATGGGACTAGTGGGGGTGCAACTTTGAGGGGGTATACTAAGTATGATCCCGATGAGTGTAGACGACATCTAGCTCGTATGGTCATTATGGACGAGCTACCTTTTCAAGTTGTTGATGGGAAAGGGTTCCAAGCGTATTCTCGCTACTTGGAACCAAGGTTTAATATTCCTTCTCGCCACACGGTGGCAAAGGATGTAAAAAAACATTTTTATATTGAAAAAGAGAAGTTGAGGGGTCAATTGGCGAATCAATTTGTTTGTCTCACCACTGACACATGGACATCAGTTCAAAATTTTAATTATATGTCTTTGACTGTGCATTTTGTTGATTGTCATTAGACGTTACAAAAGAAAATTATAAAATTTTGTAAAATCACCGATCATAAGGGTGAGACAATTGGAAAGGCCTTGGAGGCCGCAATAAAGGAGTGGGGGTTGCCCCGGGTTGTTACAGTCACAGTTGATAATGCCTCGTCTAATGATGTTGCATTGGGACATCTGAAGACCTATCTTAGAGAGGCAAATAAGACACTTATGGGTGGTGAGTGTCTGCATGTGAGATGTGCGGCACATATTCTGAATTTGATTGTCACTGATGGTTTGAGAGATCTTCATGACTCGATTGCTCGGGTTAGGATTGCTGTGAGATGGGTGAGATCTTCTCCTTCGAGGTTGGAGAAATTTATGGTTGCTGCGAGATCTGCTGGCCTAACATCTAAGAAGGGCCTTTGTACTGATATGCCTACACGATGGAATTCAACATTTTTGATGTTGGAGGCGGCCCAAGAGTATAAGCTGGCATTTGCATTATTGGGTGACGAAGACATCCAATATGTAAAGTATTTTGATGATCACGGGGGATTGGGAAAACCAGTAGAGGATGATTGGGAAATTGTAGCTGTTTTTGTAGAGTTTTTGAGGCTCTTTTACGATGTCACCACGAGACTATCTGCCACTTTGTACCCTACATCCAATGTTGTATGTCAGCAAATATGTAGGGTAAAAGAAGAATTAGATGACATGGTCGTGGGTGGTCATATTAGGCTCCGGGAGATGGCTTTGATTATGAGGACAAAGTACGACAAGTATTGGGGAGATTTAACTAGGGCTAATATTTTGTTATATGTAGCTGTCGTCTTTGACCCGAGGTATAAGTTGGATGGCATGATATTTGGATTGGGCCTTGCGTACGGGCAAGTATGGGCGGAGCTTATTGCAGCAAGGGTTCGGGAAACCCTTGGTAGATTATTTGATGAGTTTACCACCCTACGGGGTGGTAATATTGCGGCACCTACACCTACCCCATCAGCGTCAGGGATTCCAGAAGTCGAGGTTGGGAAAAGACGTAGATTGGAGTGGGGTGAGAGGTATGAGCAGACCCCCTTCCTTCGGAGTTCTGTAGAGGCTCAGTCAGAGATAGATAGATACTTATCAGCAGAGCTTCTACCATTTTCACGAGACTTCGATATATTAAGTTGGTGGAAGGTGAATGCCGTGAAGTATCCCATCCTTGGAGAGATAGCCCGCACACTTTTGGCTATCCCTGTTAGCACCGTAGCCTCAGAGTCAGCTTTTAGCACCGGAGGGCGTGTATTAGATTCATTTCGGAGTTCATTAGCTCCTACCACTGTGGAGGCTTTGATTTGCACGCAGAATTGGATCAAGGGAACTCCAATTCATGTTCCGGATGTTCTTGAGTATGAGGAGGCCGACGTCGAGGAGGAGGGTGATGATCAGCCTGGATCTGGTATTTATTTTAAGTTTATTTTTTAATTTCTTATTTTAATTTATTTATTTTCATTTAATTGGTATTCATTAGTTTGATTTCAAATTTAATTGTTATAGTGATACATGAGACGTCTACAGCTACCTCTGATGCAGTATGACTTTGTATTAGACCTACCATTGCCATGGTTTGCACAATTTCTCCCTTAATTATTTTTTGCATTTAAAATTTTGTTTCATCTTTATAACTTTATAATTCTCATCTGTTTTATTTTTAACTTATTAATATTTCAAGTTTTAGAACTTATTTACTTTTATGATCTTCATTTGCAGTCTCATAGCAGTCGACACAACTCACCATTCAATGAACTCACCGCCACGATTCCACCCCAAAATCAAATTGAGAAGTTATTATTTTGTCAATTTACAATTAATTGTAATGTTGCTACAATAGTTAATTGTACAATTTGTAATATTTATTTTTTTTAGAGGAGTTTGTAATAGTTTATTAGTTCTCTTAATTTGTATTTTGTATAATTGTAAACTACTTATTTTAGCTTAGTGCCTTAGTAATGATTAGTGATGATTATTATTTAATTAGTTAATAGTTGAAACTTAGTATAATACTATAATCTATATATATTATATATTTTTTTTCAGTTTTAAAATATATAAATTAAATTCTAGACCTAAAATAGCCCAAAAATAGATTTTGGGCCCAAAGTAGCCCAAAAACAAATTCTGGGCCATTTAGGGCCTAGAAAAATATTCTGGGCCAAAGGCCCAATAGTGGGGGGTGCGGGGTGCGGGCGGATGGAGGCCCACCCCCGCACCCCGGCCACCGGACGGGGTACCCCGCCCCCGCCCATGCGGGGGCGGGGTACGGGGGAAATTCCCCACCCCCCGCATATGCGGGGGCGGGGGGCGGGGGAGGGGTGACCCTGCCCCGTAGGGGGCGGGTATCACCCCTACTTCTCAACACTTGAAATGGCCTATAAAAGTGGGGAGACAGCTTCATACAACAGCGGGAGGCCAGAGACCTCTGTTTGTAAGGCTGCAAACGAAGGTAAACCCAATCCCCCTTTTCAAAATGTCACTCAGTTTTGTGTTTGTCCGCTTGTATTTTCATACAATACCTAGTAGATAGTAGATTCTAGATTCTCCTTAAGCATTTTTTATGTTTGTTCTCTAGATATTAGGGTAAGATCCATTGTGTTGTTGGTTACTATTCCAGGGACATAGAATATTAGTTTAGGTGGTGGGTAGCTGTAGAGGGCTTCAAGAGAGGTGATTTTGGTGGATGAGTGGTACGAAGTGTTGTACCATCATTCGGCCAATGACAGCCACTAAACCCACTTTTGAGGTTTCTCCCCTATGTAACACCTTAAATATGTTTCCAAACACTTGTTCAAGGTTTCAATTTGACCATCTGACTAGGGATGGTAGGCTGAACTGTGGTTAAGATTAGTGCCTTATAATAAAATACAAAAAAACTTCCAAAAAAAACTTACAAACATTGGATCTCTGTCTGAAACAATAGATCTAAGTAGTCCATGCAACTTGAACACCTTATCCATGAATAGTTTAGCCACTATCAAGGTTGAATATGGGTGTGATAAGGGAAAGAAATGACTATAATTGGTGAATCTGTCAACACCCACCATTATTACACTAAAATCCTGAGAAGTAGGCAATCTTTCTATGAAATCCATCGAAATGTCAGTCTAAACTTGTTGGGGAATAGGTAAGGGCTTTAACAGCCCTGTCGGGGATATCGTCTCATATTTCACAGCCTGACACGTGTCACACTCCCGCACCAACCTTTTAATATCTTTTTTCATCCCCTTCTAATAGAATTCCCTATTTGTCCTTTGGTACGTTTTTAGATATCCCGAGTGTCCCCCCACTGGGTTATCATGAATATATTAGATCATTTTCACCACAAAAGAGGACCCAACCACCAACATGAATCTGCCCCTTTTAAGTATCAACCCTTGTTGTAACTGGTACCCCTTTAACCTATTACCTAGGACCTGCAGTTTAGTAATCAGCTCTTGTAACTCCACTAAATCTTCACAGCTGGCCTGAAGCTCATCCACCCATTTTGGAGTTGGAAGAGAGATTAAAGCAAAATACCCTTCGACACCACCCTTTTACTCTTCCTTACAAAAAAACGCATTTGCCACCATGTTTTCCTTCCCACTTTTATAGTGAATAACAAAGTCATAGCTCATTAACTTGTTGATCCATTTCTATTGGGACATTGTGTCCACCCTTTGTTCCAACAGCCATTTTAAGGCTTATTGGTCGGTTTTCACAATAAAATATTGGCCTGGAAGATAAAGTTGTAATTTTCTCACTGCAATCACTAAGGCTAGGAGCTCCTTCTCGTAAGTGGAAAGAAAAAAAGTACATTTCCCTTGAGTGCCTTACTCATATAGGTCAGTGACTGCCCAGCTTGCATAAAAATAACACCCATTCCCCTCTCACTAGTGCCACATTCAATGGTGAATGGCGGGAAAAAATCTGGAAGTTTGAGCATGGGAGGCTGGGTAACGACTGACTTCAACTTATTAAAAGCATCCACGGCTTCCTCAGTCCACACAAATGAATTCTTTTTGAGCAAATCTGTAAGAGGGACTACAATGAACCCATAACCTCTAATAAACTTACAATAATAGCCTATCAATCTGAAAAAATCTCTCAAGGCTTTCGCTTTCACTAGTTTAGGCCAATCTAACATCGCTGCCACCTTCTTAGAATATGTTGCCACTCCCTTCTCACTGTTCACATGCCCCAAATAATCAATTTCAAATACGCCAAACTAACATTTGGACAATTTAGCAAACAGCTGATGCCTTTGTAACACTTCCAATACCTTATCCAAATGCTCCAAGTGCTCATTCCAGCCCTTACTATAAACTAGTATGTTGTCGAAGAATACTAGTACAAAGCTTCTCAAATAAGGTCTAAACATGTCGTTCATCAACCCTTGAAAGATTGACAGCACATTGGTCAGCCTAAAGAGCATCACGAGAAACTAATAGCGTCCATCATGAGTCCTAAAATTTTTTTTCTCCACATCTTCAGGTACCACCCTGATTTGATAGTATCCGAATCTTAAATCCAATTCCGAGAACACTACTGATCAATGCAATTCCGAGAATTTTTCCTTCACAGTTTTCTAATTAAGTGCCCTGTAATCGACATACATTCATCAACTCTCATCCACCTTTCGCACCAACAACACCGATAAAGAAAAAGGGTTGGAACTAGGCCTTACCACTCCTGATTCTAACAATTCAGCAACTATTTTCTCGATCTCCTCTTTTTGATAATGAGGATAACAATATGGTCTTGTCGTAATGGGCTGAGTACCCTCCTCAAGGGTAATTTTGTGGTCATGGGCACGTAAAAGGGGTAACACTTTTGGGATTCCAAAACCTCCCTGGAACTTGGTGAGTATTTTCTTCACCTCTTCTCCCCATTGACAGAATTTTACTTCCAGTTTTCTCACCAACAATTGCAAAAACAGCCCCTTCCCTTTATTAATAGACCTAAACTGAGACTGATGACTCCCTTATAAAGCGAGCTCTTTCAAACTCAACCCCATTAATTCAATTCCCCTCCCCCCATACATAAACTTCATGGTGAGCTGCTTGAAATCCCACATAATAGGCCCCATTTTACACCCAACACTATTGTGAGCTACATCACATCCCCTAAGTGCTAAAATATAACAATGTGTGAAAAGAATTACCTTGTATTTTTGCTTGAACTCTGCTACAATACCCCTCACTATGAATCATTTGCCCACTTGCTATTTTCACACCAATCTTTTTTGTTTCATCCACCAATAGCCTTGCCTTCTTAGCAATCAAAGGATCAAGGACATTATGCGTGCTTATCGAGTCAACTAAGATTACCACCTGCTCCCCTCCAATTCTTCCCAACACCTTCATAGTTTTAAAAATGGGTGTCCTAGTGAGTGCATTCAATGAAATTTTAGGCTTTACATTCGGTGTTTGAGGTAGTGAGTCCCCATCCTTGACAAAATCAGTAATTGTCTTCCCCTCCCCCGAGATGTCACCCCCCTATTCCTGACCTTGTAACAGATAGATCCTTGGGGTTTTGCACACATGGGCTGGACTCCATTTTTCATTCATGGTAGTAGATGAAATTTGCCTATGAGTGGATTTTTGGTTTCTAATGTGGCTCTCCCCACTCTGACTAGTGGTGTGAAAATACCCCCTAGCTAAACTCCCTCCTCTCTCGGCATTGAGTTTAAAGGTTCCCTTAGTGCTACCCAAATATTCCTCTTGAATTATGGCTAACCCAAAAGCAGCATTTAAAGTAAGAGGATTAAACATGCAAATGTGTAACCTGATCTCATCCTTAAGCCCGCTTAAAAAACAACTTAACTTGTGATTCTACAGTAGTTTGCTTCAAGCGGGTGAGGGTCTCCATGGGTTGATCATAAGTTGTTGGTCCAACATGGACCAGCATCACATGAACCAAGGTGTCCCAAGTGTTAAATTGGCCTGAGTCAATGGCATCTTGGTACTAGATGAGAGCAACTCCCTCCATACAATAAGATGTCATTAGCAACCTTTGTGCAGGTGGTGTTTGGTGGAATTCAAAGTATTGTGAACCTTTGAATATCCACCCAGATGGATTATTCCCATCGAAATAAGGAAATTCCAAACAAACTCCCTAAGGTACAACTCCCCTATTAGCATTTTGGAACTGATCTACGTCATTTGGAACTTGCAGGTTTTGGTTGGTATTATGATTAGTCACCAAGGTGCGCACCAGATCTGTGAGCTAGTCAAGTCAATATGTGAGTTGGTCCATCCACCCCCTCATCTCCTGAAGCCTTGCATCCATCAAATGCTGAATAACTTCTTGTTGCTGCCGTGAATGAGTGTTAACTGCCATTGAGGATCGTTGGTAATTTGATACCACTCTTAAGCTACTGATTATTTCACTCAAGGAAATAGTAAGATCTGTAATGATAAATTTCTACTTGTATTCATAAAATTTAGAACCCCACGGGAGCTATTCGAGGTAGCCTCTACCTCCAATACATTTCAGACTCAAGAATTTTCCATATGAAAATGTCTATGATTTTCCTCCCTCTATATAACAAAAAGATGCTCACGACTCCATAACAGAAAGCATACAAATCTAAATTAACAACTACAATTGAAAATGAGGCTCACAAACTCATTCACGTGTTGCTAGACCATTCACGTCAGACACCTAATGCGCAAGCACAACAGTGCTTTAGTCTATAACCACTGGCAAGCTCTTCACAGTGTAGCCCAACATTGGCATGTCATCTCAACGACAATGTAACCATGTGTTGTCCACGCTCATTCACCATCAATCGTCGAAGCTAGCAAGGTTGAGCCATGAACCACCGTGCACTACCTAGCCCATAGACACTGGCGTCGTCCAAAGCCACTAAAAAGGACGCCTAACATACAACCAGCCCGCAGTAACTGTGGAGATCAATCTAAGTCGTGGCACATGCAACTACAGAAAGCATGGAGAACCTCCTCCCCGTGAGCCAACCTAAACCACTCTGCTATAGCCACCATGTAGAAGGCACCACCAACAACTAGTTGAGTCCTCACTACATCATCACCACCCTTCATTGGAAGAGCCTAACCCGTAAACCCAAAGCCCCTCCATGCGCTACTACCTTGCACAACCATTGTCCACCAACTGTAAACCAGTCGGTTAAGACCCCATTTTCCAACCACAAAATAGAGCAAATTTTCTTATTCAGCCTTCCACCGTGCACTGCTATAGCACCCCCATTAGAAGGATCCCATTTTGACATGTATTTCATGGAGACACAAAGACAAACTAAGCCGCAGTACGTTCACATGAGTGCATCCACGTTTATCGATCATGCTCATCCCTCTATTTCCACATAACTCTCTCTCTCTCTCTCTCTCTCTCACCACATTAGATTTCCCCTCTAAATCTATACTTGTGGTCGTCTCTCTTTCCCTCCTCGTCGCACTCGAGATAGCTAAATTACAAAAATACCTATGCCTGGTTAGTGTTGATTGTATGGTTTATTATTGAAAATATTTTTTAGGATTAAAATGAGAATTTCATATTTTTAGGAAATATAGATTATTTTAGTATTTCAGGTTTTAATTACAAAGTACGTGTTTAATTAAAATTTATGCAAACTACATGCCTATGTTATAGGTGATCAATTACATGTCAAAAATATTGTATTAGCATTATAAGGTAACTATCTTGATCATAAAATTAGGATTCACACACATTAACAAGTTAGATATATTATTATTAAAGTCAATTTTTTAGAAGCCATTATTTATGTACCACGCGTGTCATGTAGCACATCATTCATCGTAATATATGATCATGTTTAACTCCACATATTATAATTATGTACATATTATGAATGACATACATCTCACTTTGCATAAGACACGTAAGTTTTTATAAAATCAAGTGTAAGATACAGATCAAATTAATAAGAGATTATTCAGGTGTATGGTACCAATGTGATTCATGGATGGATGTGTAAGTCACGGACTCAAGCGTGGTCTACCATAGTATACCAGACTACTATTAGTAGTTTTCTTTTTTACCACAGTATGTAGGATCGATGTACAACCTTGTACACGGAATGTAACATCCTGTATTTTAGTATATTTTTAAATGAATAATTATTTTAATTAATTTGTAGATTTATTATCTTGTTTTCAAATTTAGAGGTTTCATTATATTATTTTTATAATATTTTAAGTTGTAAAAATTCTTTTTATGTGCTTTCTTATTATTATTTATTGTTTTACATTTAAAGTGATCTTTAATTTAAATTTGGTTTGTTATTGGGTTTTAAAATTTATTATTGTTTTATTTAAATCTTTCACTGTATTTGATTAATTTTATTTAGCTTTCAGTTTTAAAATCTTCTTCGTTGGATCATTTCGAGACACCAAAATGAAAAGTCTGGATCTCTTCTTTTTCCATTCTCTTTTCTTTTTCTCTTTTTTTTTTTCTTTCTTTCTTTTTCTCTTTTTTCTTCCGGTTTCTCTCACCTCCCACCTCTCTCTCTCTCTCTCTCTCTCTCTCTCTCTCTCTCTCTCTCTCTCTCTCTCTCTCTCTCTCCTGTGCATTCGGTTTCCCCCAACCCGCCGCCGCCGACCGTACGTGGCCCTCACCGCCGGCATCGTTCGACTCCCCACCTACCGGCAACCCAACCCCTCCAATCTTAGCCCCTACCTCGCCGGTGTTAGCCTCCGCGAGCCATTCGAAGCCACGGCCTTTCTCCTCCCATTCCGCCGCCGTCCGGCCACCATTGGCCGCCATCTTTTCACCACTTCATCACTGGCCTCTTGCCGTCTAAACCCACCCGATTTCGGCCCCGATCCGTCGCCGGAGCCACCTCCACGAGCTCAACTTAGTTTCGGCCTTTTATGCCTTCCACCGCCGTTTCGACCACCACCCACAGTCAACTGTCACTTCCACTAGTTTCATCACTTTCCATAGGCCCTACCCTACTGTTTCCTAGCTTTCGTTTGATCCCGTTTGAATTTGGGTATACTGTGTATTTCGGCCACAATGTTTTTACACTGTTACGTTGCCTTCCAGCCGCCTTTTGCACCTCTGTGATCCTCCTAAAATTAATATATAGCGCTGTAAATATTTTTTCAAATAAACTTTGAGATTTAAATATATTTTTACACTAACTGATTTCACTGTGTTCTGGTTGGTTTCCGGACTAAGTCCGAGGAGTTTGGGGATGGATAGATTGAGGACGGAGTATTTGTGTGGTTGATTATTGTGATCTGGTTGGTTGTTGGATATTATAGTTGTTGTGGTTTGGTATATTGCATATGCACGCATGTTCATGTTTGTAAATTGAAAACTGGGTTTTCGTATAATTGCATTCATGTTCATGTGGATATTTTGAAAACTGGGTTTTCATGTGTGGAATGGATTTTGGGTGCGTGTGTATCACGACCCCAAGTTGAGATAGGGCATTATCTTAGTGGAGCTCCTCTGGTCAATCGAGAGCGGAATATACTGAGTGACGTCCCCTGGGTTGTCGCCGGGCGACAACGGGATCGGACGAGTTACGTGCTGACTCCGTGGCCCTTCTGCTGGCGGGGGCTAGAGGATGCTTGGCCACGAACGCACTGGATACGGAACTAGTCATCGCTTGTTACGCAGCTAGGACGTGCGGATGGTCCCTAGAGGAGACCATGGTGCATATGGATTAATGGATAAATGAAAATTGGCTATTTTCTAGGAAAATAGTGTGAGTTGGATATATTTTTGTGTCTCATTTTCTGGAAAAATGATGGTTAATGTTTTGGTTCATTTTTTGAGAAAATTGTGAAAATGTTTTGATGGAAATATTTTGGGCCAAATGGGATTTTTGGCGTGTTGGATTTCATGCATATTGCATCATATGCATGCATGGTTAGTTGTTTTAATATGTTTTTATCTCAGGATTGGTTGGTTTATAACTTACTTGTGCTACCATTTAATGGTACTGCAGATTATGCTGATGTTGATGCAGATACCGAGCCTGAGGATATGGCTCTGCCGGAAGAGTGACCTGGGATCACTTGGGTTATGTTTATTTTCAGCCTTGTATATTTTGTGGGACATTTGGTTATGTTTTAAAACGTTTTGTATTTGAATATTTGTATTGAACTAAAATTCTTGTACTAGTTGACTTATTTATTTTTCCGCTGCGTATTTTATTGTGTACTGTTTATTTGTAGCACTAACTTGGCACTTGTTGTTGGAATGCGTGACCGTATTGTCATCATCCAGACGTCACGATTCTCGAGACTTTTTATACGTTGAAGTCGTGGCGCCAGACGAAATTAAGTGTGTTGGTTAGTCAGATCAGTCAAAAAAGGCAAGATTAGTTATGATAAGAAAAGTCATGTAAGTCATTAAGTATATGTATAAACAATCATGGTTTTAATTCTCTCAAGCATGAAGAACTTTTATAAAAAAAAACCTTATGTTTATTATGTTGACATTGTAATAGGTTTTTTTTTTTTATTGAGTTTTCGATTTATTTTAGTTTTATTTTATATTTTTAATCATCCCAACTAAGAATATTTATAAAGATAGAGCTGCAAAATAGGACTTATCCAATGGAGACTTGACAGAAGCCTAAATCATCCACAGAGCTTTTATGTTAATAATTAGTATATTACAAAGTTTTGAGGAATTTTAATAAATGCTTTTGCATAGTCTCTTTTATACTTTAAGTATTTCAATAATGAATGATTCTATTTATTTTATGGAATATTTTATATTTTGCGCTCTGTTAAGAATAAAAAATATTTTAAAGTCAAGATCAATAGCACTCATGTTCCCGTAGATTTAAAAAAAAAAATTGTTAGGGAAGTGGGGTGTTAATGATATACATCCAAATTCCTAAAACATATAAAATGTATGAAGCATATAATTCAAAATCTTGTAATATTTATTATATTAAGTTACAAAAATCTTTATATTAGTTAAAGTAATCCGAGTGCACGTAGTACAATCATCTCGGTGAATGTTTATTTAAAATGATAAAAAATAATCAAATATGCCAATGTGTTTTCGTTAAAGGCCAGATTTTGGATTTACATTTCTATGATATATGTAAATTATCTAAATCTTATTGGGACCCAAGAAAAACTCAAGAAAGCCCCAACTAATTTGAAAAATGAGTTTGAAATAAGGGTGTACCGAATTCGGTCCGGACTGGAAAAAACAATCAGACCTAATCCTTCCTCGGTCAATCTCGATCCCATACATTGTGGACCAATTAAATTTAGTCCGGTCTTAGGACCTATAAATTTTGAACTAGACCGGACCGAACTAGAGCGAACTATATATATATATATTTTTTAAACATATTTTTAATAATTTAATATATTATTTTTATGTAGTAATTATATAATTTAATGTAATTTTCATCTAATCTATTATCATTGACCATATAAAATATAAAATAATATATGATATCAATTAATAATATATAATAAATAATGTGATAAAGTTTAATCACAAATTGAAAATTATTTATTAATAATATACAAAATGTATAAAGTTTAATATAGCCCATTATGCATTAACTATCATGATACATGTACATACTCCAAGTTAAAAATAAATTAGCAATTAACATCATAAATATAATTATAATTAACTTTTTTTAATGACTTAAATAGTTAATTACATAATCCACATTAAATTGTTTACTTAATTTTAATTTTACTAATTTAAATAATTTTTTTATTAATATATGTGTAAAAAAGAGAAAAGAATAATCCACATTAAATAGTTTACTTAATTTTAATTTTACTAATTTAAATAATTTTTTGATTTATTTATGTGCAAAAGAGAGAAAAGAATACAGACCAACCAGTACGGTTCAGTCCCTTTGGGGGTTTGATCCGGTCCAAGGTGGGAAAACTCTAGATCGAAAGAATTTGGTCTAGTCCAAAAATCACCCTCCAGACTGACCGGACTAGACCGAATTTATCCCTAGTTTGAAATGAAACATATTGGAAAAAATTGTCTTAATTTGCCAATTGAGCATTCTTTAAATTCTAGTTCACTATACAAAAAAGTCTTGAAATAATTTTATATAAATATGAAGTTTATCCTTTGAATAGATAGTTGTTCGATTACTTGATGTAAGAAAAAAAACCCTTTTTGCCCTTATGAAAATGGTAAAGAAATTATTGGCTCTAAATTATCATATTTTAGAGCAATTAGTACTTTTATGTATATTGCAAATTGCAATGGTCTAATATAGCATTTTTTGTTAACTTAGTAGTATGATAAAGTTTTTCATAAACTCGAAAGCATTGGAATTAGCCTCGTTTGTTTTCACATTTCCTTTCAATTCATCTCATATAATCTCATTTAATCATTACAACTTTCTTAAATTCTCATATAAAATAAAATAAAAAAATTTAACTTTTTCAAATCTCAAAACAAAAATAATATTAAAAAAACATTCTAACAATAATTTATTCAGCTTTTAACTCTAATCTCAACTATTTAATCTCATCAATGAAAACAAACAAAGTTTATTCTTTGCTAGCATGCTACCTTTGTATTACAATTGAAGGGAATTATTTTATCTGAAACGATCAAATCCAAAATTAATTGGTTATTAAAACTCGAGTTACCTTTTATACACCAATTGCAAATATCGTCTACAGAGCCACTTTGGACTAGCCTAGTTGTAGTTGGAGGAAAAATAGCCCACCAGTAAAAATGCTACACGTCAGCTTCTGGAGGGTGTTTACAATAAAAGAATATGTGCTTCCTCATCTTCAACGCTTTATTCTCATAACATTTTTTCTTTCAGACTCCCATCTCCTATAGAACTGATTTGCATAACTAAGTAAAGCATATTATATGTCACTATTTTTTTCGTTGTTAATGTAAGTGAAATCAAGAATACTGTCTCAAAAATATTAAACGAGGGTCCCTTTCCCAATTGTTTTTGCTTGCTCAATTTGTGTTGTGCTCGGTTTGCTTTACTTCCATACCCTGAACGTGAACTTCTTAATTTGCTTCCAAAAACAAACCCTGAAAATTTTAAGACAATGTTTGTGTTCTCCTTTTCCAATAATATCACAGATAATAAGACTCTTAACTCTGTCTGTAACTGCAAGTAACAAAAAAGGCCCAAATAAAGAAAGTGCATATGGAAAAAGAATCAATTGTTTCTTTCTACAATTTGTGTATAGTTAATTGGGAAGAGAAAACTCTGTCGTCTTCTATTTGATCTCAGCGATTTTTTTACATGACCATATACTAAAGGAACCAAAATCCAAAACCCAAATGAAAAAAAAAAAAAAGGAAACAAACAGAGGAAAACAATCATCAAAATCCCTCTGTGGAGGCCAAAAAGAAACCAAGCAACTCACTGGTTGTGCTCTTGAGCGTCTGGGGTCGCTTGAGAGTCTCTGTTTTTTTCAGCCGTAGCATGCTCGTTACGGTCACCCACCTCCTTTTTCATCGTCTCATAGTTCTCTACCCTGTCTCGCTCTTTGTTCTCACTTTTCACATCACCCCCATGACAAAAAGCCACAGCTTTAGGGCATACAGGGGTGGCCAAGAACGTGGGCTTCTTGGCCACCAACCATGATCACCAGGATCTTCTCCTCGTACACCTTCGCCACCTTGCTTTTAGAGTCCCCTACTTCTTTTCCTTCTCCGGCACCGCCCTCCAAATCCCTCATGTCCCAGCCTTCCCTCTCATCCGACTACCCAGCAAGACTCTAGTAAGTGCAAGCTTTGAATGTGAGTCAGGACTACCGTTGAGAGGCAGCTGCAACGATTCTTTACTGTCGGGGATGAGTGGGGTGTCGTCGAATTTGGATTGGTATGAAGTGGGTGCTGTTGGGAGCGAGTGGTGGGTTTAAATAGGGAGAAGAGGAAGAAAGGGGAATTGGATTGCCTATTCAGATGTAGTGGCATGCATGATAATGGTTGTAAGAAACTGACATCACATTCTGATTGGTGGGCTGATTTTCTGAGATACTCAGGTGGGCAGTTGCCCAAGTTTTCTCTCTCGTCTATCTATTTTTTATTCAATTATTTTTTTTAATAAAGTGACATCGTCACGTGGGCTGTTGGCCACATTATGAAATGTAACATGTACTACATCATTAACAGCCCATTGAAAGATAAGAAAAGTGGGCAAAATTTATTCTAAAAACCAAAAAGACAATATTCTCAAACTAAAAACACGAAAGTTGGGAGGTTAGTAGCATTGATCTTTCACAAAACAGCAATATGCTAAATGCTAAATTCTAACTATGTAATCAACCCAAGAAAATGAGCACGACATATTCAACATAGAAAAACAAACGAACTATAGTAATTACCAACGAGTAGTGTTATGCATACGTACAATTTTATGCACAATAATATATAACAAATAATAACAGTATTTTATTAATATTTTCTTTAATTTAAACTTCAAATTTCAAATTTTAAGATTTTCACAACTTTCAACTAACACATACTAGTTTTCTTTTTTAATTTAAATTTCGAGTTTTAAGATTTTTATCCTTTCCAATAGTGTTATATAAATAACATTTACATACCAATATTTAGAACCGTTACCACAGTATTCATGCCCAATTAAAATAATATTAATAAACATTTTAGAATGATGGGATCCACCCATCTACAATGAGTCCACATCCTCATCAAAAGGAATTCGAGGAAAATCCTCCAGATTCCTTTCACTTGACACATCGAAACAAAATAATCTTTTAAAAATCATTACTTCCATGAACTCCTGAAGTAGCATATACCTTAACAATTGCAATAATTTACTTGCTCATACCCGGTACAACCGATTCCCATCTTTCAAGGCTGGGTGCATCGAGGTCATGCTCGCATTCGGAAACCAATAAGAGACCATGACTAATCGCATCGGCACAAGTTCTTCAGAAGTGAATCCAGTGCACAAGCATGGGTTGAGATCCACTAAGCTAACAAAGTTTGACACAAAACCAACCGTAGACACCTAAATCTTGCAACTAAGATTCACATGCCAAATCCACCAAATTGAACACCAAAATACTAAAAACAATTGTGTAGAAGCAAGGGCAAAGGCTCTAGCAAAAATAAATGAGCAAGCACATTCACGGCTGACAAAACCCATTGCTAGCTGGGTGTCCAACATCATTAGAACATCTTGGCTTCTCTAAGCCAATTTTCCTTTCAATGAGCCTTTTGGAATCTTGCTCAAGACCTTGGCATCAAACACTGCATACTGCTTTTTAATCTCAATCATCGCCTTCTCTGCAAATGGATCAACCTTGTCCTCATACTTCTCGTACAGAACAGGAATAGTGTGCAGCAAAACAAAAGCTGTTTCCAAAAAGATATTATCAAAATTCAGAATATTAAGTTTGTATTCAATAGCATATATAAACATAAGTTTTGTGGTAATTACATATGTAGAACAAGGTCAAGAAATTGCACCAACTTCCCACAATTGAAAGAACCCAAAAGCCAGCAATGACCTGACATCCAAAACATAATCTTATTAGAAATCAGATAACAGAATAAACTTCCACACTGAATTGCCAGTCAGCATCATGTGAAGGATGCAATATTTCTTAGCACAACCCATATTCTGATACTAGCAATATATGGCATGAATGATAATGTTGTGTAGATTCGGAAGTATGAAACAGAATCTCAAATATAGCAGCAGCGACCTTTATGAAAGGATAGACTATTTACTCATCAAACCAACATTGGCACCAAGTTAATAGACTGGGATGGCTAAGCCAATAAAGAATTTAAGATGCTGCTTTAAAATAGAATGTAAAGATTCTTCAAAGAAACATAAAATACGTACAATGAGAAACTTCTTCAAATCTCTTCCAGTCACAACATCACGCAAGACTACAAAACCTCGATTAATTTCAATTCTCAGTGCAGCAGCAACTTGCAAGAATGGCTCCTCGGGAAGGTGAACTTCTGGGATGCGGGGTGGAGTCCTACAAATAGACATCATAAGCAATAAATTAAATAAAACTAGAAATGAAAACACAGCCTAGGTACCTAACAACTGAGTTTTATATAAATTCACAATTGGGCATGATAATGTGAAAACCCACAAGGCTTACTTGTTGATAAAGGTATGAGCATTGGACCACAGGAACAGCATTGCAAGAGCTAGAATCAGTACATGACATACAAGAGTAAGCAGGTGATATTCAAGCAATTCAAAAAAGACCCAGATTGCAGTAGCTCCACCGAGGACACTGGTTGAAATCTTCTTGTTCCTCCATAAGAATACATCAGCAGCTGCACCAAATCGTCACAGAAATTGAGAAGAAAAGAAAAACATAAGGCAAACAGAAAACCAACACTCACATTGCTTTGCAATACCTTAGGGGGAGGAAAAGGATGAATCGTTTAATTTTCAGAATTGCACTCTTAAGGAAAAGAAAAAAAGCCCTAACCAGTGAAGTAGAGATGACCCATAAGAGTGATTCACCAGTGAATTTTCAGCTTACTTTCCCTATCCTATAGATTCTCTGGGACCACAGTTCAAAGCCTGATTTTTCATACTATTCTCTACATTATATGAGCAACCAAACAGAATCTATAAGTTTTAAACAAATATTTTTAAAAACACAACGCGCCAACAAACTTCACTAACAATATCGATCGCTAAAAAATCTGTCAAAAAAACGTAGACACAGCTTATACTCGCGAACATCCAAACACACCATTTTCCTCTCATTTCGCAACCATTCCCACCACTTTCTAAAAGCAAGAAGCTGAAATCAGATCAGGCATTGCTTTGGCACGCATATCGAGTCACTCTCGCAAAGCAATGCATATCGGATCGCTCGTTGCTTCCTAAGATCAAATCCCCATTTTTTCCAAATACATAAAAAAGGAATTCGAAAATGGGAAAACATGGCCAAACAATGCATATTCAATCAAATAACAGATCTCATATCAATATGTAATATCAAGGAGAGAGACTGTAACCATACGTTTTCCTCCACCGAGAACCATGTGAACCGGTTTCTCCCTCCCAAAAATCCGGTAAATCTTGGCTTTCACTGACGATGGTGAGACCGATTTCTCGTCATCAGAATCCGATGACGAGGAATCGTGCGCGTGGATCTTCTCGGTTATCTTCTCTATCACTGACTCCACAGCCGAACCTGCACTCTCGGAATGCTCCGCCATTTTTCGTACACCAAAGCTTCAACCCTACACGGAAAATATGAAAAGAACAGGAGATGAAAAACCTCACTGAGTTACACATATAAAGCGAACAATGAGGCGATCGTGACCGTTGGGTGGCGATCAGTCCGAGCCTGAGGTTTGAAAAACCGAACCTAGGGGTTCGGAGTACTGTGACTAGAAAATTGACGTCGTTAAGTTTGATGAGTTCGAGGTGAAACGACGTTAGATTCGACGGAGTATTTCGTGCTTTCTGTACGTGCCGGGGGGAATGGCATAGACGGTCGGTCGGTATTGCAGAAAGTCACCGGCCTGGTGAAGTGAGTAACACGTGGCCGAAGATGAGTGGAGAAGAGCTAAAAATGGACGGCTAGTCCTTTTTGGTTGGTCGATACGGGTCAGTGTAGGTACCACGTTAAGGGGCCGATCCGCTTCATGGTAACTGGCCAGATAGTCCCAACTCCAAGAAAAATAATAGACTATACATATACATACTCAAAATCAAATTCCTATAATTTTGGAATATTCATAATCAAATAGAATTCCAATCTATTACTAGTTTCCAAAGATTTTTTAAAAGTCAGAGATCATTTGAAGAATGTTGCATCTTGGTTGGGTAATTTGGGTGGAACGGCTCCTCTATGAGATGTCCACAACCTATTTTAGAAAGAACGGTACTACTCTGCTATCTGAATAGTACTGCTTGATATTATTTATATATAAAAGTTTTATCTTTTTATATTTTTATATTTATATTTTTTTAATATATTTAAATAATTTTAAAAAATAAAAAAATATATCAATACATTTAAAATTATTTTTATTATTATTTAGTAAAAAAATTAAAAAAATAAATTTCGCCAGACGATCAAACCGACGGTATATTTGGAGCGGCATATTAGATTTTCTCTTTTAAAAAGCCATCTTGTCCACATGGTAGCTACGAGCCACCACATGAAATCACCGCTCTACGATCTACCTAGTGAGATGGCCCACAATTATATTACGTGGGGGATGGATCTCCTCCCTCTTTATAAGGTTGGTATGCAAGAACACAAGGATTGGATTAATTAAATGTTAATAAAATTAAAAATATGGCTCATTTTTTATTAAATCAGTTGTATTAGATTAGTCAAATGTCAAGACAAGTAAGGTATTCTATGAGGTCATCTTCTAAGTTTTTATCTCATCTCCGAAAACAAACGAGGCCTAAATCTATTGCAAAAGTCATATTGGAGAGTTACTGCTCACCAATTAAAAGTATATTTTATTCAAAATAATTTAGAAAAGTAGTCCAATTTTTAGTCAAACCCAAGAAGTATCTGTACATTTTCTTGTGTTTATTATTTGATATACATATATATATATATATATATATATACATATATTAATTTGACCACATAATCGATTAAATTAATATTCAATTTTATCATTATAAGGTATCAGTATAAGTATTAGGGTTGACAAAATGTGTTTGTTGGATAATTAGATTGAAAAAAAATAGTTTTCAAACAATAATTTAATTAAAACCCCATCCTTATTTTTTTTTATTTTTTTATTTTTTACCTTTTTAAATTTTAGTTTTTTAATTCCAGTGTTTAAGTTGGATTACCTTTTCAGCTTTTTAATATTTTTATATGTTGACGTGGCGTTATGACTAGGAATTGAAAACTAATCAGTATCTTCCACTATATCTCTATCTAAAAATGAATGAAAGGACCAAAATGCTATGCGGTTATCAGCATATGGAGTAAATTTTATAATTGTCAGTTGTCATTTGGGCAAAACCCACAATAACTTTTCTAATTTTTCAACCAAAATATGCATTCGGCTTTTTTTATATTCTATATATTTATTGGAGTAAAAGTTTTTCTACGTAAACTTAATTTAAGGTTTTGTTTGAATAGTGAAAGTGTTTCATCTTATATCATCTTATCATTTAAATTTTTTCAAATTTCACACAAAATATAATAAATAATTTAATTTTTTTTAATTTCAAAACAATAATAATATTAAAAAATAATATTCTAGCAATATTTTATTTAATTTTTAACTTTAATCTCAACTTATCTCATTTCAACTCTTTATCAAAACAGTATCTAAGACTTTGAAATTGAAAAACAAACACTCATATCCAAAGGTGAGATCCCATTTTGACTAGCCACAATCACGGGCGGCTCAATATAAATTAAGGCCTTAGGCGAAATTTAATTGAGTCATTTTTAATTATAATATAATAAAATTTAAATGATTATATAGAATATTTTCAAAATTTTCAATAAAACATGATTTTATTTAAAATCTTTAAATACAGCTTTTGTAAATTTATATTTATAACAACTTAAAATGACGCCTCAATGCAGTTTTTGTGCCTCAATTTAGTAAGATTTTAAAAAAAAAATTGTATTAAATATTAAATTTAGCATTATGGGGCCATGCATACATTGAAAACAATATAAATTATTGAAAATGTTATTTAATGAAATGGTTTTTATTTTTATTTTTTTAAATATATAAAAAAAAAATACTTCATTTTTATCTTTAGAGGCCTTACATAAGATGGGGTCTTAGGCAATAGCCTAAGTGACCTTACCATGGAGCCGGCCCTGGCCACAATGGTGTACTCCCCACAAATCTGCAAGTTCTACTGCCATCTCCTCTACTTTTAACTCCTTCGTTTTCATGAGTTATGTGCTTCTCCTTTCAATAATATGTGCCTAGTGTTCAACAATATATGCTAATACTAAGATCTTACCAAGTGTTATTAGTGGCAATTCGATATTTGATTGCATTAGAAAAATTAGATTAGAATATATAGTAGAAGTGTTTACCTTGAGCAGCAAATCATAAATCAAATGCGGTTGTTCCATAGACTTTTACATCCTTATTGTTCATCTGAAATCATTCTCCTCGATAATGGAGTATGCTACATGGTTAAAAGCTAAAACAACACTCACAAGTTCCACAACCTAAATACTAGGATTAGAGAGAACTATACTTGACAGAGAAATTTTTTCATCCAAAGGAGAAAGGGGCTATATGTAGCCTTTGCAATTGTAACCCCCAGGCCAACCCCTCTTATTGTAATGAAGTGGCCGTTTGGCCACTTTAATGTATGTAACGTCCAGCCACAATTAGGTTGGACATGAAAGGCCAAGGGATGCTCCACTGTGAGCGCACCTTATTCTTACATCTTTGACTCACACCTAGTGGGTAAGACCTCATGTCTACATTTCTCAATATATTTCATATTGGCAAATAGGTTGTGCAACTAGCAAGCACATCTGTAAATAAAAAATTGGAGCACTATACCTAATCTCTCTAAGAGAATATCAGCATAACAACATCTCTAAAAGTGTCTTGTTATGACCCGACTCATTTGGTCATATCAGACTAAGTATCTCTAACCCCATTCAGACTATTTGAGTCTGAATGACGCAGAGCAATACCTAGTTTCCATAAAACATGATGTATTCACAGCTATGTCGCAACTCCCAAGAAGCAACACAATGCATGCAATGAGTACATACACAATATCGATGTGTTACCAAATGGTATTTCTTTCACCCTCATGTCATTCAGTTTTAGTCCAGTTGGTTTCACAGCAATGCCTCTTTAGACTACATTATTTATGATCATAGACAATATGCCAAAATAGCAAATACTAAAATATCAACCTTTTGACATAGTCAAAGGTTTCCTAGGGGCATAAATAAATTATGGTAATCAATTATAACCTACAGGACTCACAAGGTGAGGAAGTATGAATCCATTCACTCACATATATTGTTGGTTGTAAAAGTACATGTTGTATGAAATACATGTTACAGTGGATTTCTCTTTCCAAAATAGAAGAAAGTATGTCTAATCTCAATATACCGTACAGATTTTAATTTAGTCGCTATCTCAACACCTAATCCAAATTCTTCCATTTGCTCACTATCCAAAGTATTAAAGAGGATCTCGCATCTGGCTAAACCACAAGTTACATGGATTGTGGTCTTCCCACGTACAATCTAAACAAATAATAACAAAAACCTCATCTTACTCCAGCTATGGAGACATATATATATATATTGTGTCAACCATCTCTATATATTACACAGTATTAAGGGACACAATGTCTCATCTCTGCTTGTTATCTAAGTGCCAGAGGCGATCACTAGTGTGAGTAAGCCAATCTAAACTTGTCGACATACATTTTTCACCATAACTCTCAAGTAATGTTGAGTGTATGTGCTCACTAAATACTTACAGTCAAGCACATGATCATAGAACACATCAGTATCTTGTGCACAACGAGCAAGACCATGAGAGAAAGAAATCACATGGTTAAATTCAAATAATTAAACCACAACTCTCTAGTCGTGTTTTAGGATCATTTTTCTCGATGCACATTCTCATGTGCAGTAATACCAATGCTCTCAAGGGGTGATCAAAAGTTCATATATCTTTAAGAACCTACTTGTCTTCGCAAGAAAAAAGACTTGGCAAGATTATTAGTGCACTGATAATTAATTTTTTAAATGAATGTGCCAATCAAGAATGTTCTCAACACTCTTGCACATTTAAATTTTAATGCCCCCACTAACTAGAGAATATCTATTTATTAGTAAGTTAATCTAAGTTGTGTTAATATTATAAGGCTCAACTTCAAATATAGGAACAATGAATTTTTACGTTACAAAAAATGCTCTACCTTCATGATTACCCAGAAGATTCTCAAAGGCAAAATAATGGTTTAGCTCTATGTGTTACTCAATCCCTTTGACTTCTATAAAAATTATAGTGCGTGCATCCCACACACACTTACAATTTCACTCAAGACCAGTTAGAGGTTTTTACAATAGTGATCATCTAAGGTTATCTGACACTTATAATAATCGTCATTTGTTTCCATCTAATGCTCATAAAGGAGATTAATGCACCAGTTAAGCCGCATACCTAATCTCTAGGTTTTCTTATTGGTTCTCTCAAAGTTACTATCCTATGCGCATTTAGTTGCATATACATCTAAGAAATTTGCCCATCATTCTAAGTTAAAACAAAAAATAATTAACACACGCCTCAAGATTGAAAATTCGCTAAACTTCCTAACCATCTCTTGTCCCACAATGCCTAATTATTAATTTCTAACTTAATTTTTCGCAAATTTATATCATATAAAAGATTAATTCCAAATCAATCTCAACTATACTCCCACTAGGATAAGTAATCTACTCAGTCAGTCACATGCAAAAAACAACTTCTTCCTAGATCAAAGAAATCCATTTGAGACAATCAAAAGTATGGACTGTACATACTCAAGTTATTTATTCCTTTATCTTATCACATTTTGAACAAATAATTATTATTCGTAAAAATAATAATCTAGAAAATTTATAACATAAATGAAATGCCTAACAAATGTGACAAACAAATCTTATAATATCATGGCATGCATGTATTCAATAACCACATGTAACAAATATTTCAAAATAATATTCATGTGCCACAATGACATGCTGATTTAAAATAAATAAATAAGCAAACACACCAACAATGAGTTCTAGCCCAATGATTAAGCTCATTACCTTTAAGTGCGAGGTCTTGGGCTCAAAAGAAAGTGAACTTGTATGAGTTGGATGGGTTGTGTGCCCGACACACTGGGCTACAACCATTTGGCCTAAGCATGTACACGAGAACTCTTGGGCTACTCATGGATCATGGGCCCTCTTCTTCTTTGGTCAAAATATAAGTTTGTTGGTCCAAGCCATAAAGCCTATAGAGGCAGCCAACCCAAGCAGGCCCTAGCTTGCTAGGCCGAAAGCCCAATTGCTAAAATCTACATTATAGTTTAAACAAGTGGGTTTTATTAAAAAAAATATGTGCCGAGCCCAAAACTTGATTTAAAAAAATAGACCCATCACCATTTGAGTCTAGATCCATTTTGCAGCCCAAGCCTGTTCATTAGAAAATAATACAATTGTACATCTTCTTTCTCACACTCATTAGGACACTGTTCATATAGTGAATAAAGATTTTGCAGCCACTACAGTACTTTCATTCGACACATAGGGCTCTCCCTTTCTAGGTGGCCCTAACATGTTGGAGAGCCATGGAGTTGTCGTGCTCCTCTACACGTAGTAGAGCTTGTAGCACTATCATGGTGCGTATTGCTTTACGTCGAATATAGGACAGCACCTCCGTCGAGGCGCACATAGCTCTACTTGCAGCAGACAGTGCCGCTCTCAATGGTGTGCGCATCCCTATTCTAAACATAGTGCAACACACCGTGTCGCTACACCATCGTTGCACCATGTATTGGGCTGCATACAATTGTTGCATGCGGTGTCTAAACAGTCTACTGCAGTGCCCTTTTGCATGACATATCTATCTGTAGCTAGGTGCTCCTTGAACCTCTTGGTGAGCTCCGCACCCCATGGGTAGTGAGGTGCACGACGTTGCATGCAGCAATCTATCAATGGGTGTCGCTGCCTTCATCCGTTCTAGCCCAAGGCACTGCCTGTAGCGTTACTGCCACCTTTAGCAGAGCATTTAGCTTTGCTTGCGGCCATGCACGTGGATCTACACACAACAGATCAGACTACGGCACTACCATGGTGCATGGCTCTGCGCTAGGCAGATCTTGTCGTGCCTTAGCGAGCGACTCTTGCTATCCCGTAGCACCAAGAGCATCGTCGTGTAAGTTGATGCTCATAGCAGCCTGGGCAATGAGATCTTGTTGTGCTCATTTGGTCAACAAGGCATGAGTGCGCGTCACACCATGAGCCACCCTTCACAGCAGCATTGCTCCTTCCCTGCCAAGGTACAACGACCATAGTTCCACCTAGTGAAATAGTGATAGTAATTGACTGTGCGTACTACTGCACTACCTAGTACATGTTACTCTGGGCTAAGTAGATTTGGCACTTAGTTTCTTGATTTGTGTTGTGGCCATTTGTGGCACCTCTCAAGTGGCCATGGTCAACGATAGAGGAATAATTCTCTCGTCACATAAAAAATATTTTAGTGAAGAAAATGACAACAAGCACATCAAAACATAAATCGGGAACAACTTATTTGGCTCTGATATCAATGTTAGAAAAACTAGATTGGAATACATAACTGAAGCTTTTACCCCTAGTGGCAAATCATAGATCGGGACCATCGGGTGAGATTATTCCATAGACTTCTCCATCTTTGTTGTTCGTATGAAATTATCCTCCTCGTTAGTGGAGTATGCTATGTGGTTAAAAGCCAAAGCAACACCCACACACTTCACACCCTAAATATCGGGACTATAGAGAACTATACTTGAGAGATAGATTTTTCTATTTGTTTATGAAATATTTTTCATCCAAAGGAGGAATGGGCTATATGTAGCCTATGCAATTATAACCCCTTGCCGGCCATTAAAGCTCAACCCCTCCTATTGAATGAAGTGACCACATCGATGTATATAACGTCAAGCCACAATTAGGCTAGACATGAAAGGTGAAAGGGTGCTTTGGGTGCACCCATTGTGTTAAGAATCACCTGAGAACATTGACAATTTCTTGGCACTATGTCAAGAACAATGGGACTCACTTCTTTTAGCCATTTTTTGTTTAATTGTTCTTACTTCTTAATATGTATTAATATGTTTGGGGTACGGGCTCTAATCCCTCCTCTCCCATTGTCTGCACTATCCTTTAATTTAATCTAATTATTATTTTCCTTCAGGAAAAAAAAAAGGCCATTAGGGTGCCCTTTTTTTATCATAGTCCAAAGGGCGGCTAGTAGATAGACAACTTTGGGAGTAACAGCAGGTGGCCAAAGCACCACAGGTATCGATAACCAAGATCCTACATAGTGAATACATCAAGCATAGCATTATTATTAGAGTGCATCTCTAGTCAAAATATGTTTCATTCTAATCACAAGATACGCATAGAGGATGCGTATCTCTTTTTTTTTCTTTTTTCTTTTTTTAAATTTAAAAAAAGATGCACCTCACGTGATTATTTAGACCTAAAATAAAACATTAAATAAAGCATAAACCATACAATCTCTAACCTTAATTATTTTTAAGACTACCTCGAGCTACCATTTTCATAGCCACCTTGTGAGACAGCCAAAGTAATTACCATCAGTTTGGCCACCACTTAGGCGTGAGGATCCAAGGTGGTGGCTAAACAACCACCCCTATATCTTTTCAAATCTTAATATTAATTGTCTTAACTTTTAATGTGGGTGTGTGTATCCTAATGGGTGCCAATCTTCTATTGGTGGTGTAACAAAAGGATTTACACCACATCTTAATAAGTAAATTCTTAATTTTAACATCAACCATAACTTTAACATTAACATTAGTTTTAAAAAAAATCTAATGAAATGAGCAAATGATTGGGTGATTCAAGGAGATAGGAACTAATTAAGTAGGATTGCACCATTAGTTAGCCTAAAAGAGATATTGGCGTTAAATATCATTTGTCTAAAAAATTAAGTTGATGGAAAGAGGTAAATGAGACCTATGTTTTAATGCCATATTAAATTACTACTTCTTTGGAAATTCTAAACTAATAGAAAAAGATAAATTAAATATTTTAAACTATGTTCTAATAATTGGATCATTCATCATGGAGAACACATGAGTGCTATTTGTGGCTAAAAAAGTCTAATGGGATAGAGAAAGTGTGAGAAATTCTCTCTTTCTTTCCCTTTTCCCTTTGTCTTTTCACTAATAGATCTCATTTGTCTTACTTTTTGTTGTCCTAATATTTGTGGAGAAGTGCTCTTCATTATCTTTTTTGTCACCCTTCTTACATCATCTTTTAATGTGGCATTAAATAATTGGATGATTATTTATTATTTATCACCCACTCATTTAATGCCACATAAGCAAATGGTAAAAGGATGGTGATTAAGAGAGTGGTAGAATTTTTCTACCTCTTGTTCTTATTGTAGCTACCATGAGAACCAGATAGGATGTGGGTTGGGCCCTTTTCATAAGCTGATATCTGATATGGACCATGAGTCTAGTGAAATGTGATATGGGTTGTGAACATTTTGAAAACGTGTAGATAAATGGATGGAAGTTTTGTGGGCTCTTTTTGTGGTCTTGGCCCAATTGACAGCCTCATTTTGTCAAATAGATTCATTTTGTACCTCAATATTTAGCCTCCAACCCAAGTTTGACTTGAAAGTGGTGACACATGTTATATGTTTTTTTTTCCTTCCCTTGTTAAGGAGGGTTGCAAGAAGATTAGGTGGTTAGGTTTGATCAAAGGGAGTGGGGGTCGAGTGTACATTAGGTGGAATACTTGAAATTAGGATTGCCAAACCAACCTGACCCGACCCGAAAACAATGTTCTGGCCCTACCCGAACACAAACTTCCGAAAAAGGAATTTCCGAATTGGCTATATTAACCGATTAACCAAATTGGAAAATTTCAAAAATTAACTAATTAACCAATTTTTTTTAAAATTTTTATTTAGTTATTTATTTATTTAATGTTGATATTGATATTGTTTAGGATTGCCCACATATTGTTGAGGAAAACGACAATGTATTAGGCTAATTTATGTGTTGTCTTATTTGCTTTCTTTCTTGATAGGTATGGTAGAGATAATGTGTGTGCTGCGTGCATGCATTTTGTCTCAGCTCTCGAGTAAACTATCGAGTTAATTGGTTTGAACTTTGAGCTAGCTGGCTACAAGTTTCATGTGAATTAATCCTCTAAGCCTTTTTGCTAATCAATGAATCTTTTTCTTTGTAGGTAGCTAAAGGAATTCTTGATTATAACATGCTTTTGCTCAATTATTTTGCAGACTAATTGCTTGTCAGAAGGCAAGAAAAAAAATTGGCATTTTAATGTTCAAAACGAATAAGCATCTTAATATTTATTTGTTCACTCTCAAAGTTTCCTTCTTTTTCCCTTCCCAAATTGATCCATCCTATCTTTCATCGAGGTTAAATACACTCTTTTATTATGTAAAAAATTGTCAAAAACAACCTCATAACTTAAGCCTTCACATGTTACCCCTAGGAAGAAGAAAGTGACAATATGTAAACAAACCAGAAGAAGCAATCAATAACTTGCTAATCATGATGCAAAACAAACTACATATACAAAACTATTCATCCCTGGAAATTGACAGCAACTATTCATCTTGAGTATCATTTCCAAACTTATGTACCTAGTCCTACATGGGCATCATCCCAGTTTACAAGACCGAAAACAACAAAAATTCCCATGTTACCTATGTGGGCAAGTCAAAATAGCATAAATGAGTCAATGACCATCATTGGGTATGGGTTTGAAATGAGACTTCACAACAGCTTGTTTCCTAGTCTAGTGACAAACCTCATTCATTGCAACTCATAGAAGAACTTGGACTACCCACCTGTAAAGGCAATTCAAGCATACAAATGGTATAAGATTCTCCTCTTATCAAGCATATTTGAAGCAACCATCATATATGGGAAACAATCAAATAAGGAATTTCAATGATCACCGTGAGTTCAAGTAAGGAAAATTCAAGTAATTTTCAATTGACCTCATTCAAAATATTCATCAAAGTCATCTCTACATGAAAAAAAAAATTATATTAAAAATATAATTAATTGAAAGGATAATATGAAATATTTTTCAAATATGAATCTTACCAATTTCTAACTTGTAGCTTTCCGCATCTTCTATTACATATTGGCAGCCATAATTAACGGAGGGAGCCATCAACCAATTTTGCATGCAGATAAGAGCTTCAATTGTTGCAGGGGCTAATGAGCTACGGAATGAATCTAAGACACGACCTATAGCACTAAATGTCGACTCAGAAGTAATAATAGAGATGGGAATAGCTAATAAATCTCGAGCTATATTGGCAAGGATTGAAAAATTAATTGAATTCATCTTCCACGACATTAAAATATTAACGTAGGGCATCAATCCTTCAAGGCTCCCCATAAAATATCGATCCAACTCTGATTTGAACTCTATGACACTCTTTGATGCTTAATACTGTCGATACCTACTATAAATATCCTCCGCATCATAAGATGTTGTGCTACTTTGACTCTCACCAACACTTGAACCTATATTGGATTTTGAATATTATTTATACATCCGCTCAATCATCCTCTTTAACCTTATAAAAAGTTCGGACACTCGCTCATGGTCAAGAAAATCTGTAAACCAAAACTCCAAAACCTTCAACTAGGAGCACGGATCAAGCACAATCGCAATAAATAAGATTTTGTTTACTTTCTCAAAATCCTCCCAATACTTCTCATATTTCAACAACATCCTCTTCAACATAGTTTTCAACATATCATCATCACCCATAGAAAATTTGATCAAATGGTTATAGATTGAAGCTATTTATTTGATAAACAATGTGAAGTTGCATAAGTTGAGCCTGAAATCTGCAAGGTGATATCGTAAAAAATCTTCAAAAATTGTACAAAAATCTTGACAATTTTCCAATCATCTAAAGTTAGTGGTCCTTCTCTAACCTCACATAAATGCGGACCAAACTGATTGTCTTCATCTTGCATCACCTCAAAAGCCGCATAATAATTGAGAGTTGCACTTAACATCAGATATGTTGAGTTCCATCTGGTTGGAACATCAAGAGAAAGAAGTGCACCACCCAAGATATTTTGTCTCTCCGCACATGACTTGAAATTATCAAGTCTTGCAGGGGAAGAATTCACATATTTCACCCCAATTTTCGAATCTTCACAATTGATCTATCAATTTCTTTCAAGTCATCATGGACAATAAGATTCAAAGTATGTGCATAAAGTCATTGTCTAGTTTCAAACAATCTCTAAGCGGTTTAAATTTACACCCCTACTTGAAATGAAAGTTTTCAACAATATCATAACAAGCAACCCAACCTGTGAGGTTGTACTGTTATACAAAGAAATAAATTCTCCCATTTACAGAGAGGGAGCGAGTTGTATGACTAGGATGTTCTATACTCTTTGTATATTTTATGACTTGATTGACCCAGTTCTAAGACATTGGGCGTTATCTACTCAAGTTGGATGCAAGCAATAACAAATAAAACATATCAAATAAAAGAGCCATACATAACCTACTTTTATCATTTAGTATACAGTGTCACAATCGTACCACCTATACTGCCTATCCCTATCATTCAATGGTTACGCCCTAAGGAAGGTCCAAGCTACATCTGGACCTATACTCCAAACTGACTGATCAATAATACAATTGAAGCTTTATTGAACTCGTTATAAAGAGTAAGAACTTCTCATTCTCAAAAAATGTAGGATCTCATATACTATCTACCATTACACTTGGTATGGGAAATCACAAGAATGAAGACAGTTGAGAAATGTTCCTGACTTCATAAAAAAAAAAAAAATACTAGGGACACAAAGAGATCCCACTAACTGATGCGGCACAGTACTGGTGTGCCACATGTCCCTATGTTTTTTTCAACCCTCGTTCTCATCCCCTCATGTTCCTTGAGCCTAGAGAGAGAGATCGAGAGAGAGAAGCCCAGAGAGAGAGATAGGTGTACTTGCCGGTGAGGGACGACAATAACGACATCCCCACCTTGCCAGAGAGAGAGGCGTGTATCTGCCGATGAGGGACTAGGGGTGTAAGTTATTCAGTCTGGACCGAAAAATCTGACTGGACTGAATGGCTCGGTCTAGACCGGACTGGACTGATAAGTATATCAGTACAGTCCATATATACCTTAGAATTTCAGTTTTCGGTCCAGTCCAGGTTTGTGGTTTTTTTGGACCGGACCAATCGAAATATATATATAGTTTTTAAAATAATTTTTATATAGTACTTATATAAGTTAATTATATAATTTTCATATAACCTAAATCACCATTTACCATATGTATTTAGAGTTTTGATGATATTGCATTTTTTAATTTCATTTTCTCTATTTTCTATTTTTAACTTTATTATGATGATTGTTAATTCTCATGGATGGATATGGATACTTTTGATAATTTTTTTAACTTTTTTAAGGTTATTTTCAAGTACAAAATATGTAAATAACGATAAATAGTTGATATTCAAAAGTATAGATATTGTGGACTTTTTTGTATTGATGGGTCAAGAATAGTCAAAATACACATTAGGAGTGATTTTGGGCCTTGTGTATGGTAGGCCCATTTTACACTAGCTCCGATATAATTGGATAGAATGGATCGACTGAAAAGGTGGGGGGATGTCTATAGGGGTAATGGGTCCGGTCTCGGTTTGAAAAAAGGGTGGACCGATATTTTTGATTCGTAATCCCCCGACCAGACTGAACTGATTACATCCCTATGAAGGACAACAACGTCAATGAAGATGGTTGGGCTACACGAATGAGAGTCTTGAGGGTTTGAAAGAGGGAGAATGGAGAGGGGGGGAATGGAAAACAAAAACCAACATAGCACATTAATACTGTGCGACGTCAATTTAAGAGCACTAGCATTGGTTTATGCATATTTATATGCAAAACCATATTTGCATAATATGACTCAAAACACACCTACATTGACTTATGCATATGTATAAAAATAATTATTTTAATAGTTATTTCTCTCTCCTTCCACTATTTCTCTCTCAATCTTTTCCTCTTTTCACTCTCTTAACAACACAATAAATTTTCACATACACATTCATTTTATTATTATAATATATTATATATATATTTTTCATTTTATTATATTTTTAATATAATATATAAAAAAATTATATTTTTTATTATTGCATTTGTATTATTAATGTCAAATGTATGTAGTGGATGTTAATTACAAAATATATATAAAAATTTTTATTTTAGAAAAAAAATAATAAAAAATTATTATTATTTTGTCTCAAATATACATAAGCCAATGTGGGAGACTAAATAGTTATGCAAATGAGGTAATTTTACATATATATATATATATATATATATATAGACCAATGCTAATGCTTTAAGAGATCCTTTTATGTCTCAATCAGTCTCCAAAATAAAAATATTTAGTTTTCTCATCTGATCTTTTTATTCCAAGATACTAGATATGATGATTCTCTTTTTAACTTCTCTTAGTAGGAAGGACTGCAGCAGTATTTTCCATTTCTAGAAGGCTCTCTCACAAATCCGGAATGCTATGAATTTCGTGGAAATCTCATCTAAAATAGCGAAGCTCAGATAACAAGTTGCTTTCGACACGTGCTTCGGAAAACACTTGAATATAGAATTACCAGTCATATTGAACAAAGATGTGCTTAGCTGACTATAACATGTACTATATCAAAGAGAGATAAACGTCCCCACAAGTTTGGACATCAAATTTCAGCTCCTCAATGTGAGATCTATATATAGTGTGAGCCATACTAATATATGCGGACAGTAATAAATATTGTATGACCTACTCTATGTATCTCCCACTTGACCCTCAAATTCGAACAACCTGAGATGATCTTTTTTACAAAACCTCGACATAAAGTGGAAAGAGAAATAGATACGTAGAGTTAGCCTATAACATTATTTTCAAAATTTAAGATGTGAATTGCTTTGTCGGGTTGTTGCCTCTTTCATCTAACCACTAAATTTTATATTTCAAAAAAGAATTATTCTACTCATTATCTTTATATCACACACTTGTTAAGAGAAAAAAAAATAAAAAGATAAAAAATCAAAATGAGTATGTGATGTAAAAATGATGAGTATAATTTCTCTTCAAACAAACATATGGATTAGTGTTTTTAGTATTTTAATCCAACTCTAAAACTTAAAATGAAAAAAAAATAAAAAAAAAGGTAGACCCATAACATCTATTAAATATTCAATAAATACTATAGAATCAACTTAATATTAATTTATAGAATATAGTTAATATATTATTTTAATCCAACTCTAAAACCTAAAATGAAAAAAATAAATAAAAACGATCCATAGTATTTATTAAATATATTTAATAAATACAATATACTCGAATTCATAAAAAGCCATGGAATTTATGACCATACCTACATAGGATCCAGCGTAGAAAATAAAAATTATATTAATAACCAATTAATTGGAATAACAGAAAAATAATAAATGATCATATTTTACATAATTTAGCCAAAAAGATTTAAAGTGAGTTCTTAAAAGAAAGGAAAAGAAAATTATTTTAAATGATCGTTTTGAGATAATTGTAGATAAGTGGAATAAAATATTATTATTTTTTAATATTATAATAATTATAATATTTAAATTATTTATTGTATTTTATATAAAAATTTAAAAAATTATAAAACTAGGATGAGATATTTCTGAATCCAAAACCGACCGTAATTACCGGTGGAATAATTGACACTTGCAGAGACTGTGTGCCGCTAGGGCTACTTGATCGGTGGATAATCAGTTAAGCCAGACTGACCAATTCATCTTTTTTTTCGCCATTTTTGGACTATTATTCGAGCTACTCCTTGAAATTAAGAAATTAACATTTTAAATTAAGATTTAGTCAAGAGTACTCCAGTGTTTGTTTCTTCGGAAAACAGCCTCTTTTTTTCTTTTTTAATGCAATGTTATGGAACTGTAAGAAGTTGACAACACAAAAAACAAACGACTTGCCTTTGAACTTGAATCAAGCAGGTGAAGTACGTGAAATTGGATAAGAAAACAAGGAGATGCATATGCAGAAACCCATAATTTGGCAAAATTGATTCAACCCCAGAATTCAATACCTGTGAAACACTGGCAATCCATCTGTTTCATGAGATTGAAAGCACAAAAAAAAATGATATTTTTTGCTCTAAATTCATCAAGCAAGAACAAAGATTGATTCGAGACCCTAAACAAAAAGCTCAACACCTACCTATCCAAACGTATATACATTCTCGCAATAAGGAACCCAAAAAGAAGAAAAGCGAAAAGCGAAACTTTAAACCATCCAAAAAGAAAGATTGGAAAAAGAAACAAAAAAAAACCCAGAAATCTATCACCTCCGCCTCCGATCCGCGGCGTACTGCGAGAGCGGCACGACCTCTGATAGCGGCGTGGACATCGGGGTCGGAAGCGGCGAGTTCCGGCAGACCGGGCACGACCCGTTCAGTTTCAACCAGGGGTCGATACAGTACAAATGGAAGTAGTGCCGACACTCGGGCATCATTCTGAGCATCTCCGAATCCTTGTACTCGCAGAGGCAGATCGAACATGTCGTGCTACTGGTACCCAGACCACCGTCATCCTTAACGTAGTACGGGAACTTGGGGTACGAGTTGATGACGCTCTGGTCGAGCCCGACGGCGACGTTACCATCCCGTGATTGGTCCTCATCTTCGTCCTCGGCGACGAAGATTATGCGGGGGAGGATGATGCCGTCGTTGGGGTTGAGGTTGTTGTTGTGGCTGTTATCGTTGGTGCTGCGGTTGTAGTGGTTATCATAAGTGGGGTGGGAGCGGCAGCAGAGGTAGGAGGCGAGGAGGAGAGCGGATAGGAGAACGAGGAAACCGAGGGCGATGGCGATGGCGTAGCCGAGGCCAAGGTTAGTTAGGTAGTTGGTGCTGGTGGCTGGGGCGGGGGTGGACATTGGGAGAGGAGGGGAGGAGAGGAGGAGGAAGAAAAAGAAGAGGAAAAGGTGGAGGAGAAAGAGGAGGAGAAGGAAGGGATTTAGCCATTTGTTTGGGGAGAGGGGAGGGAAAGGAAGGGTGGGTGATTCCAGCTGCTGCATTTAATTCTTTTAGGTTTGGTGAACGGAGAGCTCTTTCATGCTTTCAGCAGCATTAACTATTTTCTTTTGGGTGGGGAATGGGGGATAGGGATGGAGTTTATGAGCGTGGGCTATTGGTATTTTTGTCTTATTTTTTATTGTAAAATAATAATAATAATAATAGAGAAGAAAAATGATTTAAGTTATTATTAATTGAAAAAAAATGAAAGTATATATTTATCTAAAACTATACATAATATAATTTATAAAAATTTTATGTGCAGTCACTTTTACATATTGTTTGTATATTCTATCAATTTGATTGGTTGCATTATCTTTTTTTAATATAAAATAACTGTTTTGACCAATCACATTAGTAGAGTGTGTAAAAAATATATAAAAGTGACTGTATATAACAGCACAATATAATTTATATTTGAAAGTTTACTCTTTTTCAACAAACAGAGTTTAGTAACTTCAGTAAAAGAATAGAAAATTAGAGGGGTAGTAGTGATTATCTAACACTAGGGGCAGGCAATGGAAGCCCAGCCCCCCTTCATAGGCGATTTCAACCTCACCTTCCAATACCGGAGAGGGGGACGGGATTGGAAATCCTCCCCCCGCATGGTGCAGGGTGGGGTATGGGGATGGTTCCACCCTGTTCCGTACCATGCGGGTAGCACCTCAATAAATACTATTTTGAAAAATCTTTAATAGAGGGATAAAAGACTTAAATTGGGATGAAGTGAATATTGAGATGGTCCCATAATTGATAAATTATTACTGTTATTATTTTTAATGGCAAGTTGGTCTGGTTGGAAAAGAGCTTGCCAAATGGATGGCTTCATTAAAGCCGGGCCAATTATCTGGGTTCCACCGTTACATAATTAGATGAATTTAATTGATTCATCCCACACTAATATCTTAATGGAGTTATTAACTTATTAAGAAAAACCACATGGAGAAATAATAGAGGTAGGAAACAAGGAATCATTATGTTTGCAAGTCGATGTGAATGATATACGTTCTATTCTATTAATACGATAGAATTTGATTTATATATATATATATATATATATAAAAGTGGTATATCAACTTATAAATATAATATTTTCAACGACAAAAGTCCGCAAAAGTCACATTTTGAGTTATAAATGATAGAATTTATTACCATAATAGAGAAGAAAAATGATAAATTCACAATATTTTCTATCATATTTTATATAATTATGTTTTAAATAAAAAATATTTTAATAAAATAATTTATAAAAACAACATCATTTTATAAAAATATCTTCATCTTAGAACGTAATTGTACAAAAATATTAGTCAGAGAAAGATGCGAATATGGAGAGTTTGCGTGTCAAAATCAAGGGCTACAGCCTCATGTGTTGTTGTGGACAAGAAACACTTGGAACTTTCTATCCAAGTCAATGCCAACGACGTAAAATACTCAACATTCCAATTTGATTATCAAGAATCCTCATCCCCCCTACCCACTTCGGATATTGGAAGGGACAGCTAGTTTTCTTAGATTTTTTTTTTTTTTTTTTTTTAATTTGGCCTAAAGTCTTTCTGGGGACAACTCATGACTTGAAGTCAATGAATGACCTTATGCCTTTCTGTCTTGTCTTTTTTTTTTTTTTTTTTTTTTTGTTTTTTTGTTTTTATTTTTTCCTTTTCTTGGCCTGAAGATTCGAGTCAAAAGTCCACATGAATCCTCAATTTTATTTTATAAACTAATAATGCTATTGGATTGGGCAATTTTCCAGTATCCAATATAATAAACTGGAAATTATCAAAAGTTATAAGCCGCGTGTGAAAGCAAAGTTGGCCACAAAATAAAATAATAATAAATATAATAATAATATGCTCACGCTATGTTTACGAAAGCAAGTCATCACACATCATCCTCCTATTCCTTGGGCCTAGAGTTCTTATTTTGTTTGTTTCTTGTTTCTTCAGCTGCATGGGTGCAACTCGGTCCGGTTCAAGGATGATGGATCAAAACTTTTGGTTCATTTTTTTTATCAGACCGGACCAATCCCCTCATATAAATCGGACAGAATCGTTAATTATCGGTCTAGTTCGTTCGGTTTGATTTAATTATTTTGTTTATTTTATTTGATTTTTTTTTACCAAGAAACTAATAAAAAATTATTTAAATTAATAAAATTAAAATTAAATAAATTATTAATGTGTATTATGTAACTAACTCATTAATTTTTTTTAACTATAATTATATTTATGATGTTAGTAATTACTACTTACTAACTTAGACTTTAGTATGCATAATTATTAATAATGTCTTATATTAAAAATAAAAATTCTAATATTTTATATATGGTTAATGAATATCAAATAATTTCATTGTACATAGATCATTCATGCTTACTTGCAACTTAGATATTTAAAAAAATTACTTAATTACTTAACTAACTGTAAATAGTAGAATATGTATGAATGTATTATGTATCTACATAGATTATCATATGATTTATGATACATTATTAATTGATAACATATATTATTTTATATTTTATATGATCAATAATAATAGATTAGATGAAAGTTACATAATTAACTTATATAACTACTATATAAAATAATATAATACATGTATAAAAAAATATTTAAAAATAACAAACTACGGGATCGGACCAAAACCCATTCGATCCACCATTAGTGGGACCAAAACTAACCACTCGCAGTTTTGATTCGGTCTGGTTTGGATTGAAACTTCTTCACCCCAAGCTGCATGCATGGCTACGCAGTGGGCAAATTAGTTGGTTGCAAGCTTAAAAGGGGTAGTACTATAAATCCTCTGGATTGGTATATATTTGTATCATTGTATGGTTGTTAGTAAATGGGTAAACTCATGACCCTTTTTTTTTTTAAATTTTAAGAAAGAGTTAGGGCCACATGTCCAATAGTAACCCCTCCTCAATTTTATTAATAAACTCTCATTGTGGTGGATGAATACCGTGGTTACATCATAAGCATTTGGGGGTTTACATAAAACCAAAATCCAGAATGCAAGAAAGGGACCAACATAACCAAAAAAACCAAAAACAAACCTCAACACCTGCTAGACAAAAGATAATAATACTAAAAACTCGCAGATTAGGCAAACCACACCTATCCAGTCGCAAAATTCCTTTAAGCATATGAGGAATATTTCTTTGAGTAAACTCTTCAGAGCGTCCATTACTACCCATTCTCGCAAGCCAATTTGCCGCTGAATTTCCCTCTTGAAAAACATGTTGATACCGCACATTCATCCCAGCAAGAAAACCTTTAATTTCTTTCCAAAAATCCTCCAAATACCAAACATTACATCGACCTTCTTTAAGCCAGTTAACAATTAAAAGTGAATCCAACTCAAGGACAATATTATTAAAACCATATAACTTACATCGTCGCAAGTCAAACTCATGACCTATGTAGTGTCCATGTGGGTAGAAAAGTTACCATCAATTAAATAACCGATATCCACTGCTCTAGCCAATTAACTCTCCACCCATGTATCCAATTCATGAGATTCTTTAAAGAGAGTTATATGTACCTTAATTTAATAAGGCACTGGACATACAAACAAAATACCTCTCCTCACTCTCTACAAGTTTTTATAGTAATCATTTTCAACTCTTGATCTTTAAAGAGATTTTGATGTGGGCTGTAAAATACATTAATAAAGATTCACACTTATGAAAATTCTATAGGTATTTAGAAATGAGAAATGCTACAAGGAAGTCTTACACCACACAACTCCACCTAATTAACATGTAATTTGTTATTTTTATCCTTATATCTTAATACTTAATGTTATGAAAGTGTTTTATAATAATTTGTTATTTTTATCCTTCTATCACCTGCAACCAAAGAATGAAAGAGGCTTGAGGGGTTGAATGGAATATCTTCGATACCTAAGTTAGCCAACGATAGTATAATTCTCCTAGTCCAAATATTTAGATGAGATCATAATCGTACCTAGTCCTATAAATAGAGCTTTGGGATTAGATAATTTCAAATAACCGTGCCGCTTGTTATTTGAATTCAAGTCTTGGGGATTTAGGACTTATCCTATTTTTAAATGAGCCAATCACCCTTTCATCCCTAGATACCTAAGTAGTTAGGGGTTTGTCTCTATTCAGATTAGACTCACCTGGAGTTAGGCCTGATATTCATTAGCCCACCGGACCATGCCATGGCCCAGGTCCACAACAATACCCAGCGGGCCTTAAAGAAAGGACTAAGCCCTTTCCAGTCACCCCAAGAAGTCTCATTATGCGCAGCGTGATTGGACTTGTAATTGAGATGCCGTTTTATTTCTTTGGATTTTCTGTCATTTCGCATGCATCTGTCAAGAGTCGTTTCGCCTTCGCGCTGTTTTGCATGTCCTTTCCTCAACTGTTACGGGTATTTATTATCCTATGGTTCTTACTTCTTTTCTCCTTCTTGTCTTTGGCATTCTATCTATTTCTTTTTTTGAGCCCTTTGCCTTGTGTACTTTTTCTCACTCTTTCTTAGAAATTTTTCTTCTAATCTTTCTCTTGAGTCCATGGCTTTCTCCAATAGCAACCCAAAGGTTTTACTCGTGAAGCCAGCTCTTCGCGACCCCCGATTCCTCCGTTCGTCCTGGAGGGGCCGCTGTGAACCTTATTGGCGAAAGGGAAAATGCTTCCCACTTGATTTTTGAGGGCACTCGGTGGTCTTTAACCGTCTCCCATAATGAACTCAACGCCATGAGGGACAACTTCAACATCCCAGACTTGGTGGTTTTGGGGTTGCCTGACCAGCGCCGCGAAGCAGTTGATGTAAGAGGTATTGTTGTTTCTGTTGCTTTGTATATGACAATGATTGTGATGGGGCTTCATTTGCCCTTTGTGCGACCTGTCCGTGAAGTCTTAGATGTCTTGGGACTTCCCCTGCCCAATTGATGCCTAACGCCTGGAGGATTTTAATCGCTTGGTATGTTCTGTGGCAACAAGTGTTGGAGCCCACGGGTGATGAATACCCTGACCTCACTACTCGTAAGTATTCCCATGCCAAGGATTGGCAGATGAAGTTTTTCTTTGTCTCTGTTGAAGGTTGGAAATTTCCTGCGGATAAGGCCTCAAATCAGGAGTTCCCCATCAGAGTCTTTTGGTCTTCGATTCCCGACGAGCATGAAATCGAGATTCTCCTTTCTCTTTAGGAAAAAGCCCGCATTTAGTTGGTACAAGCTGGGTCAGGACAAAATGTCAGTTCCACTTGGTCGGATGTTATTTTGACTCTTTCTAATGTTGAGAGGTTTCTAATGGTGCCTAGCAGGGCACATGTATTTGGTTAAGAGTTTCTGGGCACCTTGTCACTGGCGACTGATTTAAAAACAGATTCACCCTCGGTGGTAAGGGCTAAGAAAAAGAAGAAGGCTCGTTTGACAATCAAGCCTTTTGATGAGTCTGATTCCTTTAGAGATGGAACTTCACCCCCTCAAGCGAGTGGGGGAGAAGTCTCAAGTTGCCCCCAAGTACCTAGGGCCAACTCTCTTGATGAACTCATGGCCCAGTCTGCCAATTTGGAGTTGGTGATAGAAGCTAAATCTGCTTTATCACCGGCGGCCCCTGCCCAAGTCATGTCTCTGACTTCTCAGCCCACGGCAACCCCAGAAGATGACCTTCATTTGTAGGAGAGTGATATCATTGCAATTTTGAACCCAAACCTCCTGAACGTGCCTCTCGTGAGTGACTTCCCCCTCCCTTTGGATGGCTTTGAGGAGTCCTTTTATTTTGAGGATTAGTCACCTGTTGCATCAATGCTCTCTTGCGGGATCATTCCATACATGCCTTTCATTTTTCCCGATTTGTCCTTCGCAAGTGGGAGTAAGGTGTTGATACCTTCCTCGCCTTTTCATACTTCTCAGGTGGGAGGTGGTGAACCCTCTCCAACATTTCCAACCCACAACCCTCTCATCAGGCCATCTCGTGAAGAGGGCACAACGATCCCGTCTGAAAGAATAGTAGGAACATCTATCCAGACGATCACTAACACTCCACTTAGCTGGTGTGCTTTTTCGTATCCCTGATGTCCATAATTCATTAGGTTCTTAGCAAGGTGCTTCCTCTTCTTGTTAAGGTGGCTCTTCTCTGGGAGCATGCTCACACCATGAAAAGGCTTTTCATTCCATTGCTCCCAACCCATGACCCTCCACCGGGCCATCTCGAGAAGAGGGCACAACGGCCTCGTCTGAAAGAATAGCAGGAACATCTACCCAGGTGACCACTAACACTCCATTTTCAGTCTCCTCTCCTTCTTCGGCAACCCCAATTATGTCTGATCAGGATATCTCTATCCTGGAAGAGGCCGCTGGTGTGTCTTTTCGTATCCCTAATGTCCATAATTCATCGGGTTCTTGGCAAGGTGCTTCCTCTTCTTGTCAAGGTGGCTTTTCTCAGGGAGCAAGCTCACGTTGCGAATAGGCTTTTCATTCCACTGTTCACAACCTTCATAGTATTCTTTCACCTGTAAGTTCCTGTGTCCTTGGAGTTTGATTTACCTTATTCTGCTATTCTTTTTTGGCTTGGTTGGGTTTCCCAAGGAGTTGACCAGTTGGCGGCTTCACTGGTTGAAGACCTTTTAGAGCTAGAGGAGGAGAACCAGTTTATGCGATCCTTCATTGGCAGTGCTCAAGGTGTTGTTGTCGCTGCCTGGGCTGAGAAGGAGAAGATGGCTGAGGAACTATCTTGGGCAAAATGCACTTCTCACCAACTCTGAGATGAAGTTGCTTCTTTGTGTGGCGAGGTTGACTCCCTCAAATTCGAATTGGGGAACTTTTTGGAGGATATCAGTCGATATAGACTCGAAGTAGAAACTAGTAGAATAGAACGAGATAGCTTGGCCACTCGACTCACCAAATGGAGAAAGAGATCGAGGAACTAAAAAAGGCGTAGGCAGACACCATTGCTCGGCTCGTGATCTCAGAGGAGGGACGTCGGGAATCTAACGCCCGATTGAGCATAGTTGAGGGTGAGAAAGATCAGGCAGAGCAAGACTTGGCCACTGTGAAGAACGAGCTCAGATAGCATGATTGCTATTATCTGTAGCGAAGCCAAGTCTTGGAGACTTGCAAAAAGAACTTGTTTGGGTCAGAATCGAAAATAACCAAGCTTACGTTGAGCTAGCCCATTTGCAAGAACAAGTTAGACGTCTCTTTCCCCAACTTAAAGTTGCCAATGTGTTTGATAGCATTATATGCCGACTGTGTCTTCACGACCAAGAATTCTGTCATGGTGGTGGCAAGGTGGGAATTTGTCTCCATTGACACTGGCTGGGTGATGGACCCCATAGGTTGCACTGCATCTCCCGTGAAACCTTTAAAAGTAGTCGATGCTGGACGGAGCTGGTCTATGTTTATTCCCATCCTCGTGAAGTCATCCCAGAATATGATGCCTGTTGAACTCCCGTTATCTATCAGTATTTTCTGCGTGGTGTAATTTAACACCAACATCGTTACTACCAACACGTCATCATGCTGGTAAACCACTCCTCGACAATCATTATTGTCGAAACATATTGTGGGAATGGACTGTATCCGAGGTTGCTTAATAGGTCTTTCTACGCTATACACCTCCTTGTAACTCACCCATCTAGCGTAAGCCTTTCTCCCGGAAGAGGTGGACCACCTTCTACATACCCTCTGGCTATGGTATGTATCTTTCCCAATGGTGGGCATCTTTGATCTGTACCTTCCTCAAGATGTCAAATCGAAGACAGTGATCTCACGGTTTTTGCAATCTCTTTCCTCTCTTAGGCGATCCCTTCCTTCTCGGGCGCTCACTCCGTTGAGGCTTGCGTTCTTGCCTCCTATCACCAAAACGCTGTGGTGGAGAAGCGTTCCTGGCGATAATACGCTCCAGCTCGCCGTTGCCCCTTATCTCTTCAATTTTTTTGCTTCAGTGTGGGGCAATCTTTGGTTCTGTGACCGTTTGCCTTGTGACGTGTACAATACTTTTGGTTCAATCACCCCTGACCCTCATCAAGCCTGGTCTCCCTTGTCTTATCTTGATTATGCACACCAGAGTAGTGCACATGATTGCTGCCATATCACCCCATTCGTACCTCTTGCCTTCCTTCGTGGTGGCCTCTCATTGCCTTTAATCCTTTTTCTCGATCCTTCTTGGGACCCCCCTTTGGTATACGTTTTTCATTTCGTTCTGATCTAGCAGTTAAGGCTATTAGTGTTCCTTGGTATTAACAAAATCATCTGCTTAGTCTATACACTCTTGTAAAGTGGAGGGGTTTTTCTCACCAATTCAGCCACAAAATGACTTCTCGGCCAAATGCCCCCTAGCAGAGTGGCTAACATAATTTTTTCGTCTTGGTCATCGATTGTCATCCTTTCTCTATTGAATCGTGCCAAGTGGCTCTTGTCCTCCCTCTGTTTCACAGTTAACAAGTATGTTGCCGGCCTCTTTCGCCTTTGACTGGCCATAAATTGGGTTATGAATTGCCTACTCAGCTCCTTGAAATTGTCTATGGATCCCACTACATCGCTTCAAACCATCCTCGGGTTGTTCCTTTTAAAGTTAAGGGAAAAGCCCTACATGCGATCTCTCCTAAAAATCCATGGAGCATCATGTGAGTTTTAAAAGTTTCCAGATACTCCACTGGAACCTTGTATTCATCATACATGTCTACCGATGGAACTTTGAACTTTGGTAGTAACACATTGCCATGATTTTCACATTGTACGATAGATTTGTGCTGGTCAGTAATTGATCAACTGAGGAAGAGGTCCCTATCTTCTTTGCCATCTCCTCATATTTGTCCATCTAGCTGCGCAAGTCATGATGCATCTTCTTCATCTCCTCGTTGTCCTGAGGTAGGTTGTCTGCGCTAGCACTATGATCTTCCATCTCAACCCTATCGGCTTGACTAGGCGTCGTGTCCTTTCTTGACGGCCCATTCTTCACCTTGAGGGTCTTGTTCTCTTTTAGCAGAGACTCCACTTTTGTGGTAAGCTTCATTACTACTTCCTCCATTTTTGCAAGCCATCCCTCTATATTTCGTTACGTAACTTCCTGGTCTTTAGTCGCTTGAGATTGTGTTATGGTAGGCATGCGAAAAGCACACTGAGTGTAGGACAAATAGATCCCACAGAAGGCGCCAATTGTTATGGACGTGTTTCACAGTGCTCCACATGCGATCACCTATAACCAAAAAATGAAGAGGCTTAAGGGGGTTCAATGGGATACCTCCAATGCCTAAGTTAGCCAACGATAGTCAATTTTCCCAGCTTGAGATCATAATCGCACCTGATCCTATAAATAGAGCTTTGTGATCAGATAATTTCAAATAACCGTCCCGCTTGTTATTTGAAATTCAAGTCTTGGGGATTTAGGGCTTATCCTATTTTTAAATGAGCCGATCACCCTTTCATCCTGAGATACCTTGGCAGTTAGGGGTTTGTCTCTACTCAAATTAGACTCGCCTGGAGTTAGGCCTGATATTCACTAGCCCATCGGGCCATGCCATAGCCTAGGTCCACAACAATACCCCACGGGCTTTAAAGAGAGGACTAAGCCCTTTCCACTTAAATATGTGTGTGTTTAAATACAATGATAAAAATGACAAATCACATGTTAGTTTTAGGTGAAGTTGTGTAGTATAAGACTTCCTTGTAACACTTCTTTTTTGAATTAACTCTATCTAATATGGTTTTTAATTTTGTAAGACTAGCGTTTGTAGCCTATAGAGAGACGGCGAGGGTTTTTAGTTTCTTAATAGAGGAATTTTCTACAGATCTTGATCGGTCATGCCAAGCTTACCAAATCGGTAGCCCCTAATCGACTAATTAGTGATTACTGTCTTCCTCACCATGATTCGATTGGTGCAACACTTTAAGGCTACATTTGAACTCTGAGGTAATTTAAGATGATTTGAGTTTATCTGTAAATAGTAGTATTTTGTGTGTTCTATTGAAATGTGTTTGAATATATAAAGTAGGTTTATACGCATTTAACTTTTTATAAGAAGTTGAAAGAGTTCTGGGTCTCATCAATGATTGGTTTGGGATGAGTTGAGGTGATCTTGACATCTAAACATAGCCTAAGACTTTTATATCCCTGTGGTCGTCGGCTGACTGTAAATAATCTATAGGCCGCTATAGCTATAATTGTCATCTTACACTCAACAAAAAATACAAATTGAGAAATAAAATAAGTTCTGGGCCCATCTAGGCCCATAGGTGGGGCAGGGGATGGCCCAAGGACCAACCCGCCCCCGGCATCTGGGCGAGGGTAAGGTGGAGGTGGAGCCCCTGGCTATCCGCCAACTAGGGATGGGAATCACCCCTATTTATGGCGATAATTGCTATATTGAATATATATATATATATATACACACAAGGGGAGAAATAAATGGTGTACAATACCCAGGTTAATAATGAAATTGACGGCTAATGTATAAGGCTAATTTGAGACCGAGCCAGACTACTTAATTTAGGTAATGAATGATTTGCAGATCATATAATTATAGCCCATTTGACCTTTTTTTTTTTTTTTTTGCATTTCATGATCTCATCTTTTAAATTGTGTTCTTGCTGCTAGAGAGTTGCTTGTTCCTTGAGAAATGCTCAAAGGAATCAGAGGCCAGAATAATTAACGATGCATAGAGAATAATTAGAAATAATATGAATAGACTGCATGGGTACGTAAACACATTATAAAGCGTACAAAGAGCGCTATCCAAAATATAATTACCCCTATATATATATATAATGCTACATGTAGTACAAAGGTGTATACATTTCGTGTAATTCATTTGAAAAATAGTAGTGGAGTCCACTATTATTTAAAAGTGAGTTTATATATATATATATATATATATATATATATATATATCTCGTATAATAAAGTTTTAGTGGCCATAAATTTGTTTGTATATCCTAAAGGCTAACCTTCCGCTTGCACTTCAGATCTTGAATCGTCCGGCTCGAAATATTGACGGTCAAGGTGCAATTCAATTTCACAACAACATGCTTACTGATAATGCCCAACAGTTTCACTCTCCCCGGTATTCTTGAATAGGCTGCCACAGGCAAAAGCCCTGAGCTCACATCTGCTAGCAAATCTGGAATATTGGACTGGGACATGAGGCGGTCGACGATAATATCCACTGTTATATTCATATGGGCGGTTCGCCTTGCCTTTGCCTTCCCTGGTGGTGCTTGTACCTCGCCCATAACCATGTCGCGGTAAAACAACGTAATGGTCGTGTTCTTATATTTGAAGGACGCCGCGTTCGGATTTTTGACCGACACATCTGCTGTCAGGGACATGTTGATGCCGAACATAGGTGTCATCCGGTTGATCAGCTCCAACCTGTTGACTGAGATACTGTTTATATTGATGGTCGGGTCCTTAACGCGGAACACGGTGAATACCAGAATCAAGATCACCGCAACTAGAATTAGCAAAAAGGCTACGATACAGCCGCAACATTTGATCATACACCTTTTACGCCTTGTTTTTTGTTTGCGTAGGGTGGCCTCCTCGTCGTCGGCACCGCTGCTTAGGCGGTCCGTGGCTTGGGCCAGTGGTCTGGCCTGCTCCTTCTCCGCCATGGCTAGCTAGAAGTTGGGAGCTATGGGAGGAGTGGGGAGCAGTTGTTGTGGAGGGGTTTTTTGATGTGTGTTGTAGTGCTTTTAGAATTAATGATGCGGCCGACGGTGATGTGATGATGAGTAGTGAGAGTCGTCGCGTGCAGAGGCTTAATTCCCACGTACTTTGGACATTAGTAGCTGATGATCGATACATATATACTTCGTGTCGTGCGTGTTGTAGACTGCGCAAAATTTCAAGCTGTTTGAATTTGACTCCCGGGTCATATTTCTCAGCTTACAATTGCTAGAAGCCTAGAACGGTGCAGTGACTTCTACAAAGATTAGTTCTATAAAGAATTGCGAACTTGCTGGTGTAAAAGTAATTTTAATATCCTAGTAATAAGAAATAATATTTATAGTTTTAAATTATGCAAGTCTCACGTATTCTTTTTTAAAAAAATAAATAAATATAAGATTTACATGAAAAAATTATTTTTTTAATAATATATCCCATACTTTTTTTTTTCAAAAAGAGAAAGAACTTATATATCCTAAAACTGTAATTAGTATTACTCATTACTGTATATTTAGGAGATTATAATTAATTTAATCGAAACGCGACTTTTTCATAAAAGTAGTTAAATTTTCTTCGCATGACCCTATTAAAGGAAGCGAGTCTTCAAATTTCTTGTTTGTAATGTCAATTATGGTGGTGCCTACCTTTTATGGGATTTAGATTCTAATATCAAGGGTACTGCTCGTAATGATGTTTTCGTGACTCTCTCTCTCTCTCTCTCTCTCTCTCTCTCTCTCTATATATATATATATATATATATATACATGACAAAACATTCCACCACCAACCACACTGCCTGCCCTCTGGAATAACCTTCCTTTCCCGGCATGCTCTTTATCAACGACATGAAGTTTGATTTATAATAATTATTTCTTTAGAATCAACTTGAGTTAATTGAAGAGCTAATCCTCTAGAAAATGATGCATATACAGTTTTTTTATAATCTTTTTTCGACTTAGTTTTAAATGGAAGACGTTTTTATGAATTAGAGTTGTAAGATTTTCGTTATTTTATATAAAAAAAAGAAACCTACATTTGTATATGTGAGGTGTGTAATCACTTGGCGTGCTTGAAGATTAATAAAATAACGACATTATATTTTAGGGGTTTACAATGTCAGGTTAGCAACTATTCTTCGATTTTTATTTTATCCTTTTCGGACACGTTGATTGATCATGTTACTGTTAAAAATATTTTAAATTAATAGACCTACATAGATCTAAACTATGAATTGTATAATAGCCAAATATAAAGTTTGGATAATGTCTGTAAAACCTAATAAATGTGATAAATAAAGTGACATAATTGAACTATTGACACATATTTGGAAGCCCATAATTTTAATCAGATAATGAGCATTAATTACAGGCCCAATTTATATGTAAAGACTCATTAAAGACCCATGTATTAATCCCATTATTTTATTACGAGCAAAATTAGAATTTATGTATTATATATATAAATATATTAATATATATTATATGTTTGGGTCCCCAGTCCATATTGATTCTTGATTCTATGCATCTCATTATTGTGAGTTTTTTCAAATAGTAAATTTGGGACGTGGAATACTAAACCATTGCGCCTTGAGAACTGCTACAGATCTAGACATAAAAAAATTATACAAAGTAAACTCACAAACTGATGTGACTTCATGAAATCCGACGTTAGATCTATTTTATAATAAAATAACTTTACAATTTTACGTATTACATCAAATCACATCAGTTTGTGAATTTATTTTTGTATAATTCTTTTATGGCTAAACTATTTTCCAAAAAGTCAATATGACTCCAACAAGGATAAACAAAAAGATCTGAACAGGAAAAATACAGCAAAAGATTATGTTAAACTTATAGGTGCTCAGGAACTAATAAAAACGAATTAAGTGTTTTTTCTTTCAATGGTAAAAACTTCGCGCGTACGAACGTGATTTTTATTTGATCAACGCGGAGAAAAAAATGCGATGAAAGATGATTCATGCTATTGTAGGGAAAAGAAAGCGCAGGCTGCGGGTGAGACTTTTCAAGCTTTGAAGTCAATATATAGACATGAATATGGAGCCAGGATTTGAGTATTTACTCTTGAGGAATGAGATTAAGGGGTTTATTATGTAACGTGGGGATTGGAAAATCCATGTTGTAATTGAAAATAATAAGTTGAATATTCAATCACATACTATTCCACGTGGTTGTCGGGAAAGGTATGAATATGGATCAATAAATTTATTTGCGAGCTTGCTTCTGATCATGCCTAAAACATCCTTAGAGCATTTCAATCGATTAGCTATTAGATCCTAAAATATCATTACAATCAATTTGCTAAAATCAAAATATTTGGACTTTAGCTATAGTGAATATCAAAATTATTTTCAAATTTATTAGTTACGGTAGATACACCAAATATATATTTGATCATTTATTTCTCTTTCTACTTTTATATCTACTTGCAAGTTGAACGAAAGTAATATTATTAGGTGATATTTGGGAGGCATGGCTCCAAGTAAATTAACTATTTCGGAGGCACGATTAGGGCTGTTCAGCCGACCCGAACCGACCCGATAGAGAGGTTTTCCGGCCCGACCCGTTAAGGGCTTACGCCGATTAGCCGATAGTTTGTTAGCCGATTACCCGTTCCGATATTTTTTTTTTCGAAAAATCGGATATTCCGACCCGGTTGTGTGCAGAATAACAAATGAGTCTGGACTCTGAAAGGGTAATCAAATCCCAAACAAAACAAAGAGATGCTTTCTTCCCCAATGAGTCTGAAAGGGTTTAAATTTTAAAACAAATAAAAAACAATACATAATACATACTTCCTCGTGAATAATGATCTGGAAGTCAAAGGGACAATAAATTTCAATGCTCTTAAAACAAATAGAAAAGTAATCGTGATATTCTTTGCTTCTCAGAGCACTAGTGATATTCTTACGCTAAAGGTTCGTTCAGTCAATCGGAAATGAAAAAAAAATTATAAAATCAGGCAACGAAGATGAGCTTTTGGGTATAAATGGAAGGAATGGGTGGCGAGTCTCAGAATCTCATCCTGAGTTTCAGTCCAGGGCATGGTGGTTATATATTCTATCTTCGCACAAGAAAATGTAAAACCCACACAAACACCCAACTATCTTTACCTTCAAACCCAGTTTCGGTGCTTGTAGAGTGAGAGCTCCGACTTGCGAAAGAGAGTGAGTTGCGAGCGAGAGCGAGAGTTGCGAGCGAGAGCGAGACTCAGAGCAGTGAAGAAGCAGAGTTTTTACTTGAGAGAGGGGCTAGGTGGACGGGAGAGAGGGCTTTTGAGTTTTTAAAACGGGTAACGGGTAATACCCGTGGAAAAAAGAAACGGTTCGGCCAATTTTGATACCGATTTTTTCCTCTGAAACGGGTCGGGTTTTCGGGTCGAATCGGGTCGGAAAATCGGCCGGGTCGGATTTGCGGTCATTTCGTTCACCCCTAGGCACGACTTCAAGTAAATTAACTACTTTCAAGTAAATATCTATATTTTTTGAATAATTATTAATGCACGGCTCATGTGTTGGGGTTGCCTTGTATGGTACCAGACCTTTTTTTTTTTTTTTAGAATATGGTTACTAATTAACATAATTTAATTAGAATATGATTACTAATTAGTATATAATAGGTAAAATGGTAAAATATAATAAAATCAAATAAATTAATAATTAAAAAAAATGAAATATTTGTTAATTATTAATTATTCATTACTATATAATGAGAAATGGATAATCCAATATGGGGACTTGATGTGAATAGACAAAATCAAATTCATCTTATATTATTTTATTGTTATATAAAGAAAAAATAGATATTCCAATGTGGGGACTTATGTGAATGGAATAGCCAAAAATCAAATTCATTTCACATTCATCAAAAGTTTCCTTTAGCTTTGACTAATTCATTGAGGATGTTCTAAATCATTAGCATTTGAATATATAAAGATAGTTAAAATTTAACTAAAACCACATGTTTTGCCTTTTACCTTTTCCATTCAAGAGATATTCCCATATTGGATTATCTATCTGTTAGTCAAAATAATAATAATAAAATTTATAAGCTATTGAAAAACTCTGTTTGTCTTGTAACAAACATGCCCAATAATCTTCAATCCAAATTTTAAATAATAACAATTAAAAACAGCTAAAAATAAAAAAACTTGTGGGTCAGATTATAAAAGAGAAATGATACTTATAGTTGTGTAATCACTTTGAAAAAGATAAATAAGTACGAAATCCACATGAAAAGTAATTAATTTTTTAATAGTAGACCATATATTCTTTTTCAAAGCGACTGCACAATACTTGTACTCTCCATGACTGTATGTAGTATTACTCATTATAAAAATCCAAAAATCCGGAACATTATCACACCCCCACTCATTGCACCAATTCAAGAAAATGATATATAACAATCCAAAAAATTAGAACTTATATAAATTAACCAACCCAAATAATAACATGTCATTCCAGAATTCATGCCATTTTGGTTAACATATTACCATACACAAACCAGCCCATATGCCATTTTGGAACTTAAAACCAGCCCACAATAAATGTCATTTTGGTTAACACAACCATACACAAAACTGTCTAGTGCTTATAACCATCAAAAGAATAACATGCCATTCCAGCTGCAACGTTAAATCCAAAAATCCGAAATCTTAAAGTTAAGGGAATAATCATACTTAGAGTTGCGGGAATATGGGGTTGGCTATAGAGGATTTCAGTCTTGAAATCTAAAACCTGGGCAGTGAGAAATAGAGGAAATTTTAGAGAGTGTTCCCAATACAACATAGAACATGCCAGTGGTTTTTCGGTGTTTCATTTTACGTTGAATTTGCATCAGCCATTAAGGAACTTTTCCAATGAAAGGAGAGCAAGCCAGAATAATAAGTGTCCTTGCCATTTAAGACGGAAAAAGGGTTCTTGCCACTGGACGATTATTTTGCAATAAAATTCATATTTGGTATGTGAACAGTGTCATGCTAATTAATATGACTTTTATTTTTGATTTATTATTGTAGCTCATAGTTTTACATGGGTGGCTTTAGCTAATCCAATGCAGCAGATTTAACAAAAAATGAGCCATATTTTTGGGTTCATTGGTACAATACCAGTACTCTAACGAGCTAGAAACCTTTTTCCATCGATTAATATACAAAAATATTGGTGTTGATCTTATGATCTATATCTCTAATGGTTTTTGCAAAAAGTAATGTGCTTTGATATTAAATTAGTTCAAATGGTATTTGTAATAGCGGTGGCACCCCTTGCTCATGATATGCCCAACCATTAGGCTTGGCATATGAAGTCATCGGTTAAATGGCTGAACATTTAAGCCAAACTCAAATTGCAAGGGCTATATATAGCCCCTCTCCCCTTAGTGTGACAGATCAGAGATTTTTGACACTAGAAGTCTCTCTTTAAAAAAAGTGTACGTCTCTAAAATTCCGATATTTAGACTGTGGAGTACATGAGTGATGTTTTAGTTTTTATCACGTGGCATACTCCTCGATTGAGTAGGATGAATTCGGATGAACAACAACGTGAAAAAGTTTGTAGATCAATTACACTTGATCTATGATTTGTCGTTACAGATGATATCGTTTCCACTATATATACTCTTAATTTAAATTCAACTGCAGTAAAAACTCCCCAATCAAACTTGGGCTGACAACCCACTAAAATATTCGTGAGACTCAAAAAAGAATATACAAGCTGATCTCCAAAGTTTGGTAACTAATGTCATGACCATAAAATAAAAATCTTAAAAATGATAAAAGTGAACAAAATCTCTTAACTCTCAACCAATCACCCAGCCACGGTGTTATTGGTTGTACTGTCTTCTGAAGAATTTCTGTTTCATGGTTTTCGACCCAAGTCATCCATAAGAAGCTAGCTTAGCTCGTTCATTCATACATACATACATGTAAATATCTATATATACATTCATTCATTCATGCATACATACACCTACACACATATATGGTAGTAACGAAAACCACATTAATGCATTGCATTGCATGATAAACCCAATTGAAAGTTCGAGATCATTTTGGTCATGATTATATCCCCATACATAAAAATGAGACAAAATTGAAAAGGAATTTATGGATTACGTACTATAGTTCATTAGGATATTCAACTGAAATATAGGGAAAAAAAGACATTAGACTGAAGTTTTATATTCCACAACCTGCATCACATGCATCCAGAGGCTACACCAAAACCAAGGTAAGAAAAATACATATGAAACTTAAACGGGAGGCTTAGAAGATGTCGGAGATGGTGGGGAGCTTGATCTCTCCCTTGGTAGAGAGAGGAATTGTGAAGTTTCCAATGATGGGAAGATCGATGGTGAGACCCAATTCCAACTCATAGTCTATGTCCCAATCTGCACCAACGTCCCTTGCCAAGCTCACCAATATGCTGTGCGGCACCTTCACCGGAACCTCCAGCAACGTCGTGTCGCTAGCCTTCAGTGACCCTGGGTCCGGCATCGTCCCCGTTGCAATCACCCTGATCCAACACCACAAACATATAAAAAGATGCATGCCAAGAATGTTTCATCAAGTGTGAGTCTTGCAGCAATGTTTTGTTCATGATAATTTTGCTTTTATTGAATTCATTAGAGTATATTTATGAAAAAACAAACATCATTATTATATTGAGATCGAAAATCAAGATCATATATATCGAAGTTGGGTTGACGTAAAAATGATATATCACGTGAAACTTTATGTGAAATTCAAGCAAATGAAAAGCAAGCCCAAAAATTCCACTCAAGATAGGACTCGTTTCAGATCAAAACTGAACCATTATATATAAAACGAATGGATTTAATGTTTGATCCATTAACGTTTGATCTCTGGATTTGTTTCATTTGTGCCCAAAACTCAAATGGCATGAACGCGCTCGCTGGATTTAATGTTTGATCTCTTGAAAAACACCATTAATACTAAATCTGAGTACCTACAAAGTAAAAAGAAATAAAACGAATAGATCAAGGGGTTAAAAAGGGATGATGATGATCTGAGGAGATAATCAAACCTGCCAGCACTCTTGAGGGTGTAAGAGATCTCGCAGATGGGGAGGTCATGGCTGTAGGGGTTGTCGACGGAGAGCTTAGCAAGGTACTCGACAGAATCATGGCTAAGGCGCTTGAAATCAACGTCGGTGATGCTGGCCTCTGGCTTCTTGATGTTTGCCAACTTCTCTGCCACGAAGTTCTTGGCCATGTCCACCAGGTCTGCCATTTGGTAATGAGCTAGGTAGAGATCGCGAAAGGGATAGAAATGAGATGGTTTAACCTACTTTTTGTCCGAATAATTTTAATAGCCCAGGTCTTTCATTGCATTGTTCTTTCCATCATATATACAGGTGAGATGGAAATTTAAATGAAAAGAAAATGTAGTAGGGCTATAAGGGTATTGTTAAATGCTTTTTTTTTAACACGTATGACCTGCGGCTCCAACGCGTTGGTGCAGGCGATCGACACGTTTTATTTATATATTTTCTAAATCGATCTGTTCAAATTGGATGATAGGATCGCGTTGGTGCAGCCACACGTTTTATTTATATATTTTCTTATATATTTTCTAAATCGATCTGTTCAAATTGAATGATCGGATCGCGTTGGTGCAGCCACACGTTTTATTTATTTATTTTCTAAATCGATCTGTTCAAATTGGATCGAATTAATGAGATGGATCGGATCTCACCTGTTTAGTCACAAAAAGATTATTTTGGTCATACGTGTTACGAATCCACAGTTTTTTCCATAGAGTTATTATCTTACGAGAAATCTTTGAATCATAAAAATATTATATAAAATTAAATCTATGAATTAATATACTTTATTTAATGTGTCAAATTATAAAATTATTTTTATGATAAAAGAAATCTAATAAATATTATAAAATCACATTAATTTATAAATTTACTTTTATGTAATTTCTTTATTTCTACCATAGTTATTTAATCTGATATGTAGCATTCGTATACCCTCTCTCTCGCCATTCTTATCCCAATTATTTATATCCACGAGTGTTATCGGTTCTATCTGATTGGAAGAGAGTTTTGAACCAAATCGATTATTTGGATTTATCAAAATATCATACTAGACCAGACGATTTAAAAAAATATTCACAATGATGATTTATAGTTATTGCAACTATTTAATAAATCATCACGAATAAAGAGATCTATTCTATCGGTATAAGTAAATCGCTGAAATTTTTTTACGATGATTTATAGTCACCAAAAATATTATAAAAATGTCGCAAATAAGTATTTTCAACAATATTAGAATGCCGCAAATAAGTTTAATTTGCGAAAAAATATTTCCGGCTGACTTTTACTAGCTAGAAATGGTATTTCACAAAATAATAATAAAAGAATCCACAGAAATCCTGATGAACTATACTCTTCAATTTCAAACTGAGATTGTTGAACCGCTCTCGTGAATATTGCCGTGATGCTTTCCTCCAATCTGTGCCTGCCTTCATCATTGTGGCAAATTCCTCGTAACTTATACGTCCGTCCTGCAAGTTTATGCAACAGGAATAAGGGTGAATTTTAAGCATGAAACAATAGAACATATAGGACCCAGTCTCATGAAAGAGCATAGACTCACAGGCCTTTCAAAAAGAAAACGCCGTGGAGAACACATCATTGCTTTAGCTATTTAAGTATTCCAATGTTACCACCAGAAAAGATGCTCATGTATGCAGATATTTACGAACATAATATGCCTAAAAAACATTTTTGGTGTAGGTCAAACATTGCCCACATCTCACACATCATCTGATTCTGTTTTATAGGCATTTTTTTTTTTAGTCTAAAGTGTTTTTACCACCGATAAATATTCAGTGAAAGCCTACAAACCAAAATCGCATCTCATTGCCATCCGAGTATCTGTATGCTTGAGATTGAAAAATACGGAAGCGGATGTGCTACTTCACATAAAACAAAAAGACAAAATAAGCAAGTATAAATTACTAAAATAACAGCAATTGTTAAGAAATTTGACAAACCTTGTCTGAGATAGCTACATCACGCATAATGGCATTAATGACTTCACTGCTTGTCTCAATTTCATCAGCCAAGGCATCTCCTAGCTCCTCAATTTCTATATAATATCTATCCACTTTCGCTTTGATCAAAGAATTCAAAGGCTTTGCGAAGGTGCCCATCATCATTGCCCATCTTTCTTAAGTGAACAGAGACAGCTACAAATTCCCCATAGTCAAGATAACCATCCTTATCTACATCACCCTGCAACAAAGAACCCCTGATTACTCCCAAGACCACGAGCTGCACAAAGCTTTGGAATGACTTAATGACTCCATTATTGTCACCATTGAAAAACATGTTAAAAAAAAAAACAGGTTTTTGGACAAAAAGTGCAACTTAAGCGCAGTCATGTTACTCATTTTTGCATTTAGCAAAATCACAAACATTGAAAGCAAAATCACGTTTCCATGTCAAGCCTCAACATGGTGAAAAGAATTTCAATGCCCGTATTACTTACTGCTTCCATTAGAATTTGTAGATCTGTATCGGGTATCTGATGGCCAAGTTTGTGCAACCCCAATCTTAGCTCGTCAATATTAATTTTGCCTCTATTGCTAGTATCTAGTACTAGCTTGAACCCCTCCTTTATGATGGCAACTTCCTCTACAGACAAATGCTCGGCGATTACCTGTGAATAAAAAAATGAATTAATATTTAGCTTAACACCTGTTGAAGATCAACCAGCATATAAAGTTTTAACTTATAGAAAATGGAAGGCATGCCAATTTTTCTTGGACAGAAGTATTTTACCCTGAGAGCTCTTTTCTTGAGCTTATTCATTAATGAAAATTGGTTGAGCCTTGCCCTCATAGTTTCACCCAAAGAAACATTAGGAACTCTCTTTGCATTCTGTAACCAAGGATGATCTGCATTTGATGAAGGATTAAAAACAAGAGTTTGTTATATTCCAATTCCACACTTCAAGTTTTAAAATACATAATCAATTTGCTTGGCAACAGGAATTCCATACATTAGCTATTGATTAGAACTAAACATTACCTAGCAGTACGGCCTGAGCAGTAAGCCGCCGTTGTGGATCAGGATTAAGCATCTTCTTCACAAGGTTGTTCAGTTTCTGCATGCAAAGAGAACAAATTTATGTATACATACATCTCATACCACGTTAAACATAATTTAACACAAAACAGTTTTCAATTACAGTTTGGGTATAAAATTTTCACAAAAGCGAGAGGTTATTTTTTCATTCATAACAAGACTAACCTGCCCAAAATGGTGGGAAACCACGGAGTAGGATGTAAAGGATTACTCCGGCACTCCAAACATCTACTTCTGGACCATAATTCCGTTTGAGCACCTCTGGAGCCATGCAATAAGGACTACCAACTATCTCAGTAAATCTCTCACCTAAAGAAATAGTCAATTCGGCATATGTACATGGAAGGACACCATTAATTGATGAGACTCAGAACAAGATCATGACATGTGGCAGCTATTAAAATAAAATTACCGGGTTTAAAGAATACTGAAAGCCCAAAATCAATTGCCTTCAAAGGTGCTGTTTCCTTCATGTTAGCAAACAGAAAGTTCTCAGGTTTGAGATCCCTATGCATCACACAATGCTTGTGGCACATATGCAACACCATGAAGCAAAAGCACATTTCAAGCCTCTTCTACCAAGAAAAGGGTTGGGGGGTAAAAACACAAATGAAAATTATCACTCAAAACTTTCTAAGTCTAGAAAATAACACTAGGATAAAAGAGAAGTCCATTAGTAAGACCAACATAGTAGTGAAATCAGGTGGCTATTACAGAAAGAGTCCATATATTTTTTTATGATCCTTTCTTTTTATGAGCACATAAAGAGTTTAATGGAATGCAATTAAGATATCCTAGGAAAGAATAATGTACAGTCCGAGCAAATTGACCATAAGCCCAGTCACTAAACTAGTTTAGTAGGAAATGTTTCACGTTCTTCAATACATCACATTAAATTGTTTAAATTGAAAATGTTTCATGTTCCTCAATTCATGACACTGAATCCTAACTTATTGGAGAATATGATCTGATAACAAGTCCCAAAGGGAAATAATTTAACCACAACTAACAGTTATCCACAAAAAGGATCTTACACAAGTGCGATCTGATATAAAAAATTCTGTTGACATACCATAATAACACAAAAATGTACCCTAAATACCTTAAGAAATCCAAAACAATTCAAAACCACACAACCATAAAATCTAAACTAGAGCAATATTCATTAAATCAATCATAATACCAAACTAAGGACTGGCAAGATGAATATACATGTAGAATGTGGATACTCAACTGAACCTTAATCCCAAATTTGAGTTCTTCACAAATGTTAACAATGATCAAGATCTTTATGATTGCATGCAACCAATTTATGCGGAGAAGATTAGATGAATGATATAAGCCTTAAACATTGCCCAAAAACTTATCTTGCATTGATGGCCGTGGGTTGCGAACAGAGCAAGGGAGAGAGGGAGGGCCTCAGGCTGCCAGGCTAGGCGTGGAGGAGAAGGGGGCTCCAAGGGAAAACTGGCGATGACGTCGACGTGTGGGTGTGGCAAACGGCACCTCTAGCATCGGCGACATAGAGAAATATGAGAGAGAGAGAGAGAGAGAGAGAGGTAATGCCAGATTCAGGGAGGCAAGAGATTGGTGGCTGGCTAGGGGAGAAGGAGAGGGTGGCCGTTGAGGTGAGGTGGTGGTGGCAGGGTGGGAATGTTGGCGACAGGCTATCCGAGGCGGCGTCGATTGTGCTCGAGAAGGAAGAGTTTGGGAGAGAGAAGGGGGGAACGACTGGAGGGAAATGACTGGAGAACGAGAGGGGAATTTCATTTTTTAGCTTTTTGAGGCGTTTTAATATCGCTGCAAATTGATAAAACCTTGCCGAAAATATGAAAAAGTCATTATCAACAAATAACATTGCTCGAAATACTCATTTGCGGCGACTAAAGGTCGCCAAAAAAGAATTTGTGCAGTTTTCACAAATTTTGCAAAATTCTAACCCCCGAGTAGTATTTGTAGTGATCTTAAAATTGCGGGAAAAATCCTATTTTCTTGTGGCATGTGGCGATTTTAAAAGTCGTTGAAAATAAAACACGGTTTTAGAAATAAATTTTATTTGTGGCAATATTAACTCGATGTAAATGCTCCATAAGTCACCGCAAAATTTGAATTGCTTATTTTTGATGATTTTATAAATTGTTGGAACTGCTTATTTCTGGCGACTAAAGATTCATCATAAATAGACATCTATAATTTTTCATAAATTTTGTAAAAGAATATTTCCAGCGATTTTTTTTTGCACAACGCATTTGTTGTGGCGATTTTTACTATTCGTCTCAAATAAAATACTACTATAGTAAAAAAATTAATTGCGACAACAATAAGTCGTCGCAAATAAGTGAACAGTAATTTTAGGATCAACATTTCAAAGACATTTGGTTGGATTTCAACAGTGAGACAAAAATCGCCGCAAATAAGGGTTAATTGCAGCGATTATTTTGCAACGATCATAAAATCACTGAAAAATGCCTATTTTCTTACAGTGAAAGTACCAACAAGACTTTTATAGTTGGTGGTGATAACCAATGCATCATCAATAGAAAGATAAATAAACCAATCGATATGAAAAACTTGTTCATAGCATGATAAGACTAGTTGAGGAACACACATGGGTAAGACTTAGGAACAGTATGTCAAAAATTTTAATATGAAACATTAAATATAAGTATCTTTAGCTTTCTATGATCAACAATATTAACTAATAACAGTTAACAAATGTACTTCCCTCTATTACAGTTTGATGAAAAATCTGATCTCGCTATATTAGAAGGATCACTCTAACAACTTTACTTCTGAGTGTCTCCATGGTTAGAGACAATTATGTTTTATGTGAGAGCCCTTAACCCTCCTAGTGTTTAAATGACTTCTGGCTATCATAAAATCTAGTGTTATTTGTGTCCTACAATAACTTATTAATTAAGAGATATATTCAAACTAGTATAAACCCATAGGATATGAGTGTGTGAAACATTAAGTTTAATAAAACTCTAACATTCTCCCACTTGGCTCATATGCCCATAAAATAGTATTTTCCGTTCCAGTGTTTATTACAAGAAATTAATCATTCCGTACATGTTCATTTTCAGAAAAATTTCCTAGCTGATAAAAATACATTACATGAGCTCCGAAATATCAATATCAAATCAGTTACTATTGCGAGTTGTGACAGTCTTTTATTATATAACTAACAAAATTCCTTCCATGTACTACAACACTTAGTACTTTATTTAACACTATCTTTAATTTGGACAATTAAGGCTAATACTGTAATGTCTTAGGTTTCAATTCACGTCTATTGCAAAAATTATTTTATCATTATTCTTCAACATTATTCAATGTACATATATAGTGGAAAGACATGACAAAAAAAACAACCATAATAGATATCTTTGAATGTTTAGTAAGAAAATACTTAGCATATCAATGATGTTGTTAACTTGTTCAAATCCATTATATTGGAGAAAAACATTCTGAGAAGTTCTTGTAATACATTCTTAGCAGTGTGACTATAAAGTTGACAATTTCAAGTTCTAAGATAAATTTTCTTAGTCATATATATACCATACAATGTGGCCTTAAGCATGCCACAAACTTAGCCTCTATTGCACATGAAGCAGTAATAGATTTGCTTCATACCTTTCTATAAAATAGCTCTACTAGATGACAATATACGTAGCTATAACTGTATTTTTTTTTATCATTAGAGCAATCCCAAAAAAATAGAGTCTGAATATCCAGTTATCTTAAGAGTATCAATTCTTTTAAAGGATAAATGTAATAATATAGTTTTTAATTTCTTACAATTAACTTTGTACTCTTTTCACAACTTTTAGGTCAAACATCATTGGGTTACTTTGGCAACAACCAAGGAAGCTAACTGTAAAACTAATACTCGGCCCTATAAAAGTTTGTAGAACCATCAAATTCCTTATAACCATCATATACAGAATTTTTTAACAACTTAATCAATTTTAGGATACTGTAAAATACTGAACATGTCACATTTTATTTTTAAAGCATCTATTGATCTACAGTTCTTCAAGCAAAGTTTTTCAAAACTCTATGCAACTTTACTGAGATAATCCTAACCGTTTTCATCTTGGTATTAAAATTCAATCTCAATTAAGAAGGATATTTCATTCATAAATTTCATTTTAAAGTTCTTTAGAGATAACTTTAATGTCATACTACAAATCAAGATTTATACTTGCCAAAATCTCATATACATACTTGACCATAAGTACAAGCCCTTCAGTTATATACATAAACAATAAATATTTTCTTTAATCCAAAGGTAGTGATGTTATTATCAATCTTTAAATACAATTTTCAAAACTTAAACTTTCTATGTAGCATTTTTTATTGTTTCTCGTATACCTCATGATCCAAACTTTTGCTATACAATAGTTTTTATATCCATTTAATATAACTCGAGATCATAATGAGCTACTAATATCATAGTGATCCTAAGTTAGTCATTTCATGTTTATTAAAAATCTCTCTTTCTAATTAATGCTCATTTATGTGTGAAATGTGTGATTACGAATCTAACTCTACATCAATCAACATTGCCTTTAAAGTCAGGGTTTTATCTCAAGACCCATTTACATTCGACTTTTTATACTTTTCAGACAATTTGATGAAATTACAAACTTTACGTTGATTCATGGATTTCAATCGCTCTTTAATGCATTGATCTTTAATAGAATCACTGCTTTCTACAACTTGTGAAAACATAAATTGATCTTTACTTGTCAAATTCTGAATTTTGAAAATGCACCATGCAATCTAACCAAATAGCAAATTAAGAAGATCACATGAGGTTACCTGTTCTGATGGTGCTAATTCTTTAGCAGTGTTTCTTTTATGAGTTGGATGATCATTTGCTTGTTATTCCATGTTATTATTGAGATAATCAGAAAAATGAACTACAAGCCTTTTTGAATATACAAGCATGCACTTTCTCGACAATCACATCTTTACTTTCTATACTCCCACTGATTTTGCTAGCTAGGCATGCAACCCGACTAGCCCATGTTCGGTTTGGGCTACTATGTTAACACCACATTACACTTCTCATAAAAATATCAAAAGCTCACTACTACGTTAACAAAATACAGAAGTAACCTAAAATGATTAACCATTCAAATGCAAAAACCAATTCCAAATTATGATGTCATGATATTGGTATATCTACACTCCAGCTTAATTCAATTCATTCGTGTCATTGCACTTTAAGTATAATATGACTTTACTACGTTAGGCATGGTAATATATATCAATATCAATTAGCCTGGATCGCTATGCTCTAATTGCTGTTTGCTAGCTCAACAACCCCAATCTATGATCTGTATAAGACAAAATAACTTCATTTGAATAAAATTAAAATCTGGAAGACAAGTGTCAAATTATATGCCGTAGTCTTCTATGTGTTGATAAAGACTATAGTTCCCCGGTACCTCCATCTTTCCAGTTAGGCGATCATTTCTGCAAAACAAACAAGATAAATAACAAAAAAAAAATAGGGTGGTAATGACAACATTGCTATTAGGAATTTACAGTCGAAAAATAAATGCACACCTTTATGTGTGTAGCAAGATTCTTTATGCTCATACATGAATGTAACGAGATAATTCTTCATTTCTAGCAATGATCAACTTGATAGGAATCAAGTAAATCCTTTGGCAATACCAGTCAAGCGGATCATGTTACCCCTTGATCCACCATAAAAAATACATACATTTTTTCCTCGGGAAAATAAAGGGATAATAGTTGTTATAAACTGGAATGAATGTTCCTTTTCAAATTATGCCTTAACTAGTTGCAATTCATATTTGTGGGTGCTTTTTTCCATCTATTGCCAATTAGATTATTTGATGCTGCTCGAGTTGTAGGTCAAGAACTAAATCCATGAAGTAGTTGAAATACTTTGTTAATTTAATTAATGCAATTGATCAATGTATCTTTAATATTCTAAAACAACCGCTAAACAATATTATACCAAACACATGACAAAGAGCCAAACAAAGTACTTAATATCAAATACATGACATCCTTAGAAATAGCAACTTCCCATCTCTGCCTCCATATATGCCAAGACGAATTGTTCAAATGATTCAGTCTGCTATAACAAATTGTTCAAATCAATAATAGCACAACAAATAATTCAAGTGAACACCAAAATGGTTTAGTTTCTCTGACAAAATGAAAATGAAAATCATACCATCATGCAGACCATAAGTCTTGAGTTACTCCTCATCAACAGAAGTAAAGCTTGATTTTGAATCAAACGCTAAAAACACATGATGATTATTAAATGATATAAAAATAAACATTATGAAAAAGTTTAATAAATATGCAAATAAGAAATAAGTTCATCACCTAATTTCACTTGAAAGCTTTCAACATTATTTAAGGAGGTACGAAGATCAATGGGTATTGGATCCTTCAACCAATTTGCTGACAAACAAGTGCCTCAATTGTTCTTGGAGATAGTGAACTACAAAATGGGTCAAGTACATGACCTTCTGCACTGAAAGCTGACTCAGAAAAAACAGTGGAAATGAGAATTGCCATCACATACCATGCAACTCTTGTCAAAATAAGATACTTTACTTCATTGGTCTTCCACCAATCCAAAATATAAAAATTTGGAACTTGTGCCTCACAACCATGTTCCTAGTACTGATCGATCTTCGACTTATTTATCAAATTAGATTCAATAATTTCTTACTCATACTCAACCTAAAAACTCTGTCGAGAACCAGAATCAATCATACTAAAATCAATTGAGGAAGGAGGCTAAGAATAGGGAACTCCACTTGAACTCTCATACACAACACTATACTCCCCGTACATGTCAATCATTAATTGTTTCACTTTTGCAATCAATTTTTTGACTAAATTACCGCCATATATTTTTTTGAACAAAAAATGCAAAAGACTAAATTTGCATCTTAGATCAAGAACAATAGCAATAAGTATTATCAAGTTAGCCTTTTCAATTGATCTTCAATATTTGTCATACTTACTCTTTACATTTGTTGCCATACATTTCAACACTGCATCATTACCTTGATCATTTTTTTACAAATGTGATTGGATGCCATAAAGATCCTAAAAATATGCATTAGATATGACATACAAAGAGCCAGAATGTCTCACAGTAGCATCATAAAAAACCTTCAAAAACTTTATCAATACTCTAACTCTCTCTCAATCACTACAATTTAGGGGACTCAAGTTCACACTATGACAATAACAAAAAAAAAGCATCATCATTTTTCTCCAATTACAAAAATGAGTCTTTAAATGTTTCTACTACTTCTAGCATTAGATAAGTAGAATTCCATCTTTTAGAAACATCAAGACATACCAATTTTGTACAACCAATTTTCTCCTTCTCCATATACTTTTTGAGTTTCTCCATTCTTGTGGAAGTTGATCCAACATAAATAATCGTATTGCGCACCCTTGTGATTGAATTATCACAATCTTTTAGCCCATCATTCACAATGAGGTTCATAATATGGGTGCAACACCTTATGTGAATATACTTCCGTTTCAACAAATTAATGACCTCCTACGAACTTCCTCAAATACTTGATGACAACATCATTTGAGGAATCATTGTCAAATAGTAAAGATCTTGTCAATATCCAAATCTTATAGACATCAATTTACATACTTTTCAATAGTTTCTTCTTTGTGATTAGAGATAATATAAAAGTTTAAAATTCTTTTGTATAGTTTCCTTTTACAGTCGATAAAGTGTGTAGTAAGACACATATAATTTAAGTTCTGAATCAACGTCCATGTGTCAATGGTTAAACAAACCCGCCCAACTGTATTAAATATTTTCCTTACATTTTCCTTCTCCATTTTAAATAGTTTAATACAGTCTCTCGCTGTAGTGGTTCAAGATAGCACTTGGAACCTTGGTTCAAGTGATCTACATACCTTCCTAAATCCCTGGGCTTTCACTATCCTAAATGGAAGCTCATCACAAAATCTATTTCAACCACTCCCATTCGTACATTTTCTTAATCAAACTTATGTGCATTTGCCGAGTTACTAACATCACTATCTCCAACTTCCTCAAGAGCCCCCTCATGACTCATAGTCTGTGGATCTATAGGTCTAATTCTTTGAGGATGTTGCTCACAAGCACCAAGATGTTGCAGCATACTTGATGTATCATGTCTTTTGGGATGAGAAGAATAAATCTTGTGACAATAATTACACTTTACTTTTGGGTCATTTAAAGAGCATCCATCTATTTTAGTGAAACGATCGCATATTGCTGAGGGGTCCTTTGGCATCCTTTTAGGAGGAGGAAGACTTAATGTTTGAAGCTATTTGTGATTGGTTTTCTAAAGGATTAGCAACTTCATTATCTCTTAAATTTGTATAAGTGTCACATCCAAAGCAATCTATATATGAACTGACTTATAATATAACATACAAAAATCAAAATTTTATTGATGCATAGATGCATCCAACCACACACACAACAATAAAGCTGGTTTTAATTAGAAGAGAAGATGAAATTAGTAGACCATATCTTGGTTATTATTTTAATTGAAATTAGTAGACCACACACAACAATAAAATAAACCCATTGACAGTGCATCACCCCCACTAAGAAAGACAACTACGCAACTATTTTTATTGGCTTTATATAACTATTATGAAGATGGACTCACTCTTTTGAATTACTTTTTTAATTGGCTTCCTATCAAGTAGCTCTCCTATATAAACCATTAGATTCTCATGTCTCCCTTTACTCCTTTTCATGTTTCCCACATCCCAAACAAGGTGGGAAAAAAGAAAAGAAAAAGAAAACACATCATCCTGATCTTGGAATAGAGAGAAATAAATAGGATGTTGTTCAACAATCCATAACAGGTCCAAGCAGGGAGAAAAAAAGCTCATGACTAGCAGTTTTCTAAGAATTCTTAGGCAAGTTGAAAGTGATATGATTTGACTTGTGTTGACTCCAAAGTCCCTCTTAAATCCTTTGAGACTTTACTCACTCAAAGTTCCTACTTTTTTTTTACTTTATTGGATAAATTTAAGGGCTATTAGCAAGACTTTGTTATGCTGAAGTAGAAACTGTTGAAACAAAAGTTGTGAAATAAAAAAATTACATTAAAATAAATTAAAACTAAGATATTGATCAAACTGCTACATGCATTTATATGTTAAGAGGTTGTGGTGATTCTATAATTAATCAACCCCATAAAATGCTAGTATTGAACATTTTAGACATTAAAAATGTAGCGGTTTCAAAAGTGATGCACTAGAGGAATGAATTTAACAGTAGATACACAGCAACACTTAAGGACTATAATGCTCCAATTTCAACATCCTATTCTACATAGGGCTGCAACCCGATACAATATAACCTGGTCGAACTGTTTTTTTTCCCCCTCTTCAAATCCTATCAAAACGAAGCATATGGAAAGAACCATTTAGGCCTATCATCTTGCATTCAAATCCTGTTAATAATCTAATAAAAATCAACCACGATGCATAACAATTCAAATCCTGTTAATAATCTAATAAAAAACAACCACCATGCATAACAATGTAATAAAAAAACAGCCATCTTCACTTCAGCAGTACTTACTAAAAAAAAACTTTCATAAAAAATGAGCCCTTGGCTGGATACCACTAATTAGTAATCACCTCAGGTCCTTCCTTAGAACTAATAAAAAATATGTACAAAAGTCATCTATTACAAAAACAACTTTGCTAGGTGCAGTCGGCATATGCAAGCGGCAGGTAAACGTGAATAAAAAAAATAAAAAGTACAAATCAAACCAGACCCCTCTCTCTCTCTCTCTCTTTCTCTTTCTCTTTCTCAAAAACTTTCTTTCTTTTTTCGGTTTCTTCTTTTTCGTCTCTCTCTTTTTTTCCTTGTTTTTTTTTTCTGGGATCAATTATTTTGTGGTTGGTTCTGTGTTTTTTGACTTGCTTCTGTTTCATGATTGGGTGATTTTATACTTTACTATTTCTTGGATGCGGTTGGGGAAGATGATGCCCACAGCCATTTGCACCAAGTGATGGAGTAGTGATTCTTGCTGATTTTTTGTAATTTTCCGGTCCTTTTAATACACTGAAGCTGCATGAACCTGTTTAAGAACCAACGGAAATGACTCAATCAACCATAACGCCAACGGCAGTAATAGTATGATTCATTGTACAGGTTTTCAAAGTAGCAAGAAATTGCCTTTTAGAAATTGTATAGGTTCTCAATTCGTTTATTTGCCAAGCCTTATATTCTGGAAAATCAACAGATCCGTGAACTTCATGCTCCGTGGTCTTCATGCTTCGTGGTCTCCGAAGGGACGAAGGGAGGGGGAGAGTCTAGTCTGGGTCTTCAAAGCTTCGTGATCAACAAAGGGAGGTGCAGAGTTCGAAGCAAGAAGGGAGAGAGTTCTGAGACCAAAACGACATCGTTTTATTTTCCACGTGGGCATTGATTGCACGACGACTACCCATGCCGACTGCTTTTAGCTTTTTTTTTTACAAAAACTATCTAAATTACAAAAATATAAACATTGATTGATAAAGGACTAAGGAGCATCCAACGATCAAATTACAGTAGCTTCCCATCTCTTCCTCTATATCTGTCATTATTAAAAAGTCTAACACCAAATCAATAATAGCACATCAAATAATTCAGTCAACACAAAGTGGTTTAGTTTCTCTAACAAATGAGTGAAAATAAAAAGCATACCATCATGCAGAGTTACTCCTCATCAACGTAATTGCAGACCATAAGCCTTGAGTTACTCCTCATCAACGTAAGTAAAGCTTGATTTTGGATCAAACTCTAAAAAAACACATGATAATTATTAAATTATTAAATGATATAAAAATAAACATTATGAAAAAGTTAAATAAATATGTAAATAAGAAATAAGTTTATTACCTAATTCTGCCTCAAAGATTTCAATATTATCCAATGAGGCAGGAAGATCAATGGGTATTGGATCCCTCAACCAATTATGTATACAAACGAGTGCCTCAACTGTTATTGGAGATAATGAACACGAAATTGGTTAAGCACACGACCCCCTGCACTGAAGGCTGATTAAGAAGAAACAGTAGAAACAGGAATGGCCATCACATCCCATGCAACTCTTGCCAAAATAGGATACTTTACTTCATTGATCTTCCGCCAATCTAAAATATCAAAATTTGGAGCTTGTGTCTCACAACCATGTTCCAAATACTGATCGATCTCTGATTTGTTCATCAAATTAGATTCAATTATTTCTTGCTCATACTCAACCCAAAAACTCTGTTGAGAATCAGAATTAATCATACTAGGATCAACTAAGGAAGGAGGCTCAGAATAGGAACCTCCACTTGAACTCTCATACACAACACTATATTCTCCATAAATGTCAATTATCAATTGGTTCATTTTTGCAATCATTTCTTCGACTAAATTACTACCATATATTTTTTTGAACCAAAAATGCAAAAGATTAAAGTTGCATCTTGGATCAAGAACAATAGCAACAAATATCATCAAGTTAGTCTTTTCGATTGATCCTCAATATTTGTCATACTTAATCTTCATATTCACCGCCATACATTTCAACACTGCAACATTACTTTGACACATTTTTGACAAATGTGATTATATGCGATAAAACTCTTGAAAATATGCATTAGATGTGACATACAAAGAGCCAAAAAGTCTTACAGTAGCATCATAAAAAATCTTCAAAAATTTTATCAATACTCTAACTCTCTCCCAATCACTAGAGTTTGGAGGGCTCAAGTTCACACTATGACAATAATGTAAAAAAGAATCATCATCCTTCTCCAATCGCAAAAATGGTTTTTAAAATATTTCTGCAACTTCTAGGATTAAATAAGTCGAATTCCATCTTGTGGAAATATCAAGACATACCAATTTTGTACAACCAATTTTCTCCTTCTCTATACACTTTTTGAATTTATCCATTCTTGCAGGAGATGATCTAACATACCTAACCGCATTGCGCACCCTTATGATTGGATCATCACAATCTGTTAGCCCATCATTCACAATGAGTTTCATAATATGGGCACAACACCTTATATGAATATACTTTCCTTCCAACAAATAACTTCCTACGAACTTCCTCAAATACTCAATGGCAACATCATTTGAGGAAGCATTGTCAACTGTAACAGTAAAGATCTTGTCAATACTCCAATCCTGTAAACATGAATCTACATACTTTTCAATAGTTTCTCCTTTGTGATTAGGGATCATGCTAAAGTTCAGAATTCTTTTGTGTAATTTCCATTCAAAGTCGATAAAGTGTGCAGTAAGACACATATAATTTAAGTTTTGAATTGACATCCATGTGTCAATGGTTAAGCTAACCCGCCCAACCGTCTTAAATATTTTCCTTAACTTCTCCTTCTCCATTTTAAATAGTTTAATACAGTCTCTCGTTGCAGTAGGTCGAGATGGCACTTGGAACCTAGGTTCAAGTAATCTACATACTTTCCTAAATCCCTGGGCCTCTGCTATCCTAAATGGAAGCTCATCATAAATTATCATTTTAGCAATTGCCATTCGTACATTTTTTGAATCAAACTTATGTGTATTTGCCGAGTTATTGACATCACTATCTCCAATTCCCTCAAGAGTCCCCTCACGACTCATAGTCTGTTGATCCATAAGTCTAATTCTATGAGGATGTTGCTCACAAGTACCAAGATGCTGTAACATACTTGATGTACCATGTCTTTTGGGATGACAAGAGTAAATCTTGTGACAATAATTACACTTCTCTTTTGGGTCATTTAAAGGACATCCATCTATTTTAGTGAAATGATCCCACGCTGCTGAGGGGTCCTTATTTGCCTCCTTTTACGAGGAGGGACTGTGAGACTTGTGTTACTAGGAGTAGCAGTCTCATTATCTCTTAAATTTGTATGAGTGTCACTTTCAAAGCAATCCATATATGAGCTGAAAGAGAAACCACTATCACTCATGTATATTTTTCATTACATTAATATGATTAAATAACAATTATATAATCACAAATACATTGAGACGAGGTTGACCTTTTACCTCTAAATTATATAAGAAATTCTGTATGAATTTAACATATTCCTCTAAACAAACACAGTACTTTTGGAACTAAACAGTGAATAGGTAGGCCAAGACAACTCACATTGTTCTTTGCAATAAATAAATAAATAAATGAATGGGAAGCTACATCTTATAGTAAACTTTAGACAACAAACTATTACTACCTACATCTTAATATCTTATAACTATTAGTTGGTAACCATCATCATTTCCTTGTATTTTTCTTTTTTTAAATCTGCAGATTTGATCGGTGAAGAATGTTGATTGTTGAGTAGGTAAGATGAATAGATGATACTAAAGATTCCTAAAAAATGGAAAGAAACATGAGAAAACTACCACCACCCAAACAAAAAAAATACTAAAAGTATGGATAAGAATCTTCATTGATAGTTATAAAAAAACATGTGATGGTGGTAAGATATAAAAAATTCTTTGCAGCTTAGGAGAATGCAACATTTCACATATGCAGGAGTCTGGAGAAAGGAAAATTATATATTAGTTATTGTACTCTAACCTAAAAGTTTCTCTGTTTCTATCTGATACAGCAACATTTACCATGCATTTGAAACATTTGATATTCCAACAATTATACTCGTCCCATATTTTGGTCTGATGCTTTACTAAACCTTTAAGCGTACACGTTGGCACGCTACGTGTCAACCACTATAAACTTCAAATTCAACTCAAACCTAAACAAGTATCTGCCTTAACAATGGGATTGATTAAAAGCCTAATAATAAATTCACCCAACAATTATCATAACTCCACATACAATAGTAACTAACGATCTCCACATAAATAAAACTCTCCGCATGAAATAATAATAAAATTCTCCACCTAAAATAATAACCTCAATAAATCGTAATCTAAAACTCTCCAAAGTTCGGATCCTAAATCTTACACCTTGTTCTTGGTGATAGAATCGTGTTACCTATAGAACATAAGATATTTTCAACCAATCATCGTGAAATACCATACATCATACATAGATCTATGTCATAACTCCAAAATCCATTAAATTCATTCCTAATTTCCTTGGATCAAGCTTAACAAAATATAAGACTATTTTCTCGTGAACAAGATGCTTCATCAATCTTAAAATCAAAGGTTCTTAACCTCATATTTAGAAACTTCCTCACCTTATGCACTAAAACCCTTTCATGTACATAGTAGGTGCACTTTGACACACATGTATCTAAAACAATTTCATTCATAGTTTTCAAAAAAATAATAAAGTAGTAAAAGTTAAAAATACTTACTGCAGAGATGGATATGCCTTGAGGAGACTTTGGCCTAGATTTTTTATGATAAAATGTTTTTCGCTCTTACTAGTTAGCACTATTATCGTTAGGGTAGGTAATATTGTTAGTATTTATGTCAGTATTGAAATATTAGTTAATGGTTATTTTAGATTATGGCACCCGACTCTAGGAAATTTCATGTAGCATGAATATTTAGAATTTTATGAGAATTATGTGTACTAGAGTTATGTGTCAATATGGTTAAAACTGTGTAAATGATTATGGTAATCACAATTGGATTGGTTAAGAGCCCTAAGCAGGCTAAAGTTTGGAAATGGTGTATACTGCTAGACCAGATGATGAAAGAATATTATGTTCTTTAGGTAATATGATCTCTCTCGACTAGCATGAATTGGAACAACAGATCTTAGGAAAATGTCATGTATTGTAGAGTTAAGTAGCAATAGAGTTATAGAAAGAAATTGTGAAGCCAATATATTTAGAGGTATGAAGATTTAAGGATTATAACAAGAAAATGATTGATTTATGTGAATGCATTAGACATACACATGATAGGTTAGAGATTAGATATGCACAATAGGAATGTCACGAAATATTTGGAGTTTGATTGATGTCGCTAAGTGTATAATTGAGGTACTTGTTAATGGACTAGACTTGGATGTTAGACAAGCGTATTTCGAGTAACACATTGGAGATGTGGGCCTATAACCCTTAGGCCTAGGATCGTTGTGGTATTTCATTTTTAAAGATTCTAAGATCGAAATATTTAGAGACTCCAAACTTTGGAAAGTTTTATGCTGTAATTATTTGAGATTATTATTTTATGTGAATAATTTATTTTAGTATGTTATGTGGAGAATCTAATTATTATTTTTATTTGGAGATTTTTGTTTATTATTTTATGTGGAGACTATTACTATTTATATGGAGTAGATAATGGTTTGGGTGATATTATTATTATTAGGTTTTTAATCAATCTTGTTGTCGAGGTTTACATTTTAGGCTTGTATTGTATTTTCGAAGTGTGTGATGGTTGACGGTAAGTGCACAACGTGTAAGGATTAGGAAAATATGTGAGAATTAGGAATAAATAATTGAAGATTAAAATTTTGAAATGTTAGGCTCAACTAAATGATTGAAGATCTAAAATACAAACATGAAAAGAAAGTGATGGACAAGTATGTAGGTCACTTGATGTATTAACAAATTCTGGAGATGAAATTTTTAAAAGGATGGGAGTTTATAACAACCCAATCCTAAAATTTAGCCATAAGATAAGTTTTATGTATTTTAATATAATTAAAAACATTCTATTATTATCACAATTATATTACTATAATTTTATCAGATTTTATATTATTAATACATTGTTAATTTTAATACGGATTATTATCATATTGTTATTATTATTACTATTGATATTTTTATTTGTTATTAGGATAACTTATACTTTAACTTCCACGTTTTCCCTCCTTTTACTTCACGTTCCCTCTCCTCTCAACGTTACTCATTTCTATAATCGATGAATTAAAACTTGCATTTCTTTTAAACTCTTCTTCTTCTTCAGAAATCCTCCCAAAAACCGCAGCAATTATCCTTATGACAACAATCTCTCCATCATCACGCAGTAACATCCTTCCAAGGCAAACAAAACAATAAGCCTTCCCCCACGTCTCAACCCTTGCTTTGCCATAAACCACAGTGGAGACACCGTCAAACACAAGCAAACAAACTGAAACCATGGAGACCACCATAAACAGCCAACAAAATTCCTCTGTTTTCCCATTCCAAAACAGAGCACCCTTCTCTCCCTCTCCGGAAGCCACCACCATAGGGAATCACCACCCTTAAGCACTGTAGTACGTTGCAGCATCCACATCGAAGCAACCGTAAAGACAAAGAGATAGCCAGCCGACACCAGTGTTGAACAACCACGTGAACCATCCCGCTACAACCACCTCACCAGAAAACACCCAGAAAATTCACAAAAACTGTCGCCTGGGTTGCCTCCCGTTGTCTTGCGCCGCTCTAGTAAGCCATGCCCGATCTCTCTCCAACTTATCTTCTTTGTCTCCCTCTCTCTCTCTCTCCACTGTTAGTAACAAATCTCTCTCAGGACCCCATCACCACGCACATAAATTGCTGCTAATCACTTTCCGTCACCCCAGGTCCACCGTCGCACGATTCCGTCTCTCCTTCTATGAGTCTGAAACTCCCCTATGCCGCACGGCTCATTTGCTTTCTCGTTGGTAACGTCAAGCATGATTTTTTTTTAGAAATAGACTTCATTTAATTCAATGAAACCGAAGTTATAGCTGTGACTTATCAATACAGGAAAAAATTCAAACTATAAGTCAAACTATCCATCTGCTTTAGAGTACTCCCGTATACAAATTTTTTTATGACAGACATTATTTTAACTAAAATAAACTCTCTCCGAACAAACCTTCCAGTTTGTCTGAGAGAATAGTGCTTTGTAAAAATAGAACTAAATGACTTCTTTCTAAAAGAAGAGAAGTACTATCACCCTCCGTCCTTTCAAAGAGGAGAAGTACTATTACTCCGCCTCCTCCCAAAGGAAAAATGGGACTCTGCTGCTATGGACACAAGTCTAATAGCCTATTTCTTTTATTAAATAAACAGAAAAGCAAAATAACAAACACTACAAAAAGCAAAGATTCACTACATGAAAACAAAAAAACAAGAATAGTCCTAGGGTTTCATTTCTAACTTGTCCAGCCGCCCTCCTCTCCTTTTTTTTTTCTTCTCCTGCTACCCTATGCTGCCTTCTCTGCCCCGTACCCCCTCCGCCACCTTTGTCACCTACGAGCACTGGCTCTAGCCAAGCACTGGCGAGACTCTCCAAGCCAGCATTGGCGATTCTCCCTACCACCTACCAACATCACCGCATGAGCACCTCACGCCCCCCGCACTACCACCTTCCCTCGCGCCCACGCCGATCTACTCCTACGGCTGCCACCTGCGCAGGTGGCCTACCTGCTCATGCCGATCTTCGCACAAACACCAACATGATTTTTAAATAGACTTACATTTAATGTTGGGCTTAACAATTAAGTTAGACTTAATTTTTAAACTAAATATATTAGCTTAGAAATTTTATTATGTTATTAAGTATTAAATTAATATTGAATTATAGTAATAGGCTGCAATAATTTTAATATTAGATATTATTAATTCTATCTTTATGAATCGAATGTTTCCACCAATTATTTTTATAAACTTAGATAAAAATATATATATTAAATGATATTTGAAAGATTAGATATTATATTAGTATTTAAATTCTAGCAGTAAATAGTAAGTGTTTAATCTTTATTTTAAACGCTTTTAAGTTCAATGTCTATCATATGAAGAGAATTTCTACTGTTTATTGCAATAGATTTGATATAATTATGCTATTAAAGTTGTAGATTGAAAATTTAAAAACATGTTAAGAATATTTAAATAATATTAGTATTTGAATAACTATGTTAATTATAAGAAAGTAAGCCTATTTTAAGAATTTAGGTTTTCATGACTTATTATAAGAAAGTAAGCCTTTTGGGCTGGGCTGCCAGTGTATTGGGCTTCTAAACCCTTTTTTTTTTTCCTCCTAAACTCTGTTTTGGGCCCTTTTTTTGTATTGGATTTATAACATATTTACAATCTTGTAGTCGGAATTAGAGTCAGAGGTCAAATTCAGAATTGGAGGCGGAGTCGGATTCGGTAAGTTTGAGTTGGAGTTAGAGTCAGTCCAACTCCACCTCCGACTTTGACTTTGACTTTCTAGTTAAAAATAATCAGAGTCGGAGCGGAGTTGGATTTTTGCTCACCCCTTCCTGAGCATATATAGCATTGTTAATCCAATTTCAACAATGTATCGATGTTTATACTCGAGGATTCCATGCATTTAGCTCTGATGTCTATGGACATGAGAGATGGCGAATGATACCATGTTGTTCTAAATGGGATAGAAAATGTTTTTATTCAAATTCACCACATGATATTTGTCACATTGAAAAACATATATTTTTAGCTAACTTGATTTTTGAACACTCGTTCATGTAAAACTATCAATTAAGGTTTTGAGAAAACTAGATTTTTTTCCTTTAAAGGATATATATAATCAAGTTTAACATGTATGTCGTCTTCTTGCAGGAGATGCAGTCCGTCCTTCTTACGACCCGTTGCTAGAATTGATCAGCTCGTGACCCTGTCCTTGATCTTAAAGTCGGAGGAAATAAATTCAATAATACAAGAAGAAAAGTTAGTAAGTTTGCTCACAGAGATTTATATTTTCACATAAATAAATTCAATATTTAGTACAAGAAAAGTTAGTAAGTTTGCTCACATGGATTTTTCTTGATGTCAGGGTACAACGACCAGATTTAATTTGCCATGAGATGTTTTTATGGCAGTGCGTATGACCGATATGAGAAATGGGGAGAGCTACGATCCATCAACAACCATAACATGCATGGTCATGATTATCGGTGTATGGTTGGGGAATCATGTGAGCATTGGCCCTATGTCAGCAGCATACCACTTATCAGTGTTTGATTCCTGAGGCTTGGAAATTGTCATAGATGCAAGAGCTTAAGACACATTTTCAGCATTCTCATTATTTTTGTAGGAATGATCATACCGCCTATACCAGCATTTAACAGTTATATCAAGTCTGGTTCGATCACAAACTTGACACGATTGTTTTTATCAAATTCATTTCAACCATAGAAGGTTGTTGACACTTTTACTAAGGCCTATCTTCACTTGCTTTTCACTGCTAAGACCTAATTTGCTTTTAGTGTGCCCTTCCACAGTCACCTTGCGAAGAGTTTTACTCATGAAGATATCGCTTTTTACAATGCTAGCCATGCTAAATATTCAAGAACGATAAAAGCTGAAGCTCAAGTACTACTAGCTGTTCAAGATCATAAAGCAGTGATCACATGACGTGATTTGTTGATGATAATATTATATATGCAGTCGTTATAAGAGATAATGTGCATATTGTTTAATGGATCAACTTGTTCAAGATAGCACTAATCCTCTAATTTGTTTGTTGTAGTTAGCTTGTAATATTTACTCTATATTGTAGTAGTTATATATCTTGAAATTATCATTCTTTTTTTATAACCATCATTGATCTAATCATAAATTACTTGATCTTTGTAAACTATTTTTTAAGTGACATAAATATATATATGCGTTTTGGCTAAGTACTTGACCAAAACACTTTCCTCACTAAACCTTTCACATACATATATTTGCTTCGTGATCATATATAAACCAAATTTCTTATACAAGCTGAAGTACTGATGGAATTAGAATGCACGTCATGTGACGTTTGGGGTTATAACTAGGAAATGCTGAGAATAAAGATGATCATAATTCTACATGTTGCATTGTTGCATTGTAGTGATCAGCTTAAAACCTAGAGAGGAACTGTACTTGCTTCAAAAGAGGAGTTAGGGTTTCCATCAGCTTCACACAGGGATGATTGTGAATGCCCTCATACGTCGTCACGACAATGCTCGTGTCCTTGCATAGCCTTTGGACTTGTTTCTTCACATTGCATGTATGATGTGTGCATCGATAATAGCTCCTTGTCCAAGGTTAGCAGCAAATTAAGAGTAAGATGATTTTCTTCAAAATCGGCTTATAACACATATATTAAAAAAAACAAAAAACACCATGCAACATTAATCTCATATAATATGTAGGCCGTAACTGACATTAATTGGTTCAAGGCTCGCCATGTAATGTCTAGTTATACATAGTCCTCAGTAGAAAAGTTCAATGACATAATTATATAGCTGATTTGCCACATTCTTATATAAACAGTACTCCCTTATATCATTTGATTAATTTGTCACTTTAGTATATGGAGTTTCATTGATCAAATCCACATATATAGTTCAACAAACAACATTATAAGGTAATGTTAAACATGCATGTATAAGATTAATTCTAACAATCTTAGTTATGAAACTGCATATAAATGTGTAGCCAAGAAAATTGAACCTGGATTAAAACATTTATATTTACTAACTTTTCAAATGAATAAAAACTTTTGTGGCAGAAATTGACAAATAGGATAAATCGGCCCCTACTTTATTGCATCTTAAATTAGTTAGGAGTTGGTAACATAGTTGGAAGAAACAAAGAGAAAATCTACTCTGAAGTCAGTTCAAGAACGTACACTACACACCTCATTACGTTTTGAAGATAAAATCAATAGACCGGAAAGTTTGGCTTAAATGAAAAAAAAAAAAAAGGACAAAAGATTTGTCACTCTGTTCTCTCCCCCTCCCCCCTTCGAGTCCCTCTCTCTCCCGCTTCCCCACCCTCTCTTCTTCCGTGTGCAAATCTTGAAGTCGAATCTTGGTTCATCGTCTATAGTTTTGAAAAAAGTCTCTGGGTCACTTTATTCTTCCGTATGCAAATTCGACTCTCTCTCTCCCATTGATTTATTCCCCCAATCAAGTTCGACTCACTCTCTCCCATTGTTCTTCCGTTTGCAAATTACCTTGGGTTGATTATTGTTTCCTGCAGATTTTCTCTTGCGAAAAAGAGTACGGCTGGATCACAAAAGGGGAGAAAAGGGTTGGTTCTGGTTTCTTTTTATTTATGTTCTCTTTTCATTAAAAACAAACACAAGACCCGCCAGAATCTTTCCATTGTTTTGTGGAAATGGGTAAAAGGATTAATGGTTTAAATGTGAGATTTCAATGTTACGGATTCACTTGGGATGTTCTCTAAATCCATGTCAACTCAAGTCACTGATTAGAACACCAAAATACGTTGAAACTAGGGTTGCTGGAACTACCTTGAAATGTGAAATGCTATCAAATGTTTGGCTTCCTAGAATTTCATAACCGTAGATTGGGTGAAAACTTGATTTGCGTAAGATGAAGGTGAAAACTTGGATCTGTGTAAAATGGGGCGAGGGTTTGGCTTTGAAAAGAATTTACACACTAGCAGATGGTGTGCTTTGTGCGGTCTTGAACCGGCATCAGAGTTGATTTACTCAGAAACAAAACATACTTCCTCCTTAAGATACGAGGTATTAGGAAAAATACTCAAAGGGTCCAAAGAAATGGTGAACTAGCTAGTCCAATAATAAATAAAATATTTGATAGCATATTCTTATTCTTATTCTTATGATAAAATATTTGGGTTGTATCATATTCATCTAATGCAACTTGAAAAATGCATATAAATAGTAATAAATTATATTGTACGATCCACTCAAAGCCCTATAAAATAGTTGCACATACTTGCAGCAAAACACATCTCTCTCTCTCCATGAACTCAGAAAATCCCCTCTCAAGCAGAAGAGGAATGGAATCCCTAACTCAACAAATCCAAAGGAGATGAAGAATGACTGCTTGAGACATTGCTCCTTCAAAGGCTCCTATCAATTCAATTAAGTTGAGAGGGAGGGGGTGGGATACAGAGGGAAGGCAAAGATCATATATCTCATCTTAATGAAAGGCTTCGGCTAGCGCAATTTTCCGATGCTCTTTGATGTCTAGAATCGAAGAGCATGTGCATGAGATATAGCAAAATGAGAAGAGTAAAATCCTAGTAAGTACTAAGAGTAGTAATATGTGATACGACCTACAAACCAAATGCAAGCAAGACAAGAGATAAACGGATTTGAATTTAATATAATTGAGTTCGAATAAAAACGAGTTGAATCGATAAGAAATGATCAAAAAGCATGTCAATTGTGGGTCAGACCACAAAATCTGCAATCAACCTATATAGTCCGAATAAATCCTATTTTCAAGATCAAAGATGATACTGAACTTCTGTTTTCAAATTCTATAAATGTTTAGTTTTGTACTTTCGTTATTGTAAGGGTGTCATTGATATGATCATCTGATCACTTAATATCTCAAAATTATTAACCTTTTTTGTTAATATGTAATCTAAATTTTGGTAGATATTAATTTTCATATATATTATTTATTTGGATATTGATTATATATAGAACTTAACAATACTGCAAAGAAACATGAAAAATTAACAAAGTAATTAATTAGAAGCGGTAGTTCTATATAGATTTTATACATAATTCAGCAATGCAGATTGCATGGCATGCAACGTAAAAAAAAAAAGAATGAGAATGATATTTAATTAGCAGACCTGGGATAAATGCTATTCTTCACAGTTTTCTGTCCATATTTTCTCCACCGGTACCCATCATCGAGAATATCGTCCGTACTCCGAGTCTGAAAAGCGAACTTAGGTCGCGTTGCAGCTCTTTTCATCCTACAAACTTTTTTCTTATCCTGGTAATCACCTTTTTCTTCCACATCCCCATTTTCAGCCATTATTGAGGAAGCACTTTCCCTCATTGGCTTGATATTTTCAGGGAACCCAGCTTGATCTTGATCAACTCCAGAGAGAAGCTGGCTGACCCAGTCTAATATTTCTGGATCAAGAACTTGGTCATGATGAGGGTCTAAAGCAGGGTGCATTGACGAGGATGAGAAGGAGGAAGGGATGAGTGAGGGTGAACTGAAGAGGAACGGGGGACTTTGGGTTGGAAACAGTCCTGGCGTTGGTCGTGGTGGGGATGATGATTGATCTTGGCCTTCCATTGATGAAGCTCCAGATAGAGAATATATGGCGATGGTGGAAATGGAAAGGTTGGAGAAAGGAAGTAATTTATAAAGAGAAATTATAGATATTGGATGGTGAGAAGGGAGTTGGACTGACCCACAAGAGTCATAGAGAGAGAGAGGGAGAGAGAGAGAGAGAGGCGTTTAAGGTTGGAAGCTGGAGGGTTCTGATCTCTGTGTGTATAATTCTCTAGCGACCAGTTAGCTATATCTTCAATTAATCGAGGTTAACCCATGCAACAACATTTCAACCACTTCAGTTCACCTGCCCCTACGGCTACGAGTGAAAGCTGGAGACGTGCCCTTTCATGCATATCGTTATCACCGATGTCATGCATTTGCATCTCTCTCTCTCCATCCTGGCCGGGATAAGATGAATTAGGAGAACATGACAAGCTATGTACGTATTTAGGACACGTTTTATATTAAAGGTCGTACTAAAGTCAAATATGCTTTATATGTTAATTAATTGGGGAATAAATAGTACTACACACGATGTTGTTCATAAAGCCACACAAGTTTGCTTGATTAGGTAGTAGTACTGGATGTTTTCCTATGTTTGAAGATCATCCACTTTTGACCTCCTCGGACCATCTAAAGTACCTTCATTTCTCCTTTTTCTCTCTAATTTTTTCAAACAACGTGCATCCCATTTGTTGATATCATGCAACCAGTGAAATCTTATTCATTGTCCTTTTATTTATCATATTTTGATAATTTTTTTATGTGATATCAAGTAATTGAGAAATTTTTTTTTTTTCATTTAATGTCATGTTAGAAATGATAAAATAATGATAATTAAAATAACAATAAATAGGGTTTTTCATTAATCAAACAAAGGTCAGGTATAATCAGAGGCGGATTCTAGAATTTTCTTTTCAGAGTTAGTGAGCATTTAAGCAACTTTTAAAATTCTTATATATTTTTCGCGGAAATATAGTCCTCTCTATAGGTTCTCTCTCAGGGAGAAAGAGGTGGGGTAGAAGTCCTTAACGAAGTGAATATATGTTTAAGAGTGAGTCTCGGGAGATATATGGTTCAAAAGTGGAATCTGTGCTACAATGGAAGAGTTGGAGGAAATGTGGGCCCATATGAATCTTACTAAAGAGGAAGATGCGGCTATTGACATCGGCAGGGAAGAGATAGAAGATGTTTAGAGGAAAGGTGATCTCGGTTGATTGGGAAAGTTAGTATTGAAAGACATTGGGAAGATGATTCTTGAGTCCACTATGGCGAAAGCATGGAGATTGATCAAACCGGATATTTTCAAAGGAGTTGGATAGAATGTGTTTATTATCATCTTCACCAAGCATGCAGTTAAACAAAGGGTTCAAGAGGGGCGGCCTTAGTTTTTCGATAACAACTTTCTTGTTTTTAAACCGTTTGATGGGCTGACTCAACTAGGCAAGACGAGTTTTGACCAAGAATTGATGTGGGTTCAATTGCATAATTTGCCTTTCGCGGGAATGAACCAAAGTTATGGTGAAAAATTAGGCAATTCCATTGGCAGAGTTGAAAGGTGGATGTGGACGAGGAAGACGTGGGCTAGGGAAGTTTTCTAAGGGTGAAAGTTCTCATAGATCTTAAAAAACCGCTTGCTAGGGGAAGAACAATTATTATCAATGGTTCAAGGATATGGGTGCCTATTAAATATGAAAATCTACCCAAGATTTTCTTCAAATGTGGTTGTATTGTTCATGATGTTAATGGTTGTAAACAGCAAGGGAGACCATTGATGATGCCAGAACAATTTGGGCCATGGACATTGAAATGATCATATTCATAGACGAGGTGATAGGGAGAGGCAGGACACTGAGGGAGATGGATCACATGCGAGGTGGCAGAGTTATGATGATCACGGCAAACGAAGATCAACCAACCAATCTCTGATGAGAGCCTCTAATTTGGAAACTTTTGCTAAGAATGGTGAAACCATGGAAGGTAGGGCAATTAGTGGACTAGGCAATCTAAGGAATGAGCAGCGATTAGGGAAACGTTAGAAATAATGAGTCACACAAAAGATAGACGTAATCAAATAGAGGATACCCAGGAGGAAATAGGGGAGAGATTGGGAGGGGGGAGTAATAGCTACAAAATAAATCCTGATTAATAAGGAGCGCGATGATTTTGTTACTAATGAAGCATTGGAGAGTTTTGGGGCCTGAGGTGCATGGGCCAACTCCTAGTGGGCCAACTCCTAGTGGGCCAACTTGTGAAGCTGAGACAAGGCGTGTTACAAGGCTTGATGACCTAAAAGAAAAAACTCTTGGGAGATGAATATAGTTGGTCTCCAACAATCAACTACCCAGAAGGACAGCACAAATGCTCATGGGGGATGGAAGAAATGAGCTAGAGCCTCAGGTAAGCCATCTTGTTTGTTTCCAATAGTAACTGGAAAGAAAAGGTCACTTATTGATGAGGATGATCCGATTGATGATGTTGTTCACAAGAAAACCAGAAGTGGGGAGGGGGAAGCTCCATCCACAGCATCACACTTGCCTAAAGTGGGAATTTGTGAGTTGGAATCAAATCAAGTGCTATTGGTGGTGGCTGGGTTCCAGCCCTGTCGGTCACAATGAAACTAATGAGTTGGAATTTCCATGGTCTTGAGAACCCACAAAAAATTTGTGCCCTCTTGATTTAGTTAAGAAGGAAGGTCCCGATGTACTTTTTCTATTAGAAACAAAAATGTTAACTAGAAGGATGGAAAGCATCAAGTTTTGATTGGGTTTTGAGTGTTGCATGGAAATTGACTGTGCAAGCAAGAGTGGGGGAATTGCACTTGCGGAAGAAAAATGTTGTGCTATCTATTCTAAATTTTTCTAGATATCATATTCATGCAAATGTGATAGCTAGTAAGGATAGTAATAAGGAATTGTTTCCCACAGGGATCTATGGGCATGATCTTGAGGCTCAGAAAAGACATGAGATGTGGAGCTTACTCAAATCACTAAGAAGGAATGGTACTCATGCTTGGTTAGTGTGCGGGGATTTTAATGAAATTTTGTGTCACCAGGAGAAATTGGGGGGGGGGGCTAGACTTGAAAACCAGATGAGAGAATTTAGAGTAGTTCTTGATGATTGTGAACTGCAGGATATGGTTAATACAGGGATTAAGTTTACCTGGTGCAATAGGAGGGAAGTCATCAGACTATCAATGAGAGATTAGATAGATTTTTAGTGAATCTGGAGTGGAAGAATCAGTTCCAGACTCTCACAGTGATTCATGGGACTGCAACATACTCTGACCATATCCCTATTATTTTACATGTTAATGAGAGCAAGGGTATGGGAAGGGGACCTAAACCTTTTAGGTTCGAGGCCATGTGGATAGAATCTATAGAGTGCGAGAAAGCTATATCTAAAGCATGGAAGGGTGTTTATGGTAATCTAGATATGCAGGATGTGATGAGGAAAACAGTAATATGCAGTGAGAAGTTACAGACTTTGAATAGAATATCTTTTGGGCAAGTATAAACAAAGATCCAACAAGTTAGCAATAATATTCAACAACTTCAAAACAATGACCCTAGTTGTATCAGGATTAAAGAACATAAAGAAGCTTAGGCAGAAATGTAATTTTTTTTTAAAAGAGTTGGGACCACATGTCCAAGAGTAACCCCTCCCTAAATTTATTCAAATACCATCACTTATGGCGGAGGAGTACCGTGGTATAACCAAAAGCAACAACCATCATAAGATACTAACTTCTGAGGGCATAAAGGCCCATTTTGTCAACTTCCAATATCCCTTTTAGCTTGTGTGGAACATTATTGAAATTCGTCCTTGTTCTAGATTTTTTATCCGAAGCTTAACGAGCTAGAAAATCCACCCCTGCATTACCTTCTCTAAAGACATGCATAATCTTAATTTTCAATGTAGAGAGAATGTCTTATATCCTATCCTAGTAATCTTCAATGTACTATATGCTACATCTTCCTTTTACCAACCAATTAGCGACTAACAAAGAATCCACTTCAATCTCAACTTTTTGAATCGCCAAATCCTTGCAATGTTGTAACCCATAATATAAAGCTCATAGTTCAGCTTCATTATTAGTTCCAACAGCCATCTCTTTCGCAAAGCCCCAAATCAGACAACCCTTATCATCTTTGATTAAACCGCCTACGCCCATCCGACCAGGGTTGCCCAAATAACTCCCATCAACATTAAGTCTAAACCATCCCACACTTGGCTTGTTCCATTTCACAAGGTAATGTCGCGGTCTAGTAACCGCTTTTATCGAAATACAGAGATTTTTTAAAAAAATTTCATCCCCATCTTTAAACTTTTTGCTAGCACACAATCTTAAACCAACCCAAGCTATCGCAGCTTTTATCGACCCCACAAGGTATCCACATTATTCGGTTTCCCTTCCATGCGGGCTTTGCATCTCCAAACCCAAAGGGACCAAGTTATAATAATAGGAATAAGACCAAACAACGTACCTTTTAGGGATGTATGAGATGCCCTTCAAAACCATAGCTCCATAATAGTTTTCCAGGATCTCATCGGGTCATACGACACACCCATAAGTAGAAAAGCTCGTCTCCAAATAGACGAAGCAATCGTCCCTGTGGTAAGGACATGGTCTTGATCTTCCATACACCCCTAAGCATAGCACTCACATTTGGAAGCTAGGGGGATTCCCAAATTTCAAATACGAGCATCAACACTAAGGCTAAAATTTAAAGTCTTCCAGATAGTAACCAAGTGTTTCTTAGGAAGAGCCGAATGTCATATCCAAGAAGCCCATTCAGACTTCAACGCACGAACACAGATGCAATCCCAAGTCGACTTAGATGAGAACTCCCCATTCAAAGCCAGTTTCCAAATCAGCACATCTGCGCCTTCTTTATGTGCCCCTAGACAATCTAGAATTTCTTCCAACTTTGTCTCTCCCACCAATTCTTTTAAAAAATCCACATCCCATCCATTTTGAATTTCGCAATCCCTTACCTTTAAAGACAAATGTGCAATAATCTCACAAGACTCCATAATAGAGCCGGATTTTAACCAGGGGTCACGCCAAAAGGAAACCTGTCCATCCTTAACGCACCACCAAGCTTGACTAAGGATCTTTGAAACCATGGCCATGATACATTTCCAAAGTGAAGTGCCTTTACTATTATCCTCCAGAGTCACATGCTCGCCTTTACAGTATTTATTCCTGAAGAAAATAGCCCAAAGAGAATCTTGGGTCAATAAGTTCCAAGCAAGTTTCATGAATAACGAAGATTGAACTTCCTCAAATTTTCTTAAACCTAGATCCCCTTTCTAGATCGGAGAACAAACCTTCCGCCAAGCCACCAACTTACGCTTTTGCTTGCAGTTCGAGGCTTCCCAAAAGAAATTACTCATAATCCTATTCAAATCTACCACCACAATCTTGGGTGCATATAGAACCGAAAGCAAATGAACCGGAATACTCGATACAACATGTCTCAGTAAAAGAAGATGAGCACCAGCTGACAAGAACCTATTTTGCCACCCCTCCAACCGACCACGGATACGATTCAGAAATTCCTCAAAGTATGACACCTTTAACCATCTACTAAAAACGGGAACACCCAAGTATTTGACCCAAAAAAAACCCTCCAAAAAAAGAGGTCAACCGCAACAAGTTTCTTTTCTGAGCAGCAATAACGTATTTGGGGAAAAAAATAGATGACTTTTCCTTACTCACCACCTAACCAGACCAGTCTTCATACAATGTAAATACATCTCTAATAGATTGAAGAGAAGCTCGACCACCATTTGTAAAAACCACAATATCATCAGCATAAACTAGGTGGGAGACAAGGGGAGTGCCACGGGGATGGGAGAACGGGACAATTTTCCCCATCTCAAAATTATGCTTTAAAAAATGGGATAGAAGCTTTTCAACCAGTATGAACAAATATGGGGATAACGGATCTCCTTGGCGCAAGCCAAGACCATTGGAAAAAAAACCTTTAGCCGACCCATTTATGACTACAGAGAACCACGAAATCGAGATACATTGCTTGATCAAATCACAGAATCGAAAAGAGAAGCTAAAAGATTTAATGACGTGTAATAAGAAGTTCCAGTCAATACTATCATACGCCTTTGCCATGTCCACTTTAATAAGAATATTTCCCCCACAAACCTTTTTGTTTATCATCTAAATCATTTCTTGGGCTAACGTAATATTTTCAAATATGTTTCTCCCAAGCAAGAAAGCCCCTTGTTCAAAGGAGATAATTTTGCTTAGAATGGGAGACATCCTCGAACCAAAATTTTTTAGAATACCTTATAAACAACAGAGCATAAGCTTATAGACTGAAATTTATCAAAACCTGTAGGTTACTGCATTTTTTAGATGAGCACAATATAAGAAGCCGAGTAGAATCTAGGCATCAGAACCCCACTAAACAAGTCTGTAACTGCTGCCACCACATCAGCTTCAACAATATCCCAACACGCTCTATAGAATCCAAAGCCAAACTCATCAGGGCCAGGACAACTATCTACCGAAATGGAAAATATTGCATCTTTTACCTCTTGGATTGAAGGGAGCTGAAGGAGGCAATCATTCTCCTCCTCTAAAATAGAGTTTTGCACATGCGCCAACAAATATAGAAGATCTCTATGTGGTCTAGCCCGAAGAAAAGAGCTAAAGAAATCCACTGCACCTGAATGAATAGCTTCTAGAGTGGTCAAGCGTCCCATCCTGAAGTCTCATCTCATGTACAACAGGCTTAGAGAACAAAGCATAAGTCTTGAGGAACTGAGCCGATGCCTCCCCTTTTTCCATCCATCTAAGCTTTACCTATTGAGTGAGTCAAATTTCTTTTCTTTGAAGCCATATAGCAAGATGTTCTTTAGTTACCAATAAATCTGAGTCACTTTCTTCCGAGAAACCAACCTAAAGTTGGCTTTCTAAATTCTCAATCCAATTGTCTAATGCCTAAATATTTGTCTCTGTGCGCCCGAATACTCGTTAGTTCCACTCCTTTAAAACCACTTTGATTTTCTTCAACTTAGTAACCAAACCAAAAATACCCCTAGGCACAACTGGATCATTCCATGCCTCGTTAGCTACTTCTCTGAAATTAGCATGAGAGACCCACATTTGCTAGAACTTGAAAGATGAAGGACCATAGTGAGTAGCAGGTGATTGTAAAACAAAAGACATCAAAGCGTGATCTGATGTCGTGCGGGCTAAGTACTTACAATAGGCATCTAGCAAGGAATTGATGGCCAAGGAATTCAGCAAACATCTATCAATCTTCAACCAGCTTCTGGATAAGCCCCTTTGAGCATTGCACCAGGGGAAATTACTTCATACTGATTTCATTTCTATGAATCCACAATTATCAATGAAGTCATTAAAATCAGCCATGGCAACCCTCAACCGAGATCTACCACCTCTTTTTTCCTCCTTTCTACGAATAATATTAAAATCTCCAAGACATAACTAAGAAGTATCTTGCACGACATCCAGTTGTAACAACCTCTAGAGATCTCGTCTTTCCAAATAATTACATTTAGCATAAACCACTGACACGATAAATTGCCGAGAGTTAAGAAACATAGAAATTATGATATGTTGAGAACTGAAGTCAATGACCGAGATCTATAAACTACTACCCCAGAGCATCCAAAGTTTACCAGCAGCACATTGATTAAAAAAAGAACACAAAATTCAGCCTATTTTTTAAAACTTCCATCTTGTTCTCACCTGTAAAAGGCTTAGCTAACATAATAAAATTCAGTTGCAACTTTCTGACCATCTTACACAGCCTTCTTTGTGATGATCTAAGACCACAGATATTCCAATACAATGGACTACAAATCATAAATCCATGCAAACGGGTTTGTGAGGAACCCGAGTAAGCTTCTGAGTGTTCTTCCACCCTTCACTTAGTATTTTTCCTTTTTTGTGTCACTATCCGATGGATATTGTTTATTTTTACTCAAATGTTCCCTAATCTCATTTTCTGTTTCCAAGACACTTTCTTCATCCATTCCAACTCATAAAGTACCCGAGTTATTTTGGTCCATTTGCCCAGTATCTTGCGGCTCTAGCACAAAAACCTCTTCCGACATAATGTCCTGCACCATTTCAGCACTCATTTCTTCACTACCCACATTGGCATTCACCTCCAAAAATGGAGACAGCTTAATAGTATTTTCCACTGTCGGGGAGAGTTCAGAATCCGATATTAGATTAACACAAACTCCAATTTCGGGAAACTCGATATTCCCAAGTTCAAAGATGTCTCTGTCCCTCTCATTTGACCACAATCCCATGGCAGTCACCCCAGTTTCTTCCATTCTATAATCCCTATTTGTATCATCATGCTCCCCTTTAATTTCTATCATTGTGTTATCTCTCGTCCCTTGATTATCAATCAATGGAGCTTCCTTTGAACAGCTATTCCCTGCCTCTATCAGATTTATCAAACCAGCCCCCGATCTTGGCAAAACAATATAATCCTCTGCCTCTTGAAGGCTCTCCAAAACAATAGTTGGCACAGGACCCCATCTCTGTTCTCCATCTCCAACACCCTAGGACTCGCTAGCATAGAACCACTCACCTCAACTACAAATGTGCCTATCTTCCCAGTTTCAATGTTTTCTTCATCCCCCTGTTTGGGCCACACAATCAAGGCATATACCTCATTTTCGACAACTGAATTTTCCCCCTGTTTAACAACATGTTCCCCCTTCATTTCTATCAAAGTATTACCTACAGCCCCTTGAAGATCAACAGGATGAGCCTCCTTTGAAAAACTAGGACAGCGCCCACATTATCAACCATATCCAGCCGCAATAGAGACTCTGTTTCCTTATTCCCCCCCCCCCCCCACATTTACTTGACTCCGAATCTTCCATACTTGCATAGTTTGCTCACTTCCTTTCAACTTATTATCCCCAGATTTCTTGGCCCCCTCTTTCCTTTTGCACCTTTTTAAACTGTGACCTTGGACCCTACATCTAGTGGAGAAGGTAGGTAGTGTTTCACATTCAACCTCAACATATAAGCTCAAACAATGGTTGGGCGTACCGATCCAAATCCCTCAGATAGGTTCCACAGCAGCATCCATCTCAAGACAAACTCTAGCTCCACGGTTTTGGTGGCACATTAAGTAGCATTGTCACGGCGTAAAAAATGCCTAGTAGGGGCAGTTATATTCTTCAAGAATGATTCATGGTAGAAATTAAGAGGCAAACCTGGAATAAACACCCAAATCGGCACCAAGGATGGTTCGGACTCCTCATCAAAATCTGGATGCCAATGAAAGCCATGATAAGGCACCCCATCAACGTTTGTAGCTTCCCTCGATAACGCCTTCACAAAGTCAAATTCATTGTAGAAACACACAAACACGTTTCGGGCCTTCCTTATAGCCGAAACCACATGTTGAAATTCTAGACCCCATCAGCTTCGAATAAATGCATGAATGATATCCAGGGATGGCCTCTGCTTAAGGAACTTCAAAACCATGGAAAACATGAAAAGAGCAGCAGATCTCTCAAACTCTTTCTTGGAAAAAATAACATGCAATTCACCACCTATCACTTTGGCCAGACAAAAAGGGACTTCTACCTCAGGTAAGGGCTGCGGAGATTGCTCCACCATGTCAATGAAATTCTGCAGCTGCCAAGCAGTCGTTGGCCCAGGGCCCCCAACGGCAGCCATACAATGCACCCCTGCACTATGAAAACCCTAGCAGTGCGAGAAACATATAGAAATGCAAATTTGGCTCTAAAGAGAAGAGATTATGTGGAGACAGAGATCAAAAGCTCATTGGCTCAGAGAAGGGGATTAGAATACTAAGTTCTTCCACCATAAAGCATCTCAAAGATGAAATAAGAATGCACTCACTAGGGTAAAGTACAGTGATGGGGTATGGCAGCCTGAGGAGGGAAGAGACAAAGTGATTGTGGACTACTTCAAAGATCTTTTTACTGCAACTGAAAGGAAGGAGGACATGAGTTTTTGGATGGATTACCTACAAAAGTCACATGTGAGATGAATGAGTAACTCACTATGGCTTTTACTGAAGAAGAAGTGTGCATGGCTTTTCATCAAATGAACCCCATAAAGGCCCCTAGCCTAGATGGTATGACACCAATTTTCTATCAAAAGTACTAGCATATCATGGGAAGAGATATGACATCTGTAATACTCAATACTTTAATTCTGGTATGTTCCCTTCCCCTCTTAACCATACCCTCATTCCAAACAACCAAAAGCCTGAAACAATTGGTGATTACAAACTTATTAGTCTGTGCAATGTGAGTTATAAATTGATTTCTAAAGTTATTGCCAATAGACTAAAGAATGCTCTATCTAATGTGAGCTCTAGCTCCTAAAATGCCTTTGTATAAGGTCGTCTCATAACTAATAATATATTAGTGGCCTATGAACTTATTCATTTCTTAAGGCAAAAGAGGAAAGGAAAAGTAGGGTATATGTCTCTTAAACTTGATATGAGCAAAGTCTACACTAGAGTTGAGTGGAAGTTTTTGGAGACTATTATGTTAAAGCTAGGCTTTCAGGCCAAATGGGTGGATCTAATTATGCTGTGTTAAATTTGTCTCATTCTCTGTGCTGGTTAATGGGGAGCCTCTTGGTCCAATTATTCCATCAAGGGAGTTGAGGCAAGGTGACCCGTTATCTTCATATTTGTTCCTATTGTGTACTGAAGGCTTGATCTATTTGTTAAACAGCGCTGTTGCAGCTAGACAAATAAAAGGTGTCAAAATTTGCAGAAGAGCACCGAGGATTAATCATTTATTGTTTACAAATGATAGTGTGCTTTTGGGGGGTTGAAAGATTTCAACATTATGATAAGTATCTTAGACATCCCCCTATGGTTGGGTGTCGAAAAAAGAAAGTCTTCTTTGAGCTAAAACGCAAGGTATGGAAGAACCTTCAAGTGTGGAAAGAGAGATTGTTGTCTCAAGGGGGAAGAGAAGTTTTGATTATGGTTGTTTCCATGTCGATCCCCTCCTATACAATTAGTAGTTTTAAGCTACCTGTGACATTATGTGATGAGTTGGAGAGCATGATGGCTAAATTTTGGTGGGGGCAAAAAAATGAAAAGAATAAAATCCACTAGGTCAGTTGGAAGAAAATGTGTGAAGATACAAGTAAGGGTGATATAGGATTTAAGGATCTCAAGGCTTTCAATACAACACTATTGGCTAAGCAGGGTGGGCTGGAGGATTATGAATGATGATTCTACTATGCTTCACAAGATATACAAAGCTAAGTATTTCCCTCATACCAGTTTTTTTTTTTTTTTTTAGTCAAAGCTTGGCAAGTTACCTTCTTATGCTTTGAGAGGAATCTGGGGGGCCAGAGAAATGTTGATCGAGGGTTGTAGATGGAGGGTGGGGATTGGTCAAGCTATTAACATATGGAATGACTACTAGATTCCAAGGTTCAAACCTGGTTCCCTCAGGAGGCCTGAAACAGAAGAGCTAGCCAATGAGGATAAGGTGGTTAGACTTATTACTAGTGACTCTGGTTGGTGTGATTTGGCTAAAGTCAAGGCCTGATTTTCACCCAGAGTAGTAGCAGAGGTCTAAAAGATTATCATAACATCTGGACATGATGACCATAAACTAATTTGGGAGAAAGAAAATGATAGAGTTTACATTGTGAAGAGTGCTTACAAAAGGTGAATGACTCTATTGAGATTGAACTACTGGCATTATTTCGAGGATTGCAATTGTTTTGTCACATGAGCATCAATGAACTTATCTTTGAGAGTGACTCTTTGCTGATGGTACAAAAAATTCAAGCTGGTGGAGGATCTTCTTCTTTGTTAGGTAACCTCATCAAAGAGCCGAAGAAGCTAATGACAATGTTCAAGGATTGCAAAGTTCAGAATGTCAGCAAATTGGGAAATGTTGCGGCACACAAACTGGCTAAGCATTCTTGGCATGTAGATGATGTTCTTGTTTGGTAGGATTCTTTACCTGATTTCCTAGTACCAGTTGTATGGATTGATAAAGACTTGTAATCCCCTTTGATTTATGAATGAAGCTCTTTTGATATAAAAAATATATATATATTTCATAACTATATTTTGTACTCTATATAATGTAAACGTATTATAAAATGATTCCAGATACAAAATTCTATTAATATATTTATTAATTATAGGGATATACAGCACACAATATAATAACCAAATATAGATAAGAGCTTTCCTTCTTGAATCAAAAAACTATATATATAGTTAACACATATTTCTACAAAGAAAGACTTTTAAATTAAGAAGTTTAAGAAAAATAATGCATAGTAAAGATAAAATATAATAACGAAGAAAAATCTTAAAGGGTACTCCAAGAAGAATCAAAAGGCTATACTATGAGTTTTTAAGATATACTTTGTGACTTTTCAAAAAAAATTTAGAACGAAGGTTTTAAATTTTTAAGAAAAATTCTGAATTTTTGTTGCATTTGGGATTAGATTGTAACAAAAACCTAATGTGCATATTTTTAACATTTTTCTCAATATAGGAATTATTTTCAAATGGATAATAAGGGAATTATTTTAGAATTTTGAAGAAAAATATCATTTTTTTTGTAAAATTTTAAAAATACAAAAAAAGAGCCAACAACCCTAATTCCCCCCAATAAGATTTTATTTGTAAGATTCAAATTTTAAAATTTATCTTACAAATCAAATTATGACACATAAGCAGTGCGTAGTGTAGAAACTGTAGAATAGTAGTACTCTTCCCCCTAAGGGTGGGCAAGAATGACGTTGTTCCATGTCAAGAGGAACGACGTCGTTTCGTTCAAAAGCGGGTCCAAAATGCAAGACCCCCTACTGAAGTAACTAAACGACGTCGTTTCATGAAGAATGGAGTCCAAAACGCAAGACATCTTTTTTCCCCTCTCACTTTCGCAATTCCCATTTCACACCTTGCACCTCTCCTATCCACATTGTCCCCCCAGTCTGTCCTCATTGAGGCCACCGCGAGCCACCTTTGGGAGTTCATCAAACAAAAAATTATTTGTAAGCTCACTCCTTCACTTAGTTTTTTTTTAGAATTTTAGGGTTTAAAAATCCTTTAACTGTCACATTGTGATTTGAAATGTGAAATGTGTATGATTTGTTGCTTGCATTTCATTGATTTCGGGTTTTAGGCTGTTAAATTTAAGAATTCAAAGATTTAGGTTTTGGAAAAATCAAAATTTTTTATTCCAGGCAACGTTCGCTCGATGCCCGCTCAAGTGTGGCTTGAGCAAACTTCGTACAAAATGTTTGTTCAAGCCTTCGCTTGAGTGTGAATCTAGTGAACTTCATATATATTGTTCGCTCAAGTGTGACTCAAGCGTACTTTATACAGGTTGTTCGCTTGAGTGTAGCTCAAGCAAACTTCACACAGATTGTTCACTAGAGCCACTACTCGAGCCTTCACTCAAGTGTGGCTCGAGTGAACTTCACACAGATAGTTCACTCGTGTGTGCAGTTTTTGTGTTTGATTTATTTTTAAAGCCACAACCATGACTAGACACATATGTTTCTCCCTTTCAATGTGTTTCCAATGTGTAAATGATTTTCATAACATGTTAAATGACAGTTTTTTATTAATTTTTTCAGATAATTTTATACCAAGGCTTCACAAACCAAACTATGGATGCTACATCATCTCACCACAATTCTCACAAGAGGATGACGTATAGCCATTGGCGCCACCGATAGGTACTTCGGGTCGTAGACCCCCATCTAAAGTAACTACCTCTTGTGATAGTAGTCGAGTCCCAATAGATTTAGAACATGTTGATATGCTTAATGAGGAAGAAGAGTTGATGAATGTTAAGGTTGATTGACCAGCACGACCTAGTAAAAAAAGGTCGTGTACATGGAAACATTTCACCAAAATTTCAGAGGATCGTAAGAACCCGCAAACTCGATGTTACCACTGTGGGTAACTATGTGGTTATTATTCGAAGAAGTAAGGTACATTAGTATTAATAGCACATCTTACGAGCTGCGGATGGTATAAGATATCAAAGGGTTTGTGGCAACTGATCAGAGGAAACTGAGTTACGAGACTTCTATGGCCATTAATGGCACATAGATTAAGAAGCTGCCAATCATCCAATACAGTAAGAAGCTGTAGAGAGATGTTCTTGTGGAGATGATCATTACTGATGAGATGCCTTTTACCACGGTTGACAAAGTAAGATTTCACAAATTTATGCATACTTTAAAGCCACGATTTCCCATGCCTTCATTATATACGATGATGTGCTATTGTTTGAGAAGGCATGCCAAGGAGAAGGTAGCGATGAAGGAAATGTTTTTTGTCAATGGCCAAAGAATGTCATTTACGACTGATACGTGGACCTCCATACAAAATGTGGACTATATGTGTATCACAGGTCACTTTATTGACAATGAATGGAGGTTGCAGAAGCGGATTATTGGCTTCAAAAAAATTGTTCATCGCAAGGATTTATTAATTGGCAAGGAGATGGATGACTATATAAAGAATTTGAAGATCAGAAAAGTGCATTATATCACGTTGACAATACCAGTGTGAATGACACTGTCATTAATTGGTTCAAGTGGAATACGATGGTAAATGAGGATATCATTCATGAGCACTAGTTTATCCATGTTCGATGTTGTGCTCATATCATCGACCTCATATTTTCTGAGAGATTGAAGGAAGTTGATGATTCCATTACTAAAGTCTGAAACCTTGGGTATGTGAGGGCTTCCATTACTAAAGTCGAATAGCTCGAGATCTCGTCTTCCAGTATGTTGCAACTGGACATTTCATCTCGATGAAACTCTACATACATGACATTAGATGTAGCGTAAAAGTACCAAAAAGCGTTTGAGTGGATGGAAGTCAAGAATGGGGGCATCATATATGCTTTGCTAGAGTCAGTTGGAGGGAGAATGGGGCTCGGTGCGCCAGACACAATTGATTGGGCCAATATTAGGTATTTTGTTCAATTTTTTAAATTATTTTATGACATAACTATGCAGATATCTTAGACAAAATATCCTACCGCGAACATGTACTTCGAGGAGCTATCGGGGCTTTATTCCCACTTGTAATAGAGTTGTGTTGACAGTGTGAATTTGTTGAATGTTATGGCTATCAGGATGAAATACAAATATAATAAATATTGGGAAGATGTTGAGATGATAAATAAATTATTATTTGTGGCTGCAATCCTTGACCTCCGATATAAGTTGGCGATTGTAGAATTTTGAATTAGGGACGTCCTCAGTGATAAGGATGTTGATCAGTTTATTAGAGAGTTTAAATATGATATCGATGATTTATATAACCCTGACAACAGCAGTGGTCAGTAGTCAACCGAATGTGGTAGCTCCTCACACCCGACCGGCTCGACATTTTCGTTAGATGACACATGCATAAAGTTCAAATGTTTTGATGCTATGACGGTATCATCAAAATCGTGCATCGAGGAATGTTATAGTCTGAGTTTGAGCGTTACTTTATGAAAGATGTCGAGGCACCTAATGAAACATTCCAGATATTAACTTGGTGGAACATGAATTCTAGCAAGTTTTCAGTCATTTCCTGAATAACCAGGGATGTACTTGTCATTCCTATCACTATGGTTGCCTCAAAATCTGCGTTTAACCCCAGAGGTCGTGTCTTGGATGCTTATCAGAGTTCATTGTCTTTCACCACCATTGAGGCCATCGTTTGCACTCAAAACTAGTTAAGTTCAACGCCTATTGGAGTAGATACCGTTAATGTCGAAAGCTATAAGCTTGATTTGGGTAACTTTATGGTTTTAAATGATTATTTACATAATTTTAATATATTCATTATTTAATTTATAATTTATATGATTTTGTAGACTTAGCTGTGAACCCCATACTAATTGTAGATGATTGAGACGAACGCACCGTCCCCTAAACGCACACCACACTCCTGACGTGGCGAACCCGGTTCATCACCACGTCCCGGTTTATCATTTATCCCTCCCGAGCTCCTTCATTCTCCCTCTTCTCCCTCGACGCAGACCTCTCCCTCTTATTCGACGCCTCTCCCTCTTCTTCAACGCAGACCTCTCCCTCTCCATTACCTCATACTCTTCTCTATCACCCCTTCTCTTCTCTCTCACCCTGACGCCGTCACCTCCTTCAGTCCCGAACCCTAGAAAAATTCGGTAGAACCTTCAAAGACCCATCTCCCTCATCTCCTTAAGTAGAAGAAATCGTCCTCAACGAGGACCCATCTCCCTCACCAGTGCGACTATTCATCTCAGCCTCTCATCTCCATACCCAAAGGTACGTTTTTTTCCTTTTTCCTTTTTCATTTTAAATCTCTACCTTCCAAATGGCTCTTCAAATAGGCCTAACTAGCCCTAACTTTTCTTCCTAGAGAAGCATAGTCTTTTGAGAGAGAGTGAGAGAAGGAGGCGGAGAGAGTGAGAGAGAGGAGCTTTCTCTTACATCGCTATTTCACTACCAAATATTCAAGTAAGCAATCATTGATTCAATTCCTTGTCATTGCTTTTTGATCATCTTCAGTTGCATATCTAATGGTATGAGCTTGAAATGGGTTGAAATAATGGTAACAACAAACAATGCAGAAAATATCTTTGTTCGACTCTCAAGTTTTTCGTTCTTAACTCTTTAGGCAGTCGCATAACATGATGTTACCATCTGTAGTTCTAGCTTTCAGGATTTCTTAGCCCCATTTCCTTTTCATACTTAAATAGATTCTATGTATACATACTGATGTATCACCCCTTTTAATCATTAACAACATCCATATCTTACCTATGAAAAATATTTCTCTCAATCTATGTGTCTGCAATGTTATATTCAAACTTTTGTTAAAACATTTTTATTTTGTTGTATCCAATCCACCGCTCTGTTTGGAAGTAAAAATTAGGAGAAAAGGAGTACAGCATGAAAGAAATTAAAAGAATTTTTGAGTCCATTGGTTTCCATTCTAGAGCTTTTTTTGTTCACTTTCTTGAACAAAGAATCTGTTGATGTTGAAAACAATTATTGGTAATTGGAATCTTTCCTATTTATGCATTCATCGCATTTTAGTCATCACATTTTACTCGTACATGTCTCTAGCAATTTGTTTGGTTAACAGAAATTGGGAAACAAAGTAGGAAAGGAAAGAAATGGAATGAGAGATTTAAATCTATTGTTTCCTTTTGCTATGTGTTGTTCTTGAAAAATTGGTGAACTTTCTTCGTTTAAGCTATTTAAGCAATGCTCACCGCCCCTTCTTTTGTTTTATGGTGCAGGAGATGAAGATACAATGTGATGAAAAGAGGTCCTTCAATGGAAAAGCTGAGGCCATTTTAGAATCTGTATTGTTTTCATTTAATTGTTATTGTAAAGTAGTTGGTAGTGATGGAATTTGTAGCTTGTTGTAATACTCTTTCTTGGCATGGGTTTTATACTCTAGCCCTGTGTTTGCCACTATATGCCAAAACATGGTATTTGTGTAATTGGTAAGTAAATGTAATGGTTGGAGACTCCAGATTAGATTTTGATGCTTGCTAGTTGTTGCACTTTATTTTTTGTTTGACCATAATTTGTTGTTCAGTCAAAAGAAAGAAAAATGTTGTTCAGCCATGGTTGCAAAAGAAAGAAAAATGTTATCAAGTAATACATTACAAGAAAAATTACATTCATCAAATCTGTAGAAGTAATCCAAAACATGTACAAGAAAAATTACATCCATCAACTCTAACATTCAAAACTACATTCATCATCTGGCAAATAATTCTCTAACTCATCTGCAACCCTTACTTTGCCTACGCATTCACATCCATTTTTTCTTAAAATCAAAATAATTACACCAAGGTTGGATACAATAATTCTCAAACCACTACAAACAGCAAAATACCGAGTTTGGTTATAACCTAATGCCAAACATATTACACTACAAATTCAAACATCTCAAAATTCTTCAACTTCCAATTTGTCAGCTGCAATAACATAGTTTCCATAAATGTCTTCGAATTTCTGATTCCAATAATATTCTTCTTTATAGAATTAACTGATCTGAAGAAAATCATGTCTTCAAGCGGAGGAGGCTGCAATTGTGGCTCCACTTGCAAGTGCGGCAGTGGCTGCAATTGCTCTAGCATATCTGAGAAGACGAGCACTCAGACCATCATTACTGGGGTTGCACCAGCCATGAAGATCTACCACGAGGGGTCTGAGATGAGCTTTGAGGCAGAGAATGGCTGCAAGTGTGGATCAATCTGCACCTGCGACCCATGCAACTGCAAATGAGCAAAAAGCTGCCTACGACAAATCAAGACCCCAAATAAATCAAGCATCAGCTTGCTGTTGGTTATTATCAATAAATTAAAAAAAAAAGGTTAAGAAAATGTATGAATCTGATTTGCTTGTGTACTCTATATGTATGCTAGTTAAGTTGTAAAATTAATAAGTTCGCCATGGGTTTTGCAAATCCATTGCTTTGGATGGCAGAATATTGTTTAATTATTCATGGCTACTTTGGTGTGTGAGAGTTTTAGAAATCTTATGTGCAAGTGCTGCTTTTGTTCATGTACTGGGTGTTTGGAGTTTACAATTTCCTGTATGGAACTGCAATTACAAGCCAATGCCACCAAAGTTTCTCTTTATTAGTGATAACATATTCCTTAAACAGAAAAAATGCAGTTGATATCAACACTGGAATGCATTTTTTATGTTTAAGGAAAAAATGCTACCGATCAAAAAACAAATTATGCATTTTGCAATACACAACTTAAGTTCCTTTTTACATTATTTGCTACAGTTCGGTGGAAAACAGAGAGAAATAGGACATTTTATCACTTAACAGCAGTATCTTTTTTTTTTTTAAATGAACCATGGTCTCATAGAAGAAGACAATCTTTTATTACAAATTATTGACCTCTTTCAGACATAACTGAATCCATGATATATAGCTACCTATACAACTAAATGAGTATTGCATAATTTTTAAGAAATGGCCAATAAAAATGTCACAACATAAAATAGTCCAGGCCAACATTACTTTTTATTTTTATTAGTGTCTAGGCCAACATTACTACTCGGTAAAACTTCAAAACAGAAGCTAAACTCTTTAAATTATTACCAAAACTCGATAGATTCAAGTTATGTACAAATCACAACACCTAAACACGTCCTACCCAAGGTTCAAATCTAGACCAATCGTCACCTTTAGACTGGAAAGCTTAAAACAGTGCATTACTTCATTACTCACCCAGTGTCTGTTAATCTTACTTACAGCCTTCAAGAGCAAACCTTAAAACGTAACAATAGTTTGTATAAAACATCATCCCAAGTTTCAATCTTCAAGAAAATTCACATATTATAACAACCAAACTTCAAACAGTGGCTAAAATCTTCCAGTATCAAGAACAGAAAATCTAAATCGAAGAAAAGAGTTGCCGAGCTTATTGTGCAAGATCCTCGAGTGTAGCATGGGGGTCGCATGGCATGACATCCTATAAAGTAAATGCAAAACCACCACATTTTCTTCTCTACATTTTCTTGACAACCAAACATGTATCCAAAAATAGAAACAACCAGTGACTGAGAAGAAATATTGAGAAATACCCAAAATCAGCAACCAAAATACACAAAAAACTACAGATTCAACAAACACAAAACTGCAGATCCAAGAAACACAAAAATACACAAAAGATTCATGATGGGAAACGAAATGGAGAGAGAAAAAAAAACTTCTTTCGGTTGATTCTTACCCATGTCGGTGGCACCAGGAGGCAGCGTTCGGAAGACGAGCGGTGAAAATTGTTGTGCAATGAAACCCAGTTGAAGAGAACCAAGCTTTGGGCCCGCGGGAGGGGGGTGGGTAGGGGGGAACGCAGGGAATGAAATTTGATATTGTTTTTTATTTTAAGGTTTTAAATCTCAAAACCGCTCATTTGGCTAATTTAAAAAAAAACAAACAAACAAACTACAGTCAGCGGTGTGCGGAGGTTGTGCTACAGTAGGAGGCTGTATAGTAATACTCTTTTAATATATTCATTATTTAATTTATAATTTATATGATTTTGTAGACTTAGCTGTGAACCCCATACTAATTGTAGATGATTGAGACGAACGCACCGTGGAATGGAGAATCCCCTGGCCCCTTTATTGGTGAGAAATTCAATACCATGATTATCATTATGCAAAAATCGTCAGAGTTAGAGGTGGAGGCGAGTTCATAATGTGTCCTATTTTAAGTCAAATATCACTTGATTGATGGTTTAAAAGTCTATAGTTAAATGACTAAAGAAAGATAGTGCATCTGATCAGTAAAACTTGAAAGAATCTAGTCATCGACTCAAATGCATGGACTGTCAGAACTAATGCAAGGGACTGTAACTATTTGAATCAAATCTATGACATTATTTATATTTTAGTAATATAAATTTAAATTTATTGCGAACTTGTAGTTTTAAATCACTTATTTTTGTATTGTGCATGATTTAGTCATTGTATTTAAATTTTAGCTTGTTAACTTACTTTTTACAACATTTTATATTTTTTAATTATTTTTTTACATTATTTTATTTTTTTTTTAATATTTTTAAATAGGGATTGGCCAATCTGAATTTCAGATTGGGTCTTGAATATTGGGTTGTGGGCCCAAACCCAATTTGAGTAAGGCAAGCCCACTTCAACTCTAACCAGAGCTTGATTCCGAGTTTTAAATTTCAATCGGAGTCGGCAATCAAAGTCAGGGGTCAGCATTCCGACTCCGTGATAATGATTTCAAGTCTTTACCAATGAATATTCCAGATGTGACGTATTAACATATAATGACGTGCTCAATTATCTTGAGTATTTAATCTTATTTTCAAAGGATATCAGCAGTGTTATTATTATATCCTATATAGATGCTAAACTCACCTTGTACTGTACATAATCTTTTTACATATGTGTGCCTTCCCCGTCTCTCCTCACTCGGAGTACTAGTCCTACAATGTCACACTTTGATGGCCCCACGTCTTTTATTGTACTTCGTGCACACAATGGCCCGTATCTGTAGTCAGTCTTAATTAGGTCACCTACATGGGCTTGTAGCCCACTCATCAAAGTTTCCCCCACACCACGAGAAAGATAACTTTTTATATGGGTCATTTTTTTTTAAATGTCTGCACGGAATTTATACATCCCTAAACCGTACAAATTATTTTCCTAATAGGAATTGTTGATACATAATGTCAGAAAGAGGCTAATAGACAAGGGCCATGATGAAACCACACATGTTTCAATATAAGTCTGTCTTACAAGTCGGAGTGAAAGAAGCATTTTTCCATGCTGCTGATACAATGGAATTTGATTTATAAAATTAAACTCTTTTGCAATGCAAGTCAAAATCCTATCTTGTTAACATTGTATAGGGTGTCTATCCACATCAATTTGAAACCATAACTTTTATTGAGCAAGACCGAAACTGGTGAGGATTTCTCTTTATTGCAATAGAGAAGAGTAGAGTACATACAAAAACGGCACATAGGAACAATAGTGTTCATGCGTCCAACTTGAATCAATAAAGGATCCAAGATTTTAAGTGCCGAACCCATTTGTTGCGCTAGCAAATCTCAAACTGCATCCTGCAGCCTAATCCTATGTGAGCCTGTATTGCAAAAAAGAATTTTAATGCTAAAACAGATTCATATTGACCATCAATATTGTCTAAAGACAGCCTATGTGTGGATTGGAAAACTAAATATGATTGTTGCATCAGCTGATAATCATCTTGTTGAGGAATTCAGCTTGCTCAGGAAAATACTCCAACAGTTCATCCTTGGTCACCCAAACAAAATCCTCACACTCCCCAATGTCGAACTTGTTCGTTGCAACGACTTGGGACTTGAAGAAGAATCGCTGACAAAGGGAAAAGGCGAGGGCTTAAGATATAAACAGATGTCGCCATTACTATTATTCAGTAATCCACATGACTTGCCAATTTATGCCATCATTGGGACACGCCAGAGCAAACCAAAACTAATTATCAGTTTAATGTACCTTGTAAGATGAAGAGTCCGACTCATGCTCTGTTGGCTTGATAACCATATGACCCATTGGAGCATTTCCAACAAAATATGTGCGGGAAAGGTCTCCAATCACAGATGCTAATGCAGACTCTGCACACTGCAAAACTCAAAGAGTTAACATTGCAAGAAGAAGCAAAAGAAGGAGGAGCAGGCAAAAAAATCATAACTCACCTTGAGTAATGTTTTCTCAGAGTCGTGAACTTTTTCAGGAAAATGCCAGACAGGCTTCCCACTAGGAGCTCCAAATGCTTTGCCATAGAGGAGGAGATAAAGTCTTTTGTCTAGTGCCCTTTGTAATGACCTAAAGCACAAAAGGAGTTAATTACTTTTCTTGAAGAAGTTTGCATTAGCCACATTGAATTTCACTGCTAGATAATTAGCAATATAAATGGCCTTTAGAAATTCCTTCAGTAGTAGTAGGTGGAGGGGGAATTGGACAAGCTAACTTTAAAGTCAGCCGGAAAGAGATTGGCTGTTGCTCTCAACACCATCCTCATGCGTCAAGTGAAGTTTCCTTAAAACATGTACACAGTTTTCTACAATCACATACAGATATGAATACCGACTGTCTCATAGGAGAAGCATGCTCCAATCTTGACAGAAATGAGAAGTGCTACAGACATAAAGTTTTCACAAAAGTAAACTTACAAACAAATGTGTCCTCATGTAATCCGTTTAATCTACTTTACAATAAAATTAACATTACAATCTAACATACCACATCAAGCCACATCAATTTGTGCATTTTTTTTTTTATAAGTAATAATCTTTATTGATGTGAATGAAACTAGGAAGTGCCCAAGTACACAGGAAGTATACAAAGTGAGACACCTAATTACATTCTAGTAGGTTAGAAAGAAGATAAAAACTCATGAACATTCCCTCCCTTCAATACAATAGCAGAAAACCACTGGAAAAGAGAAAAAACAAAAAAGTTCCAGATTTCCCCCACTGTACGCTCCTTGTTGTTAAAGCACCGGTCATTCCTTTCCAACCACAAACACCACATTAAGCACAAAAGAATCATCCGCCACACGGCTGCTAGTTGGATGCTACTATGAGATCTATTCCAGCATGCTAATAATTCCAACACACTCTTGGGCATAGCCCAATTTAACCCAGCTCTACTAAGGATACTTGCCCATAGCTCGCCAGCCACCTCACAATGTAAGAGCAAGTGATTTACCGATTCCCCACTCTTTTTACACATGTAGCACCACTCCGTAACCATCATACCTCGCTTTCTTAAATTATCAATCGTCAAAATCTTCCCATGAGCAGCTGTCCAAGTAAAAAAAGCAACTTTAGATGGAACTAAAACCTTCCATATACTTTTCCATGGAAAGAAGATGGGCTGTAGGACTGTCAAGACCTTGTAGAAGGATTTAACAGTAAACTGTTCTTTCCTCGTGTGAGTCCACAACATACAGTCACCCCCATTGGCCCCTAGCTTTGCTGAATACAAGTAACTATAAAAAACTGCCAGCTCTTCAAGTTCCCAGTCCTGAGCATTTCTTGTAAAAGTGACATTCCAAGTGACCATCCCATTGGCCCGACATAGAACTTCTGAAACTGGAGCTTGCTGATTTCCAGCCATGTTAAAAACAATTGGGAAAGCCATGCAAAGAGGACTCTCCCCACTCCATACATCAAACCAAAAGCGAGTACGTGCTCCATCACCCACCTCAAACTTAAGATGTTTTTCAAAGGTATTCCACCCCTTCCTTATGAATTTCCACAAGCTTACTCCATAAGACCCCCTACCCTCTTTAGAGCACCATCCCCCCCACGCACAGCCATACTTATGATCAATAACCTCTCTCCACAGCGAATCCCCTTCCATTTGGTACCTCCACAACCACTTCCCTAATAGTGCCTTGTTAAAAACACACAAATTTCACACCCCTAACCCCCCATTCGCAATAGGACAGCTCACCCTTTGCCAACTCACAAGGTGAAGTTTGGATTCCTCCTCCATGCCACCCCACAAGAAAGCTCTAAACAACTTTTCAATCCGGTTTGCCACACCCACGGGTAATGGAAATAAAGAGAGATAGTAAGTCGGAAGATTGGAAAGAGTGCTTTTGATGAGGGTTAATCCCCCCCTTTCGATAAATATTGCCGCTTCCAGCCTGATAGTCGTTTCTCAACCTTCTCTATCACTCCATCCCAAATGCTCTTTGCTTTGAAAGACGCCCCCAAAGGGAGCCCAAGATATTTCATAGGGAGAGAGGCAATTTTACAACCTAGCAACTCCGCTAAAGAGGCTATATTATCCACCTGCCCCACCGGAACCAACTCCGACTTCCCCAAGTTCACCTTGAGTCCCGAAACAACTTCAAAACACAACAAAACTGCCCTTAAAGCTTGAATCTGGCCACTGACAGCATCACAAAAAATGAGTGTATCATCTGCAAATAGTAAGTGAGAAATGGAGCTGGTATTACTATTGCTGCCAGAACCAACTCCGACTTCCCCAAGTTCACCTTGAGTCCCGAAACAGCTTCAAAACACAACAAAACTGCCCTTAAAGCTTGAATCTGGCCACTGACAGCATCACAAAAAATGAGCGTATCATTTACAAATAGTAAGTGAGAAATGGAGCTGGTATTACTATTGCTGCCCACTGAAAAACCAGCAAGAAATCCCCCCCTTACAGCGGCCTCCACCATACGACTCAATTTGTGCGTTTACTTTTGTATAATCTATTTATGGCTAAGGGTGCAAATCGGTCGGTCCGGTCCGGTCCGGCTATGGACCGAACATTTTCAGTCCATCATTTTCCCGAACTAGACCGATAGCTATTGGTCTGGTCGGTCCGGCCTAATTTTTTTTTTTTAAATCAATTAATAAAAAAAATATTTAAAATATTAAATTAAAATTAAGTGACTTATTAATGTGGATTATGTAACTAACTCAATAAAAAATATTTTATATGGTCAATGATAATAAATTAGATGAAAATTTCATTATTAATTTATCTAATTACTATATAATTAGCTAATTGATATTATATAATAGTTAATTGATAGAATATTAACAAATACTAATAACATATTTAAAATTTTATATTGTTAATGGATCAGTTAGATGAAAATTACATAATAAATTGTCTAATTATTAAATAAATAATATATATAAAAAAAAAAAAAAATTCATTCAGTCCGGTCCGGGGTGGCAAAACCCTAGACCGGGACCGGACCGAAACTCTTCGGTCCTCTAAAACATGGACCAAGACCGACCGGTCTCATTCTCGGTCCGGTTCAACCGTTTATCACCCCTATTTATGGCTAAAGTATTTCTCAACGGAAATGTGTAGCATTAGGACAAAAGGTAGTTGCCCATGTATCTAGGTGTCTTATATCTCTATGTCATCCTCCCTAGATCAATAGTACTTCTAACAAGTACTTCATCCTCACTGGATCGATAATACTTCTAACTGGAAATTTCATAAATTAAATACCCCCCCCCTCCCCCTCTCCAATCCCCCAATAGCCTCTATAAAATTAAAACAAATGAAATTGCAAATAAACAGATTTATCCAGTATTAACCTAAAAGAAAGGGAGTGAGATAGAATAAAAGGCCAATTCGAATCATACAAAATATTAACCACAATCACTTTTGAAAACTACTTAATATTAGCAGACAAGATTCAACCATATATCCAGGAACTTCCAAGAAAAAAAGGGAGGAAAAAAACCATGTTATCTTTAAAGTGAATATAAAGAGTCACAAAACTTCAGAGCAGTTCAATTGTTTCAAGTGCAATAAATTCTTTTTTTTATTCTACTCAGAAAAAATGGAATGAAAAAATACATAGAAATCTGCTTCATACTTCTTATCATTCCTTTTATCAGCTTCGGTGATCCGTGGAGCTGGTTCATAATCCATTTGATAGTCGCCTCTACCCCTGATCATGGAATTCATTGTGCATAAAGTTGTTAAACAAAGAAATTCTATACACATCCATATGTGTTTGGGTGAGAAGGAAGAGTGGAGCGATGGGGTGATGTACAGAGAGTGCAGGTATAATTACGACTTACCGAAAAATCTTAGATGAGTTCTTACCAAGACAAAGTAACAGGCTAAATATTTTGAGCTACATTCACATGCTTTCTAATGTTAACAAAGCAAGTAAAAAATGTACTTAATTCATACTTGCAACTTAACACAAGATATTAATGCTTTCCAACTTTCAAAAGAAAAAAAAAAGGATATTAATGCTTTCCCTATTGGAAAAACAAATGAAAAACCATGAAAAATATGTGAAACCGAAAACAACTTAACAAACCACTACGTCTGGATAACTTACCTAGAATTAGACTTATCTAAAAGTTCATCTGGATATCTGCGTCGATATTGCTGTCGCCACCGAAACCTAAACCCAAGAGAAGCAAAAGCAAATCCCAATATGAGCTACCGTAGCATAAATTTTTTTCAATAAGAGATGCTTAAAAAAATGGCTCTGATAGTCTAATTTGTCACATACTACCAAGCATTTATCCCCCATTTTCTGACCTAAACCTCTGTTTGTTAGCTCAGAAACGGAAGAAACGAAGCAAAACAAGCCGAACTTATGGCCATGTAGCGGTATAAAGTTCTCATTACAGTTTATTAATTACCGATTAAAAGAAATTTATTACAGTAAAAGCTTGGTTCAAATCGTCAGAAGATGAAATTCTTTTAGCTCAAAAACTAAGAACGTGAGATGAAAATAACAAAAAACAAAAGGACATACGAGAACTCATGAAATGCGTAAACGACAGGGTCGATCTTTGGGATAACAACGGGCAATCGCTCGAATAGTACGGAAGCTAAGATTTTCTCGCGTTTCGTGCAGAACCCACGCGCTTTCACGAGCGGCCGAGCCAACGGCATCAAAGATCTCTGCATTCCCGATCGAAGCTGTTGGAATGCCCTACAACCAGCTTGATAGAGTAATAACAATATAGCGAAGCAGGAGGAGGAGGTGGAGGTTTTAGCAGTAACCGGCCATGGCGATGGGTGAGGGTGAGGGTTTAGGGTGGGTTTGGATGTTGAAGTGAGTTGAGTTGAGTTGAGTTGAGTTGAGATGATAAAATATTGTTAGAATATTATTTTTTAATATTAAAGTTGTTTTAAAATTTAAAAAAATTAAATTATTTATTATATTTTATATTAAAATTTGAAAAAGATATAATAATGAATTGAGATGAGTTGGGTAACCAAACGGACTCTTAAACTTTATTCCTCTGGATAATTTAAACGTGGGCTTTCTTTGTTATACTCCATCTTGGCCCATTAACACTAACGAAATTTGTCATCTAGAATAAGTCCCCAAGTTCACTTGAGTTTTAAGATTTTTTTTATTCTTTAAGTTTAAGATTTATATAATTAGTTTTCTCCCTCCAGTTCTCAGTAGATTCACTAATGACATAAATAACGCATATCAACCAATTAGAACTCGACACGTGACCTAAAAATATCGATTATCTTTAATATTATAATTAGATCCTCCTATGGAACATACCATTTGACAGCATAACTTCACCCAATAAATAAAAATTATTATTTTTAATATTTTAAACATTTCAAATTTTCTTCTTTGATATTCAACTCATACTTTTGTTTCAAGTCATCTTCATTTCAGATATTAAAGAAATTATAATTGCAGAAAAAATTATATTTCACCATATTAAAAATATAACTTTTTATTATTCTGAAAAATCTTGAAATATTCTCCTGTTTAAATACTTTTAGATGAAGAATCCACATTTCCTCCCACTCCTAAAAATATGGATTCCCATTACCTTAAGAAAATTGTTTTTATTTTAAGTGGACAACAAGCATCTTGATTATTTATTTAATTGCATAGGTTGTATTTTAATGTTATTTTATTATTATTTAAAGTTATTATTCTAACAAAACTTTTGTGACTTGATTCCTTGTATCTCAGTTCTTGTAGAATATAGATGAATAATTCCCAAAAAGAAAAGTGATATTCGAATTTTTCACAATAATATAAAGAGCATATCGCAAGCATGATAATAAGAAAAGTGTGTGTCCTTGCAAGCATAAGAAAATGAAAAATACTTTAATCACAAAAAAATTCATAAAAGTAAATTTATAAATTAGCATAACGTGATGTAGTACGTTAGATTGTAAAACTAACTATATTATAAAGTAGATCTAATATAACATATAAAGTTACGTCAATTTGTAAATTTATTTTTGTAGGATATTTTTATGTCCGTAGAACTTCTCGAAAAAAATAATAATTGTATAGTCTACTCAAAGGACAAACAATTTCAAAATAAAGAAAAGAGTAGGCAACAAGCAAACATTATAGTGATAAAATGATCGTCCTTGAATTTCAAGCGGAGGGACCTTTAAATGTACAATGAATTTTTTAGGGAAGTCAAATGTCAGAAAGTTCCTTTGTTAGTTAATAAATGGACACCCAATTAAGCGTATTATACTTTGTATGGTTTATACCTTGGTTGCCTCCATCATAGGCTTCATTGCCATGCAATCCAAAACCTTCTCCTTCACTACAAGAAAAATAAGCATTTATAATGAATTATTTATGACAAAAATAATTATTTGTGATGAGAATAGAGTTATTTTGGTAGGAAATACTAAATACTCCTTTTGACGGGATATAATTTATAGTAAATAAGCAAGTTTCTTTGTAGAGTTCTCCAAATACAGAAGTAGAGTATAAATACCAGGTGCATAGGTTGAGTCATGAAAAGGAAATTGTTAATAATACACAATATATAGCTAACTTAATGGAGTCGCAGATATTATATAAAAGCACAAAATAACTCTCAAGACGGAAGTTATCCTATAGACACTATGAAATGCAAACCACATTAATATTCATTCTTATGTAAATGAGAATGAAAAACAAGAGATGTTTTTTTCTCAAAATATGGACAAATGGAAGTTTAACTCTTAAAGCACTTCATGAAGCCTTACATTGAGTTATTTATTCCTTTTACAATTCAATAAGACCCACTGAGGTTGGGAAATTGCATTTAATTATTACAGTTGATGCATGCAAATCTTTGTTGCATGTTCCCTAGCAAACTTTTGATTATTAGTTCTACTTCAAACTGTCTTGTCTCTATAACTTGTCATATGAATTTCAAGTCCAATTTTGAATGAGCAGTGTTGTTTCCTAATTGCGTAGCATGTCTAATACTAAATTAGCATATGCCTTATGGTGTTGTAAAAAAGCCTAGTTCTGTTGCAAACTATGTGGGAGAGGTGCGAATTAAAAGCATATGGTGGATAAATAGAGCATGAAGCATGTTTTCGTCATTAACATTCATTCATGTTGTTTTAAAGTTGGATCAATTAATGCTACCATGAAAAGTTTCTTGTATTTTTGTATCATTATTATGGTATATCCTATTTTTGGATCCCACAGGGTGTATCATTGTGAGATTTGAAAGAAGAACAAAAAAAAAAACAAAGCTATAGTCTTTTATAATGACTCATGCCAATATTAATATTTACCTACATTTTCAATTCCGTTTGCCAATTTTGAACATAATGTTTTTTTCTTGAAGATACTTGGATATTTTGTTTTTGTTTAATTTCATGATGCAATTCCCCTCTCAATTATCTCACAGACCCATGTTGCAACTTTCGTGAAAAAAGCACTAGACTATGAAATAAAGAGGCCCAAATATTGTGTTGAAGGAAGAGAAAATGATGTCAATATTAAATCTACATAGAAGAGAGTCGATGCATAGAGGTTTGGACAAATGGTGAAAGCTTGATCTATTTTCTCCTTCCCTATGTCCATACCACATCTAGTATTTATTTGTTTTAGTTTTTTTATGCTTTTTGTCCAATGCTGGCTTGATCTACTACTTTCTGGTGTCTAGAATATTACACGCGCCACCCCCACTTCACTCATTTGTTGTCAATCCTTTAGAATTTCAGAGAAGCACAACCAAACAATCAGTGCTTGAATTGTGGCTCACGAGCCAGCCAAGTTCACGCTACTGTGGCATTTGGCATTTCAACATGTATGGCTCGAGAAGGCTTTGCAAAGCTGGATCTTCCCAAATCAAACCCCTAATACGCTCATCTTCCCCGCACATGGTCCCTACGCACCAGCACAATCTCCCATGAGTGTTCTTGGCCACCAACGACTTGAGCTATATCTAGCATCCTATTTGTTCATGTTTCCACTTCCCTAACCAAGGATCATCAAGATAAGAAAGTAGAGCTCTCTATCAACTAACTCAAACACAGCAAGATGCATAACACCCTCACCCGTCATGACTTTTGGCAGTAGCATCATAGTTCACAAGTTGGCTAAAAAATAATAAATGGTGGCTTCCCCTTAATGGGAATGGGTAGGGATCGTTTGAACAATCTTATATCCTGTTTTTATGTAATTTGCATTAATTGTGATGGGGTATTTGTAGGAGTTCCTCCCCTTACTTATTTCCATATAACCTATGTTTAATACATGAGCAATGATATTTTTCATCTTACACGAGTTTATTCTAACATCTACTTGCATAACAAACACTAAACATGTGTTAGATCTACCGCATGACAATGGTGCCGCAAGGTAGAAACAAGCCTCATCTCTATTTTCTCTCCTGAGAGAATAGAGAAGGTGTGAGTATATCCTTTGAGGTTTTTCTAGAAGGTTTAGTGATTCATTCCAAGGAGGAAAGCAGGTAAAAGAATGCAAGGGAAATAAGAATTTTGGGTTCAATTGAGGTTAACGAAGGAAGAAAATCTCTTGATTGAGTTAGATTGGAGAGACCATGGAGGAGGTACAGAGGAAATGAGAACGATGTTTGGTTGGCAAGGTGGGTACAGATCGCCTGATTAGTAAAGTTGTTCTATCATCTAAAATGGCGAAAGTGTGGAGGCTTAGTAAACTAGCTACTTTCCAGGAGCTGGGGCTAAATGGTTTTTTTTATAATAGCTTCTTTATCATCAAACCATTTGATGGTTTTACACAGCCAAGGAAGATGAGGTTTGATCGTGCCTTGATGTGGATACAACTTCATAATTTGCCACTTATGTGCATGAATTGAGCGAGTGGGGAGCAAATATCTATCGGCAAATTGAAAGAGGTGGATGTGAAATAAGATGATGTGGGGTGGGAGAATTTTCTCCGAGTAAAAGTTGTGATTGATCTCATAAAGTCAATTATGAGAGGATGAATAATCGATGTTAATGGAACCAGAATCTGGGTACGTTGAAATATGAAAAATTACCCAAATTATGTTTCAAATGTGATCGAGTTTTACACAATGCACAAGCTTGTTGCTAAGGGACAATCAAAGAGCAACGGTGGCAGAGCATGCAATGAAAATGTTGAGCTAGAATTGTCGGGAACTTGGGAACCTTCAGACAGTTCAAGACCTTTGCATAATTGTAAAGAAAAAGAAACCCAACTTAGTGTTCTTGATGGAGACTAAGTTAAAAGCAGGTAGGGCAGCTTACTTGAAACACAAATTGGTGTTTGAAGGGTGTTTTGCAGTTAATCCAATTGGTAGAAGTGGGGTCTAGTACTATTATGGCGACGGGAGATTATGGTTGAGATTAATTAATTATTCTTAGAGACATATTAACTCTTGGGTGTCTGTTGAGGATGAAGAATTAACATGGTTGCTTACTAGGCTCTATGGATATCCAAAAGCCAGTAAAAGGAAGGAGCATGGGATCTGCTAGTCTCTCTCAGGCCACTTGAAAATAAAAAATGGTATGTGATAGGAGACTTTAATGAGATCTTAACCCTGAAAGAAAAACAATTAGGAATTTGAGAAGTGAAGTGTTGATGGAGAACTTTCAAGAGGCATTGGAAAGAGGCAATTATTTGATTTGGGGTGGAGTGGAGACAAGTTCACATGGTATAACAATCATAGTGATGAAACTTTCATTAAGGAAAGGTTGGATGGGGTTGTGACTAACACTATGTGGACTGAGATGTACAGAGAGTTTTTGGTGGAAGGACTAGCTACCAGAAGTTCTGACCATACTCTACTCATTTTACATTTTAGTAAGGAGGAAACAAGAGGGGTATTTCAAAAGAAGCCATTCAAGTATGACATTAACAGGGCCTTAGAGGAAGAGAATGGAAAGGTGGTAGATGAATAATGGAAGAAGGCTATTCTATGCAACAATTCATTGATAAGAGCACATGACAGATTGAGGTACTGTAGTGATGCACTTAGCAAATGGAGCAAAATGGTGTTTAGAAAGCGTGATAAGGAAATTGAAGAGAAAATTGAACTGTTGGAGCATCTGCAAACAATTGAGGGGCTTGACAATATATAAGAAGTGAAGAGTTTTAAAAATGAATTATGCATAATGTTAGAACAAGAAGGTCTGAAGTGGAGGCAAAGAGACACTACTATCAGCATGGAGATAGAAATATATAAATACAAAGTACTTTCATACATATGCTAATCAGAGAAGGAAGAAAAGCATTGTCAAGCAAATCAGGAATTCTCAAAACAACTTACTGACGAAGACATCAGAGATTGAGAGGGCTTTCAAAACACACTTTAAGGAGATTTTCATTTCATCTAATCCTTCTATAAAAAATATGCTAGCTTGCCTGAATGCAATGGAGGCCAAAAGTTACAAGTGAAATAAATGTAGATCATATACAAGAGTTCACCAGAGAAAAAATAAAGGCAACTTTACAACAAATGTCTCCTATAAAGTCTCCTAGGCCTGATGGCTTTGGTGCATGTTTTTATCAAAATCATTGGAGCATCGTGGGGGACGAGGTTTGCACTATTGTTTTTTATTTTTTCAATAACAAGAGTATGTCCCCATCTCTGAATGGTACATACATTGCTTTGATTCCTAAAGTTAAAAAAACTATGTCTGTTAATGACTTTAGACTAATAAGTCTATGCAATGTACTGTATAAGATAATCTCAAAGGTATTGACTAACATAATTAAGAAGATGCTTCTAGCAATTATATCTAGCACTCAAAGTGTTTTTATTCTTATGCGATTGATAACTGACAACATAATATTTGCTTATGAATTTTTACACATCATGAAGATCAGACAAAGTAGGAGGAGAGGTAGTATGTCTTTGAGACTTGACATGTCAAAGACATATGATAGAGTCGAGTGACTATATCTGGAGACATCATGAAGAAGATGAGATTTGAGAAGAGATAGATTTCTTTGATGATGAGGTGTGTTAGTACAATTAGCTACTAAGTGTTGGTGAATGGGAAACCGGGAGAGACTTTCTAACCAACTAGAGGTTTAAGGCAAGGAGATCCTCTCTCTTCATATTTGTTCATATTGTGTGCAGAAGGACTTAACTCTTTGATCAACCAATCAGAAATGAAAAAGGAAATAAAATAGATGGGTGGTTCTAAAGGGGGACCTAGAATAAATCATCTGCTTTTGAAGATGATTGTTCGATCTTCTGTTGAGCAAGACAATCAAAGTGGAGCCAATTGCAATCCATCTTGTCTTTGTATGAGAAAGCCTCTGGCCAAGGTCTTAATAGACATAAACTTCTATATTTTTCAGTTCTAATACTAATGCTAGCACTAGAGAGTTGATTATTAAGGAGGCAATGGTTGTTGGATGTGGAAGTTATGAAAAGTATTTAGGTCTACTAGTTTGGGTGGGTAGATCAAAATACAACACCTTCAGGTGCTTAAAGGATAGAGTATGGAACAAGATCAATAGCTAGAAAAACAACTTCCTTTCAAAGTCTAGGAAAGAGGTCCTTATTAAAGCATCACTTTAGGCTATCCCTACTTATACCATGAGTGTTTTCAAACTTTTAAAGAGACTGTGCAATGACATCTCTTCAATGCTAGCTAGATTTTGGCGGGGTAATAACCAAAACGAGTTCGGTATTCAGTGGGAGAGGTGGAGTAAGATGGGTAACTCCAAAGAAAATGGTTTTCAAGAAAGCTTCAACTTGGCAATGTTGACCAAACAAAGCTGGAGGTTTTTACAAGAACCTCAATCTCTAGCAGCTAAAGTCTACATAGGGAAGTACTTTAAAAGCAGGCATGCTCTGGAAGTTAAACTTGGGAATTCACCATCTTTGATTTGGAAGAGTGTGTGGTCTACTATCAAATTGCTGAGAGTAGGGCTTCTATGGATAGTTGGTGATGGTAAAAGATAAATATTTGGAGAAATAAATGACTACCTAAGCCAACATCATATTGTGGTCAATCTCCCATATCAACTTTGGGTCTTGAATCAAAAGTTAGTAAGCTAATAATTGAAGAGGCTAGAAGCTGGAATGAAGACTTGATAAAAGAACACTTTGCAAGGGAAGAAGCAAAGTTGATATGTAGTATTCTTATTAGTAAGTTGTAAGTTGGGAGTCAAGGACAATATGATATGGGGTTTTAGCAAAAATGGTAGATTCTCTGTACAAAGTGCATACCATGTAGCTCAAACTAGAGAACAAAGGTTGGAATTTAGAATCCTCTAGAGGTCGTGACATGAATGAGAGATGGAAAAAGATGTGGCTTTTAAATGCACTAGGGGCAACAAAACATTTTCTGTGGAGGGCTGGAAGTAATAGTCTTCCTAGTAGATCAAATCTGTTTAGAAGGAAAGTCTCAGATACTCCTCTTTGTCCTATCTACCAGTGTGAAAAAGAAACTACCATTATGTACTTTGGAGCAGCACAACCTCATCTGATGTTTGGGCAAGAAAAGGAAGCTCCGTTCAGAAATCGTCCAATACATGTGAAGATTTCTTGCAGTTATGGGAGAGAATGTGTAAGAAGTTAAACAAGGAATAGTTGGAAGATTCTATACTAATTATGAAAGGCATTTGGCATAGAAAGTGTAAGGGGATTTCCCCTTCACTCATAAGCCAATGGGGCGCTCGGCCGAGAGTAATGGGTTGGGTTTCATCCCGATACCCAGCCCCGAGGCCTAAACTTGCTCACAAAATAACTCGTCTACAAGAGAAACTAAGCAATGATGGTTGATGGGACGAACTGACCTAACGTCGCTTGATCCCATCTCGCTCATGGGGACTCGTATAGGGCAGAACGAGAAAGATGAAAAACCTTTGATGTGATACCCCATATGATAAGGATAAGAGTAGGTAGTGTATGAAATCCCACATTGTTTGGAATGAGAAGTTCTTGCTCTTTATAATGTTCTAATGAGACTTTAATTGTATCATTGACTAGTCTTTTTGGAGTATAGGTCATGTGGGTCGGGTCTTCCATTGGGGTGTTACATTTAATCTTCTGACATGAGAACATCGACGAACCACCGAAAACACCAACAGAGTAAATCAAACTAGGAACCACGCCGCATTAATGGCACTATTACTCGGGCAACACACCACATCAATCGCACCGTCGAAGAGGCACTTCGCATTTAAAAGACTCTAACAAGAGAAACAACAAAAAGGACGTGCTCCAAGGGGGTAGATACTATTTTTCCCACCTCAAACTCCCGGTATAAATAGCAATTTCCATATAGAAAAAAACTCTTTGATCTCTAGACTCTCTCAATATTGACAAACTTTCAAAATACTCCATTGACTTTGGCATCAGAGACTCCCCAGCCCCAAGGCCACCCTCTCCCAGCTTATTTCTTCTTCGTTTTCGCAGACTCAACTTTAATGACTTGAGTTGCTGGAACCTGATCCAAAAACGTACGAAACATGACATTTACATAATGAATGCTCATTTCTTTTGCAACAAATTCAAAAGCCCTTCAAAGGTTTTGCAACAAGCTTTAAAAGGATTAAAATATTTCCACCAAGCTTAGTTGAATAAAGGTGGACAACAGATCAGGGAAGGGACAGGAAGATTAATCCATCCTTGGAAGAGACAAGAGGGAGATTTTGTCGAGGCTAACTTTGATGCTGCCATTGATTGTAAAAATCTGAAAATGGGTTTTGGAGTCATCATCCGAGGCAGTGAGGCTACTCTATGTAAGCAGATGGGGGTGGAGGTCCAACTAGTTATTGCAGAATGCATAGTTTCTGGAAGGCTTTGAAATTATGTCCAGTTGGATTTCAGCAAAGTGGTGTTTGAAGTGCATGTGGTTATCAAGGCTAGGGGTGTAACCGGTCCGGTTTTGGACAAAATCTTGGACCGAACCGGTATGACCGGTTTTGTATTTTTCAAAACCGATTACGCACCGGTTATACTTCTAAACCGGTACTTCGGTTTTACCGATTTCTGGTCCGGTCCGGTCCGGTTTTCTGATTTTTTTAAAATATAAGTTTGACATTTTGTCATTAAAAATATGTTTTAAAAAAACTGTTTTAAAAAAATATGTTATACTTTTATTAATCTATATTAGACTATTAATATAACTATAACTATAGTCTATATTAGACTACTTTTTTTTTTTTAGGGAGTCTATATTAGACTATTAGTACAAGTTATAAATTTATATATTAGTATAGCTATATATTAGTATATATTAGTATTAGTGATAAACTATATATTAATATAGCTATATAATACATGATCAATTACATTTTCATTTTTAAGATTAAACTTTTATTTTATAATAACATTATCTTATATATAATTATATTAATAGTATATGATCAAATAAATTACAAATGTTCATATTTAAAATTAACATTTAATGTTATATTTTATAAATTATAATATGAAATTATTTCATATATGATATATGATTATATATAAAAATTTCACATATAATTATACATTATATATAAAACTTATATATTTAATATATATAAAATATTTTGTATAATTTTAATTTTGTATAAAACTTATATATAAAATATTATTTTTTATATTTTTTTATCAACCGGTTCGGTCCGGTCCGGTCCGATAAAAAAAATTCTAAAACCGGAACCGGACCGGTTCCAACCAGTTTATGAATTATAAGAACCGGTTCTAGACCGGACCGATTCAAAACTGGTAAAACCGGTCCGGTCCGATCCGGTTCGGACCGGTTTACCAGTTTAAATTTACACCCCTAATCAAGGCTGTTCAATGTAAAGACAAAACTTGGGCTTGGCATGGACAAATCATTGGGTACTTGAAAAGGTACTGAAGAACATATCAAATTGGTAGCTCATGCAAAGTTGGCTTTGCCTTTGTAAGGGAAACACTGCTGGATTGAGGACGATTGTCTAAAAATTTTGTACCGATTGATTTTGTCTTGTTTGGTAATAAAAATCTATTTGTTTTAATGTCAAGAGTAATGCTACGTATATCTTTTAAATATATAAATTTATATAATTTTTTTTGTAAAAAATTAAGTTTTATTAATAAAAAATATTTTTTACATTTTTTAAATAAAATCAATTTTTTTATGAAAAATTTTACAAATTTATTTATTTAAAATTTATACAGACATTTTTTTATCAAAAATGAATAACATCATTGGTGTTTCGTTTGAGAAAGAAAAAATAAATTGTCGTGAACTGCTACTGCCCCTCCACTTGGGGATGGCACCGTTTCCAGGAGTTGAGTTCAGTCAGGAGCGCGTGGGATAACATCGGCACACAAAACGAAATGGGAAGCTTCTTGTCTTTTTCTGAAGTTGGAGTAGGCGTAGGTGGCGCACCCAAAACGCCGCCTCCTCCATCATTCCAAAAGCAATACTCCAATCCACAAAATCCCTCGTCTCCCGCGTGCGCACACATCATCTTCCTTCTGCTTCTCCATCTAACAGAACAAGCATGGCTGTCTTCTTCTCCACCCTCTCTAGAACTAAGTCCGCCCTGAGATCCCATTCCGTTTTCCTCCGCTGCATGAGCAATATCCCCGAGAACACCGTCTATGGCGGTCCAAAGCCCCAGAATCCCAACCAAAGAGTCACTCTGACCCACTTAAGGCAAAAGCACCGCAAGGGCCAACCCATAACGGTCGTCACAGCCTACGATTACCCGTCCGCGGTGCACCTTGACACCGCCGGCATCGACGTGTGTCTCGTCGGCGATTCCTCCGCCATGGTCGTCCACGGTCACGACACCACCCTCCCTATCTCGCTCGACGAGATGCTTGTCCATTGCCGCGCCGTGGCTCGTGGCGCTAAACGGCCCCTCCTCGTCGGGGACTTGCCGTTTGGGACCTACGAATCCAGCACCAGTCAGGTAATGGTGAATCAATCTATTTAATCAGATCATTTTTTAAGGATTTTTGTTTTTCAAGTTGTTATTCCTTTGGTTTTGGTTGCTGAGAGTAAGGAATACGTAAGGGTATAAGAACATGTTTAGTTCTCTTCAGTGATAGTGCCGTTGATGTTTTGTTCATTATTGTCGAGACATGAATAGTTATCAAAAGTTAAAGCCGAAATGAAACGATGAGGGGAATCGCTTAACGATTTTGATTGGCGGTTTCCCTTTTAATTGTGCAATGATTGGTGATTGTTGTTGCAGTTTCAATTATGAACAGGCAGTTGATACGGCGGTGAGGGTTTTAAAGGAAGGAGGAATGGATGCGATAAAATTGGAAGGAGGGTCCCCCTCGAGAATCACCGCGGCAAGAGCTATTGTTGAAGCTGGAATTGCGGTGATGGGGCATGTGGGACTCACCCCTCAGGCCATTAGCGTTCTTGGGGGATTCAGGCCTCAGGGAAAGAGTGTTGCCACTGCTGTCAAGGTCTCTCTCTCTCTCTCTGTCACTTATTTGTATGTGGACGCTTGAGTGCGCTCTTTTGTGCATTTTGTTGTAATGTTGAGAGATTGTTCTGTACAGGTTGTGGAGACTGCTCTGGCTTTGCAGGAATCAGGTTGTTTTTCTGTTGTTTTGGAATGCGTGCCTCCACCAGTGGCTGCTGCGGCTACATCAGCTCTTCGGATTCCTACAATTGGTATTGGCGCTGGACCTTTTTGCAGCGGACAGGTTAGACCATCTATGGAGCTCTATAACTGATTAACTCTTTGCTGGTATATATATGCTGGATATGTCTCTGTATGGGATTCATTTTGTTGTTGGATGGATAATAGGCTAATTGAGTAAGTTTGTTTTACAAGATGTAGTCTAAATATAGTCTTTTTGTATGGATATTGATATGTGTGTGTGTTCTAGCTTGAATTTTCTTATTATTGCTGTTTAGAGTACAAAGCACTTGTGAGAAAGATATCAAATATGGTTTGGCTTGGCTTGAATAATGAAGAATAGAGGAGACTTTTGTCCATCAACGTTTGTCGTCAGAGTTCTTGAGATAGCTCTAATTATCTCTACCTTATTTTTTCTTTTATGTTTGCAATCATAGCTCATCAACTCAATATATATTCCACCAATTCACCCAAACACCATCACATACATATTCCTTGACCCAGGCTCGCACCACACACCTTTCAGCATCCTTTCTATAGCTTTCATGGGATGAGCATGCAAATTGCATAGCATAATTAAAGCTTTTGCAGACTTTACAAGTGGCTTACATGAAAGGACAGTAACACAGTATATAACTTGAAAATCATTTTGAGAAAAGCATAACATCTGAATGTCAAGGGTATGATCATCTAACCTTGTTTCCCTAACCTCACTACTGAACACTTCTTAGTAACCTAAAACAAACATCAGTCACTGCTCTATTCTTGGGCATTTTTCTAATGTTTGGGTCCTATACATGCTTCTAAAGATAGTGTGAAATCTGATTTCCTATGTTAGACTTATTTCTTTATTATTATTTTTTTTAATAAAAAAAATTATTCTCTCACGATCACATTTTAATAATATGTCGACAATGCTACTTATACACTATGTGCTGTAATTCCAGCCTTGTGTTAACGGAGTTTATTTTGTTGCAAGCCCTAAGAGTGTATAACAATGGATAATTTGAGTCGTTGGAAGGATGATTGTGTGTTTGGAACTATGGTCTTAAAGTCCTAAACAAGGGTTCCTTGAGAAGGTCCAAACAGCAGCATCTTTGGATGGCTGCTGTGCTGCAAACTTTTCTACAGTGGCCAAAACTTGGTCATTCGATTGTTACATGCTCCAATCGGTTCCCTCTCGACTTAATTCAGACTCTGATGATTTGCTTAGGTTGGTTTCTTTTGATATTATGGTCTCTAGTTCACTGTATTGTGAAATTACCAAGCTTGGGTTAGAAGCAACCTAGCCTCCTGTTTTGATAGTGCACATCATGTTGGGCATTGCATAATTTCCCAAATCTAAGTTATTTTTGGAAATAATATTGTTGTAACTCTTTTACTTTGTTTTCACTACAAGGAAACTTCATTGTGGATGCAGGTTCTTGTTTACCATGATTTACTCGGAATGCTTCAGCACCCCCATCATGCCAAGGTTGGCTACAGAACTGCAACTTTAACTAAATTCTTCCTCCTGTCTATTTGATTCTCACGTTCCAGTCATGAGTGACTTCTCCTTTTGCAGGTTACTCCAAAGTTTTGTAAGCAGTATGCAGGTGTCGGAGATGTCATCAACAAAGCACTATTGGAGTACAAGGAAGAAGTGACCAATCGTTCTTTTCCTGGTCCTGCCCACAGCCCCTACAAAATAAGTCCCAGTGATGTTAATGGTTTTTTGAATGAGTTGCAGAAGTTAGGTTTGGACAATGCAGCATCTGCAGCAGCTGAAGCCGCTGAGAAGATTGGTAGGGCTGAGTCCTCTGGTGATGGAAGCACAGCAAGCGATTGATTTATTATACTATTTAGTCAAGCACCTAAGGCGGAAACTGGAGGGTTTTTTTGTTCAATTATATTAAAAGGAGAGGAATTTTTTTAATAAGAGTAGATAAAAGTTTGAGAAACTGAAAAGTTTATTTCACAGGACATTTTATCCAGCAAGAGGGAAAAGGTAAAGAAACCAAACGATTTCTGATACAAAAGAATAAGTAATAGAATTTATGAAAATGATTGATGACGTGATGCATTCTTTTGTGAAGACATTGCTTCAGCTTTTATATAGTAATTTTGTCTTTAAAAGCTTTTCAAAATTATAATAATATCCCTCTCAAATTACAATAATTTTCATTTAAAAAAATATATCAATGAGTTTACACAGTTCTCACTAGGTGACTGCAAATAATTTTTTTTTTCCTTTCTTTTAAATGGTTGAAAATGATGAGTTGATTAAAGAAAATTATATATACCATATTATTATTTTACTTTTATTTCACTGAATACAATGTGACACATTTATTACTATTAAATGATTATTTATTACATATTTTTTTTATCATTTAATAATGATAAATGTGTCACATATTATTCAGTATGATCAAAATAGGATGAGAGTGTGATGCATAGTATTATTCGATTAATAATTTATATGGCACTTGAAGGCAGTTTGTACCATTTTTTTTTTGTGGGATTGGCATTACTTTTTAAGACTAGCATTTCATCTGAAGAATATATCAGATTTCAATGTCAGTAAAAAGGATTTATTTTGACATTTCAGTTTTATATATTCATCTCTTTGCTTATTTTGGGCCATGGCTCCGTTTAGGTACATGTTCTGGGGGAAAGAGGACTTAGGGTTTGGATGGGACACAACTGCCAGTCTGTTTTTAAATATTTTTAGATATTTTTTTGCAAACATTATTTAAATATAATTTTTTTTTTAATTTCAAATCTACAACTTTTTTATTTAATAATAACTTAATAATTACAAATTTTTGAAACAAAAATAATTTTAAAAATATAATTTTTTCTACTTTTAAAATTTTTATTCAATTTTTTTTTCATTTCCTAAATCGAATAAAATATTTTAATTTAAACTATTTTATTAATATTCATAGATATTCTGAAGTATCCAATAAATCTTAAAAATCCTTAGTTGAGTTGGGTGCCTTGTTTGTTTCATCAAGAATTATTTTTTTAACTTATAGATTTCAATTAGAATGGTCGACATGACATGTTTTAAATAGTTTCCTATATGGATAATAATACCCTTGCTACCCTATTTTTTTTTTTTTAACTTTTTTCCTTATGTCTTTTGCACTCTTGAAGAACACGTCCCGTCTCTGAGCCCCTCTGTGCCCAAAAGCCACCGATGGCGCCCAAAACTCTCTCTGTGAAGGAGGTGGAGAAGAAAACTCATCAATGCCCCCACCTCTTTACACGTTCTATTCAATCAATGCCTTTCACAACCCCCACTTGACCCATTCTAGATATTCCTCAAAACAATCAAGAAAAAGAAATATCGCAAACGCTCAGATTCAAATTGGATACTGATTCCATCATGTCCCTAGTCTCATGAATTACCCAAATTTGGTTCACCAATATATCATTTAGGTCCAGACTCATTTCATCAGTTTTTCTAAATCCTCCATATAAGAAATCAACCACTAAGAGCACTAGCATTGGTTTATACATATGCATATACAAAATTATCTATTTTCCATAACCATTTTACCATTCAAGCAAAATTCCCACATTGGTTTATGCATATTTGAAACCAAATTTTTTTCTAAAATCAAAATTTTATATATTTTTTGTAATTAACATCCACTACATACATTTGACATTAATAATACAAATGTAATAATAAAAAAATATAATTTTTTTTATATATTATATTAAAAATATAATAAAATGAAAAATATATATATATATAATATTATAATAATAAAATGAATGTGTATGTGAAAATTTGTTGTGTTGTTGAGGGAGGGAGAAGATGAAAAGATTGAGAGAGAAAGAGTGGAAGGAGAGAGAAATAAAAATTAAAATATGTTTGATGGAGTGAACAGTTGCTATCCAAATTTGGATAGCAACTGTTCATAGCTAGCTAAATTTATGCATATGCATAAGTCAATGCATGTGATTTTAAGGTCATATTATGCAAATATAATTTTACATATACATATGCATAGACCAATGTGGATGCTCGTAGGGCCAAACGCATTTTGCTTAGTTGGTTGATTTTGCGACACGAAATTACATTGACCTAGATTCAAAAAATAATTTTTTGTTCACTTTTACAAAACTTCTGATCTCATCTCATCTAATTTTATCTAATCATTAAAATTTTTTAAAATTTTCACATAAAATAAAAAAAACAATTCAATTTTTTCAAATCTCAAAATAAAAATAATATTAAAAATATATATTCTAATAATATTTTATTTAACTTTCAATTTTTTTTTTCAATTTATCTCGTCTTATATGCAAAAACAAATGAGAACTTAAATGTTCAGATCTTAGCTCTTTGGTAGGCAAGGTTCCTAGATTCAGAGCTGAATAAGAGGAATTTAGTCATTTGGGATTGGACCCAGCTGGAACAAGGCTCTGAAATTCCTAATCCAAGTCCCAATTAAGAAAAATTCATTTTTTCTTTCCGTAGTTTTTGTTCTTGTTCTTGTTCCATAGAACAACCATTACCAGACTTGGTGCTCCAAATCTTTGGCTTTGTCGTTTCATCGTTTGCCGGCAATAGTGACCCATCTCATTTTGTCGCTGTTGATGGTGGCTTTTGGGTGCGGAGGCGAGAGCGTCGGCTTGGGTGGGTGCGAAGGAAAAATGGGTCTACTTATGATTTTGAATCTCAGCTGATATTAAAATGCAAGAAGTCAGAAGAAAAAATAAATAAATAGAGCCACATGAGCTAAGTAGTAAAGAAATAAAACACAAGGGTATCATTACCATGCCTTTAGTGTTACTGTCATTCTCACCGAGTGCTACTCACTGTTTCACTAAGGATTTTCTCTATTCCCATTGGGAGGGATATTCCCCACCCAGCCATGCTAGTTGGGCTTGGGCAAAATAATGAGGCCCATGTCAACCCAAGCCTTACCTTCCAGCGGCCCCAAAATCGCCAAAAAGGCCCGGCCTCTAGTTGCATCAGGTAAAGAATGGTGCAACGCACAGGATACTAGACGAAAGGGGACAAATGGGATGTGTAGACTTTGGCATCCCCTATGACACTAAGCATTACAGGACCTACGTCGGCAAGTGAATGGAGGACACAAACAGCCCTCCATTCTTTGACGAAAGGGACCAGAAATGATCGTGTCGCTCACCCACTGCCAGGATGCCCTTTGGAAAACACGCCGCATTAAAAGCCTTACCTCAGACGCCACGTCGCGTTAAATATCCAGGCTAAGACAGTTGCAGGCAGGATGGCCGAACACTGACACAGGGTACAGAATGTCCCCTCTGTAACCTCGTATAAAAGCTACATCCCAGGTAATAAGAACATTCTCTGAACTCAATTATTAATGGACTATTACTCCCTACATAAGAGATTGACTTAAGTATCGATGGTTCTCCAAACCACCCCGAGCCCACCTTCGTCTTCATGTTTGCAAGTGAAGATCGTGATCCAAGTTGCTAGAATCTTGTCCAGACATACAAAACATGGCGTTAACACCCATCATTACCACACAACTAGATAGTTTTTACTGGGTTAATTGTAAAATCAATATTTTGATTTCAAATTTTTATAAATTAAAGTTTAAGTTTCAACTTTTATAAAATTAATACTTGGCAATCACATATTTTTCGTTAATTTTTTCGTAGAAAACTAGAAGCAAGTTTGCTTATAAAATTTGAAAGTCCCAATATTAATTTTATAATTAATTAACGCTGATACTAATTACTGTTTATCTTTAGTTTTCACTAACAAATCCACTGTTGTGCTGCCTATGTGGATTGGTGGTCCCATCTGTGCCCTAAAGCCCCTCTTTCGTTCTCTTCCATTTGAATAAATGAAAGGGGATCCTCGTTCAGTTCTCACTGATTAAAGAAGTGACTATTTGTGTATTGCTATTTTTTTTATTTTTTAAAAATGTTTAAACATATTTAAAAAATATTTAAAATAAAAAACAAACAAACAAAAAGGCAATTTACACTAAAGATCACACCAAATGGGCAATTTGAGGGGGCATAGTAACATTACCCATTACTATTGTATTAATTTAGTTCTCTCAAAGTTAAAACTCCTAATTTAGTGGCAAGGTTGTCTACTAGCCAACCTTACGATCGATACATAGTAAGGGTGGCTAGTAGACAAGAAATCATCTCTTACTTGTCCTTAGGGTTGTAATTGGTCCAGCCCAGTCTGATTTTAGATAAAATTTAGGACTGAACCAATATGCACTAGTTTTATATTTTTTAAAATCAATTACAAACCGCTTACTCTCCTAAATTGGTACCTTCGATTTTACCGGTTACAGTCCAGTATTAAGGCATAAAATGTAATTAATATACTAATATAAATTAGTATACTAATGTATACTAATTAATTAAAGCAACATGTAATTAATATACTAATGTATATTAGTATAATACATTTTTATCAAAATAAATATGTTGAGAATTTGTTAGGCAATAAAATGTTATTAATATATATATTATGTTTAAAACATATGATCAAATAAATTTTCATATTTAATATTAAAATTTTATGTTATAAATTATAATAACATTATCTTATATATAATATAAAAATTATTATATATAATATTAAAAAAATTAATTTAAAATATATAATATAGTGAACCGGTCCAGTCCGATCTTATAAAGCATGGAACCGAACTAGTACCAGCCGATTTTGAAACTAAGGGAATGGGTCCCAGACCGGACCGATCCAAAACCGGACAAGTTCCACCGGTTTGGGCTGGTTTGGGCCAATTTTCTGATTTTTTTTATTAATTTTTACACCCTATTTGTCTTTGTATCGAACATTTGGTCATTCTCTTTAAACGTGTTTTTTAATTTTAATCTATATACGGTTAACTTTCCTAATAGAGTTCATATAATTGAATGACTCGACTAGCACAAGTGGCACATTTTTAGTGGCAGTAGTGTGGCTTATGAGCCATGTGGCAGGGTTTCATTAGTGGGTCTAATGAATCTATAACGGAAAGATTAGGTTGCGTTTAGATGTTAAGGTGATCTCTAAGTGTAAAATATTTTTGATTCGGACCAGTCTGGAGTCTGGATCGAACCAAGCCGAATTCACCCTTACTCGGTCTCAATCTATGGTATACCCAAAATTCAGTTTTCGGTTCGGTCCTGGGATATAACCTTTTTGGGCCAAACTGAACAGAACCAAAACCGATTGAATCACTTACATATAAAATTTTTAAATATTTTAAATATATAAGATATTATTTATATAATAGTTGTATAAGCTAATTATGTAATTTTCTCTAATCTATCAACATTGATCATATAAAATATAAAATAATATGTGTTATCAATTAACTAATATATCATACAATAAATCATATGATAATATTTGTTATTATATGTAGATACATACTCTACTAAAGTATTAAGTTAGTAACTATTAATATCATTAATATAGTTATAATTAATTATTTTTTAATGAGTTAGCTACATAACATTAAAGAGTTCACTTAATTTTGATTTTACTAATTTAATTAATTTTTTGTATTAATTTACCTACCAAAAAAAGAAAAGAAAAAAAAAATGTTCCTAGCTCATAGGGATCAAATCAAACCAAATTGAACCAATAGCTAACAGTCCAGTATTGGTCTGGTCCAGTCCTTAGGGGTAATTGGTCCGGTCCGGTCCTAAAAAATGGTGGATCGAAATTTTCGATTCGTGACCTCGGATTCAACCAAATCAGACGAAACTAATTACACCCATTTGATCTCAGATAATCTGAGTTGATCTCTGAATAGTAATATTTTATTAGTCCTATTGAGATGTGTTTGAATGTATAAAATAGGTTGAGATGTGTTTAATTTTTTTGTGAGAATTTAAAAAAGTAGTAAATCCCATCAGTAATTGATTTGAGATGAATTGAGTTGATTTCAACAACCAAACATGTCTTTAAACGGTTGAAGTCGAGAGTATAATGGAAAAAAAAAAATTTAAAAGCAAGTGAGTAATATGCACTCTAAAGGCCAAATCACATACTATTTTAGTATTTATACTCAAGTCTCTACTAATTGTTTAATCTATCGGGTAGACGTTCTAGGTATCCTACTGCTAAGAGCATTAGCATTGATTTATCTATATACATATACAAAATCATATCTTTTGGAGATTGATTTTACATATCAAGAAAAACTTTCACACTGGATTATTTTATTATTATTTATTTTTTTCCTAAAATTATTTTATTTTATTTTGCAATTAGCACTACTGCAAATTATATCATTTAGCACCCACTAGAATTTTTTCTTAAAATTCTATCCGTTGGTGGAGAGAGAGGGGGGAAGAGAGAGAAAAAAGTAATAAAATAATAATTGGAGAGTGAACAATGCATTTTCAAATTTGTAGAAATATTATTCATAGTTATGTAAATTTTTAGATATGCATAATTCAATACAGCCCAGTTTAAGGTCATATTATGTAAATATGTATATGCCTATGCAGATGCATAATCCAATGTTAGTGCCTGAAAGAAAAGTGCAACCAAAAGTTATGTCAGAATGGCTGGCAGGAGAGAATTTCGAAGCTTAAATTTAAAGCTTGAATAATGTTGCTCAGTAAGGACTTGTCTAAGAACACAAGTATATTCTCAAATATTATTAATATTTCGTTCTCAAATATAACTCAAATACAACAAACTTTTCAATTTTAAATTTTTAACTTTTTCATCTAATCTTTAATTTTTTCATTATAATTTTCCGTAACTCCCAAACAAAACACAAAACAATATAACTTTTTCAAATTTTAAAAATAAAAATAATATTAAGAAATTATATTCAAATAATTTTTTAACTTCATAATATTCTTGTTCAACTCTCTCTTTCTCATTTATCAAAACTCAATAAAACATCTTAACTTAAATTATTTTGTTACTATTTAAAAATTATTTCACTATTATTCACAGATATTCTGAAATATTTTAAGTGTACAAACTTACCTAAGAAGAAGTGCCTTTTGAATCCTCTACTTCTTCCCCCTTTAGGTTATACCAAGATTGCATATATGCTTCAAGAAACATCCATTGTTGTGACGTTCTCAAGTGAAAATATTTAGAGATGGTTGGTAAATAGTAGTGAAATATTTGAATTGAAATGGGATTATATGAATTAGAAATGGTTTGAGTTAAAGGGAGGTTTGAACAATGAGTTGAAATGAAATGAAAGTAGAATAAAATATTATTAGAATATTATTTTAATATTATTTTTATTTTCAAATCACGCAGTAACCGATTGTGTCACATTATGTGCACACTACCTTCTCTTTTACTTTCAATATTATTCCTCTAAAACATATTTTCAGATTTAATACATATTCCTTCATTTATTCGACTTTGCACCTCAAGTTTATCACTGAATCGATCTCACCTTCTTTGTTGGTTGCCATATGCTTAGCCGCCTTGCAGCTTGTTGCTTAGTCTCCTTGCCCTTTGCTCGCTAGGTGGTCCATGCAATTGTTCATCTTGCCTGTTCCTTGGGCTCACATTCAAAGTGAACTGAATTGGCCCAATTCCCAACAATAATTTTTATTTTTTTTTCTTTTTAGCATATGTAAAGGACACATTTGATCATTCAATTCAAATAAGATGTTTGGTAATATTTTCTTTCTTGGAGTAAAAGAATTTTTACCCATTCTCAATAATGGATAATGGTTGACATTTGTAATCATAATTAGCAAATGGTATTGACAGTTCACTGAAAAAAAAGACAAGTAGATTTTATTTTGTTTTCTGTGATAAAGTTAGTAGCTAAGTCAACTGATGGATCCCAAGGTAGAATTTCAGAAACGGGTGTGTCATTTCATCGATCAAAATGATTGATTCTCATCTCTACCACATGATGAGAAAGGTTATGCGTAGATGTTGAGGTGATCTCTATGGATAAAATTTTTTTGATCCGGATCGGATCGGATCGAATTTACCCCAACTCGATCTCAGTCTATGTTATATCCAAAATTCAGTTTTTGGTCCGGTCCTAGGGTGTAATGTTTTTGGGCCAGACTGAACCGAATCGAAACCGATCAAATCACTTACATATAAAATTTTTAAATATATAATATATTATTTATATAATAGTTGTATAAACTAATTATGTAATTTTCTCTAATCTGTCAGCATTGACCATATAAAATGTAAAATAATATATGATATCAATTAACTAATATATCATACAATAACTCATATGATAATATATGTTATTATATGTAGATACATACTCTACTAAAGTACTAAGTTAGTAACTATTAACATTAAATATAATTATAATTAATTTTTTTAATAAGTTAGTTACATAACATTAAAGAGCTCACTTAATTTTGATTTTACTAATTTAATTAATTTTTTGTATTAATTTACCTACCAAAAAAAGAAAAGAGAAAAAAAATGTTCTTAGCTCATATAGACCAAATCAGACCGAATTGGACCAATTGGACTGACTGGACCAATAGCTAACAGTCTAGTATCGGTCCAGTCCAGTCCTCAGGGGTAATCGGTCCGGTGTGGTCCTGAAAAATGGTGGACTAAAATTTTCGATCCGTGACCCCGGACCAAACCGAACCAGACCAAACTGATTAAATCTCTTTGAGCTTAGATGATTTAAGTTGATCTGTGAATAATAATATTTTATTAGTCATATTAAGATGTGTTTGAATGTATGAAATAGGTTGAGATCATGGGTTTAACTTTTTTGTGAAAATTTGAAAAAGTAGTAAATCCCTTCAGTGATTGATTTGGGATGAATTGAGTTGATTTCAACAACCAAGCACGTCTTTAAACAATCGAAATTGAGAGTATAATGATAAAAAAAAAATTTAAAAAGAAAAAAGCAAAATTCAATTTTAAAAGTGAGTAATACGCAATCTAAAGGCCAAATCACATACTATTTTAGTATTTATACTCAAGTCTCTACTAATCGTTTAATCCGTCAGGTAGACGTTGTAGGTATCCTACTGCTAAGAGCACTAGAATTGGTTTCTCCATATACATATACAAAATCAAATTTCTTGGAGATTGATTTTGCATATCAAGAAAAACTTCCCCACTAGAGTTGTATGCATCTTTGACCCAAATAATAATTATTTTATTTTTATTTTTTTTTTCCTAAATTTTTTATTTTATTTTGCAATTAGCACCACTGCAAATTATATCATTTAGCACCTACTAGAATTTTTTTCCTAAAATTCTATCCATTGGTGGAGAGAGAGAGGGGGAGGAGAGAGAAAAAAATAATAAAATAAGAATTAGAGAGTGAAAATGCATCTTCAAATTTGTAGAAATATTGTTCATAGTTATGCAAATTTTTTGATATGCATAATCTAATGCAGCCTAATTTAAGGTCATATCATGCAAATATCTAGATGCATATGTAGATGCATAATCCAATATTAGTGTCTAAAAGAAAAGTGTAGCCAAAAGTTATGTCGGGATGGCCGGCGGGAGAGAATTTCGAAGCTTAAATTTAAAAGCTTGAATAATGTTGCTCAGTAAGGACTTGTTTGGGAACACAAGTATTCTCAAATATTATCAATATTTCATTTTCAAATATCACTCAAATATAACACACTTTTCAATTTTAAATTTTTAAAATTTTCATCTAATCATTATCTTATCATTATAATTTTTCCAAACTCTCAAACAAAACACAAAAATAATATAACTTTTTCAAATTTCAAAAACAAAAATAATATTAAGAAATTATATTCAAATAATTTTTTAACTTTATAATATTCTTATTCAACTTTTTTTCTCTCATTTATCAAAACTCAATACAACATCTTAACTTAAATTATTTTATTACTATTTAAAAATTATTTCACTATTATTCACAGATATTCTGAAATATTTTAAGTGTACAAACTAGCCTAAGAAGGAGTGCCTTTTGAATTCTCTACTTCTTTCCCCTTTAGGTTATACCAAGATTGCATATATGCTTCAAGAAACATCCACTGTTGTGGCATTCTCAAATGGAAACATTCAGAGATAATTTGTAAATAGTAGTAAGATATTTGAGTTGAAATGGGATGATATGAATTAGAAATGGTTTGAGTTAAAGGGAGGTTTAGATAATGAATCGAAATGAGATGAAAGTTAAAAATTAAATAAAATATTATTAAAATATTATTTTTATTTTGAGATCATGCAGTAACCGATCGTGTCACATTATGTGCACACTACCTCCTCTTTTACTTTCAATATTATTCCTCTGAAACATATTTTCAGATTTAATACATTTTCCTTCATTTATTCGACTTTGCACCTCAAGTACTTCACCACTGAATCTCACCTTCTTTGTTGGTTGCCATATGCTTAGCCGTCTTGCAGATTGTTGCTTAGTCTCCTTGCCCTTTGCTCGCTAGGTGGTACATGCAATTGTTCATCTTGCCTGTTCCTTGGGCTCACATTCAAAGTAAATTCCCAACAAGAGTTTTTATTTCTTTTTTCTTTTTAGCATATGTAAAGGACACATTTGATCATTCAATTCAAATAAGATGTTTGGTAATATTTTCTTTCTTGGAGTAAAAGAATTTTTACCCATTCCCAATAATGGATAATGGTTGACATTTGTAATCATAATTAGCAAATGGTGTTGACAGTTCACTGAAAAAAAGACAAGTAGATTTTATTTTGTTTTCTGTGATAAAGGTAGTAGCTAAGTCAACTGATGGATCCCAAGGTAGATTTTCAGAAACGGGTGTGTCATTTCATCGATCAAAATGATTGATTCCATCTCTAACACATGATGAGAAAGTGGTTGCGGAACCAACCATACTATGATAATTCTTTTTCCTTTTGCATAGCAAAAGGGGGGGGGGGAAAAAAGCATCATGACAAGAAGAAGAAGGATTCAAAGAATGCGTTAGAAAGAGATAAATCTCTTGTGAAGAAATTAGGTTGGGGATAGCTATCCAAAATCATCACGAGTGGGGATAATTTTCTTCTTAGATGCATAATTTATGAAGTAGAGAACAAGGCTTTAAAAGTTCATTCGCATGAAAAAATATCAATAGAATTCTTGATCGCGAATAGTTATTATATAGTTGCATATATGGTACAAACACGTAAACCCTCACCCAAAACAAAAGAGAATGCTTTGTTTGCTTACGGCAAGAGTGGCAGATTTGGAAAGTTCCATGGGCTTGACAATAATGTTGCTTAGACAATAACTATCCTATTAATTAGATAGTTACATGTCTGAGTATTACGAAGGATAGGTTCCGAGGATCGATCTTTCAGTCTAATAGGATACCTTGGATTAAATCTCCAATGATCCCATTCTTGCTCTCCAAACATTAAAGAACAAAAAACAAAGACTAAAAAGCAAACAAAAAATAGATGGTGCATGCAAACTCTACTCTTGAGGTACGTCTTCTATGGCATTAATATTTTTTTGATACGAACATTCCTTTCAAAGAAGAAAGGAAAAACCACAATACTTGGTAAATCCAACAAAATCATGGTCAAACACTCATTTAATTTATGGGTTTTACATTTTTATGGAAAAAATTGAAAACCATGTCACACCAGCAGTAATATAATTATAAAATGAGTAATACTAGATATAGTTATAGGACGTATAAGTCACTCATACTTCATTTTAAAAAAAGTGGAACCTATTATTAAAAATTGAGTTTTTTCATTTAGATCACAAATTTATCCACTTTTTTTAAAAAGAAGTGCATGAGACTTGCATAAGAATGAGAGCCCGTTTCTCAACCCACCCTGCCCATGTTATAACCCTAAATCCCTACATATATAAACGTATTTTCTAAAATCTCTTTTTCTATTTATCTTCTTTCAAACAACCCGCACAACTTCCCCTTTTTTTTTCTCCTGTTTTTTTTTTTCTTCCTTTTTTTGTTCTTTTAGTCATCCCACTCATGGCATTGATGCTTGCCGCTTCCACGATCACGCTTCACTCTTCTTCTTGCATAAATCTTGATCCTACTGTTTTTTATCTTTACTCCGATGAGGTGCGGTGATATTTTATGGCATGGTTATTCAGGTTTTAGAGCTTATTGTAAGTCACAATCTTTCTTTGTTCCCTAAAAACTTCTTCTTTTCTTTCTTATCTCTTCTTCTTCTTTTTTCCCCTCTTATTACAGAAACCAAATATCCTTGTTCTATCTTCTTCTCTTTTATAGAAAGATTTTCAAGCAAAGATCCTGAGTTTCTTGGCATTGATTTTTTTTTTTTTAAATTAAGATATTTTTCATTGGTTGGGTTTTGATTTTGATTTTGGATGGATATCATGCGTACCTCTAGTCCTACATGAGAGTGGATTCGAGGCAACCTTGCATTGGGATGGGCAATTGCCTTCACCTTATTAAGGGTGCCTCAAGTTCTCAACCATGTGGCGTGAATTTAGGCGACACCTGGATTGGGTAAAACCCCTAAAAAAGAAATGAAATGATATTTACAATCTCGTAAAAAAATAAAAAAATCTGTGATTCACATGAAAAATAATTTTTTTAATGGACTCTACTTCTTTTTTCAAAAGAAGTATGCAAAACTTACACACATAATATCAATTTTACATAATTACCCTTAATGAAAAACCCGAATAAACGTATATGGAATTTTGAAATATACACATTTGTATATATATGGAAATTTTAAAAAGTGACAACTTTCAGAAAATTTAAAAGAATTTCATCAGGAATTGGACGGAAATCAATTCTACTAAAATTATTTATAAAAAAGCTGGAAATTACAAGTGCAAAGGCCGTAATTAACACATATGGATATATATTAGACTTAATTCTTTTATTTAGTTTTTTTTTTATTTAAATAAGATATGAAACCACTTCATGAAAGGCCAAATTAAGAACGTACCTCCATCTAATGATGAGGCTGAAATAAAGGGGAGGAAAAAAAGAGTAAACGCTTGATTAATTTGAGAAGGCTTTAACATACATCCTTGGACTTTGAAGGATTGGGTACGCTAGCTCCTGTTACCAAACATAACCGGTAGATGCATGCTTATTATGCTAGTGTGCTAGCTAAGAGTTTAGTGGAAACCTTAAAGTACAACTTCATGTTCACAATTTGTTTACAACGACGGCTGATGGCCTGAGGCACTTTAAACAAAACGAATTATTCCTTCTCTCTTTCATTCCTACTTTGATGTAACATTTGAATCCATCATTCTCAATATTCCCCTAAATTTCACTTTTTTTCTTTTTGTTTTTCATTATGCTGAAAATGACCCCAAAACAGAAAGACTCAAATAAAAATGAAGTACACCTTTCTTTCGGGCTAAATACGATTTTCTTTTTCTCTAAGCAAGATCTCATTTTTAAAAAAAAGGGTCTCGGAGAGATTTGGATAATGAGTTAAGTTGAGATGAAATAAGATAAAAGTTGAAAGCTGAATAAAATATTGTTAGAATATAATTTTTATTTTGAGATTTGAAAAAATTGTATTATTTATTATATTTTATTTGAAAGTTTGGGAAAGTTGTAATAATGAAATAAGATGAGTTGAGATTAACTCTTTATCCAAACAAGGCATAAGGCAATAAAATAATCTACATCTGAGAAAGTACGTATACTAAAATCAATGTTTCATATATATATAGTTATCGTAGGAACATCCAATTAATTGTCAAACTTGGGGGGCAAAGATTAATACTAGTGAATGGCAATAAAATCTACTTTCAGATCTGGACGAGGGACATGCAATGCAGACCCAAAAATACTACTCTTCATTATGTGCATTTTATCATGGATGTGATGGAAGATATATAGTAAAATTAAGAAAAATTCTCTTGATTATCAGTTACTATTCACTACCTTACATTCTATATCTTATGAAAAACATCTCTATACCCTATAAAAAATACTCATACACTATAAAAAAAATTATATATAGGTGTGAGGTATGAGAGTGAATAGTAACTGATGCATAGCCTTCTTCTAAAATTAATGATGCAAAACATTGTATCTCTCCTACTCCGAGAACTTTTCATGATGAAATCATGAAAGATGGGCAATATAGTTGCATGGGAATCAAATTTAGTAATATTCTAACACAGCTGCAAATTGCTGAAGAATCAAGAACTATTCATGAATACTCAATGATCAACCGCACAAGAAAGGTGAACAGAGAGAATCAATTAATGATGAATATTTCTTTGGCCTCACCAAAACAAAAGACAAGCAGTGATTTATCTACCTCACTACTTTTCTTCATTCCAGTCTCTCATGATCAGTGACACAGAAATGACTCCTTTTTTCCCTAACTATACAGAACTGATCACTAAAATTTTAAGATTCCACTAAGACTTTTAACAAAATAGAACTCTATCTAGAAAAAAGTGTTCATAAAGAGAAGACAAAAACAAAAAAGCATAATCCATGTCACATTTTGACATTCCCCAAAGTCAACCTGCATTGTTGGTCACCCAGTTGGGAAGCACAAAGGTCGCCGGCAAGTTATCGGAGAAGTAGTCTCCGGCTTCCGGACCGACTATCCCCTCCAAACCCACGAAGAAATCATCACTGAGAGCCACATCCGAGAACCCAAACTCGTCGTCTTCTTCCTCCTCCTCCACTAGATCTTCTCTCTCTTCCCTGCTATCTTCCTTGCTGTCGGTGGTTGTACTCTGGGGCAAAGCAAGCTCGTCCTCCATGGAATTTGCCGGCGAATAGGGCTTGGCTGAGTCGGGTCTTTTGGACTCCCCGGCTGTGACAGTTTGGGTCGTCATGGGCTTCTGGCGAGTGGATCCGGCGAGTGAGTTTCGGTGCGTAGGGGCAGGGTGGTTGTGCTCAGCTGTGTACGTGACTATGAACATTCCTGGGTCGGATCTGTTCCTCTCCACTTGTTTCCGAGCCAAGCATCCCTTCGAGCTGCTACATCTGTAATAGCCCCTATTATTCGAAGGGAAAAGAGTAACAAATTAAGTCAGGCTTATCATAATTAAAATTTCTAACGACGAACTTTGTGAAAAATATGAGGGAGATTTGACTATTGAGATACCAACCTTGGATAGGGGGAACCTTTGATGGGTTTTTGACCATATTTACGCCAAGCCCAGATGTCTGAAGAAAGACCCTCTGCCGGTACTTGGCAAACTTTCTTAAGCAGGTTCTTCCTGAAATAGATAGGGTAGTCTAGAGATTATCAACCAGATATCATATTTAACAAAATGGTAGTTCATAGATTAGTGCCAATCAGAAAGCAGGTATTGAAAAATGAGATTTTTGTCACAAATCTCTGTTCCTTTTTGTTCCTGATTAATATCAAAATAGGGCTAAATTACCTCCTTTTGGACCTCGGATTGGTCCCAGAACATGCTTGAGACTGCTTAGGCTGTTGTTGTTGTTGCGGCTGCTGCTGCTGCTGTGTTTTGGCCTTGGATGATGCAGAGAAAGAGGAAAGGGAAGAGATCAAGGGTGAGATGGGTGAGGTTTGTGGAGAGAGAGGCTGGGATTTGGGGAAGAAAGGCTTGTAAAGTTCATGCAATTCCTCAGAAACATGCGTTGCTTCAAAAGGATCTGGGAAAGAGAAAAGCCTGCCTACATCTTCACCACCAAAAGAAGAAATCCAAGAATCAGAATGAAAACTTCCCAAAAAAGAAGCAGCAGTGGCGGTGGAGGAGGAAGAGGAGGAGGAGGTAGCGCTGGTGGAGGCACAGCCTCTGACAACAGCTTGCAGATCCCAATCTTCTTCCATAGCCTAGACAAATTCTGGTGAATCTGTACCTTTGTCTCTGCTACCACTGTTTAAGGGAAGAGAGAGAAAACAAGGCGCTGACTTTTGGTGAGGAGAGACAAGGAAAGAAAGAAAAGACGACAAGAGGGAAATGTGGGGGGGAAAGAATTACACAGAGACATGTATATATAGAGAGAGAGTGAAGAAAAAGTGAGCGTTGATTGCCACAAGGGCTAGAGAGAGAGAAGAGGCAATTTGGCATCTCTATGTATGCTATCTTATCTTTAAAATGCTTTCTTCTTTCTTTCTTAAACATTTAAAAACCGGCTTAGGGGTTGACTTATGAAAATGTCAAAAGGGACGGTGGGTTTTTGGGGGCTCTTCTGGACTTTTACGAGGAAAATTTGTCCCACACGCTCTTTCAACCTCCTGTCTGCTGTCTTGTGATTTTTACCGACGGAGAGAGAAGAAGATGATAGAGAGGGTGCCCTCATCAAAATCAGAAGATTCTTGACTCTGTGGGTGGTAACTCACTGGTAAGTAAAAGACTACGTGCCCTCACGAGCGGCTTCCAACGTGCTCGAATCATCTTTTTTTTTTTTTTTTTTTTTAAGTTTTCAAATGATGTTGTAATTAGGTATTAATGTTGAGTTTTTCACACAAAATGATTGGTTCGATTATGGGTTCACCAAAAAAAAATAATAATAATAATTGAATAAAGAAATAAATATCTCATTTTGGAGCCAATCAGTTACATTCCATTTCCGTTTCACTTTCTATATGTGTTTAATTTATTTCTCATTTTTTTACTTAATAATTAAGTAAATATTTTTTCATAATATTATGAATTTTTAAAAATATATTTAAAAGTGTTAAAAAAATACATGTAAAAAAAATTAACAAAAAAAATCAACGGGAGTCCCTAGTAGTGACTGTAGAGCCACCCAATTTTAAAATGTGTTTGTTTCAAGTATACATAGACTATAAAAAGGTTTTGAATTTTGATCCCATAAATATGGTATGCATAAATTTGTATCCACTATTTTTAATTTCGAGCTGTATCCATATAAAAAATGATAATATTCAAACTCATTGTTTATATTTTATACCTATTTTTACTATTAATTAATATTATTTTAAATTTTAATTTTAAATTTTTACATATCTAATCACATCAATTGATATGTCTAATTTAAATAACTTATTTATTTATTTAATTAGTTAATATAATAAACCAATTAAACTATAATACATCAGCTGTTATGATTATAAATGAGAAAATGTTACCAATTTTATTGTGTTATTATAAATTAATGAAAAAAATATTTGGTTAATCCCTACTAAAAATTTCCTTATTGTCAAGAATTCAAGTTTTTCTTTTTAAAGAAATAAGGTTATATAAAGATTCTAATTTCTAGCCACAGTCAATTACTCAAAATAGTTGTCAATCAAGTTGAAATTAACCAGGAAAAGACAATTATCTCCTAGGAACTTGCATTTGCCAAAAGATTTTGTTGGCAACATATTATTCAAAGAATCAAAATCTATATCAATCAAATATATTTAGGTTTTGAAGTAACCCTAACCTAACATGGGAATCCCTCAATTAATTCTATTAATACCTCACTAAAATCAAACCCATTTGGGAAAGAAATCATTCCCTCTTCATTTCACCGATTTATAAATAAATAAATATATATATATATGGCCGTTACCACCAAATAAAAAGAGAAAAAAAAATTGTTATATCTTTTAAGGATAAAGACACTTTACAGTACCTCTAATTATTGGGATTATTTGCTTTATATTGTATCCAATCAAAATTAACATATTAATCTTCAAACTATAAAATTTGAGCACTTTATACATTTCACTAAAATTTGGCTATTAATAATAGAGAATAACTTCACATAGGTCAATCCGTCTTTCCCCACACGATAGAGTCCAATAAAAACATGTAACGTACACGAAATCTGTTTTGGTATGCATTTCAAAGGGGGGGAAAAAAAGTCTTCGCTCCCCCCTCCAGCCTTGTAGAACCCATTCATTACCAGTGCAGTAGAACTTGTCCAAACACCCATCTCCAATCGTCACCATCTGATCTCCAGAGAATCCTGCAGCCCAAAAGAGAATATGAAAAACAAGTACAATAAAAAATAAATGAACCAAACGAGATTGAAAGGCCAAAAAAAAAAAAAACATATTTTAACATTCTTTGGAAAAAAATAGAGAAGAAAAAAACGTACGTACCCATCTGTGATCCATAGGGTTGGTATGGCTAAACTGGACCTAAAATGGGTGAAAAAACTGGGGGGGCACTTCCTCAAAAGAGGGAGTGAGGGAGAGATCAGTGCAGGTTGAAGCAAATTCATCCACGGTGCTTGAGTTGGCTGATTCACTGCAAGCATTGTTTTGGAAAGACATTTCAAAACCTTTGGTAAGGATCTGAGAAGAAGAGGGCTTTCTCCTCCTGGATGAAGTGGGTTGCTCCGGTTTCTTGTCTATTGATTCTGGTCATGCGGCGAAGTGGCAAGGCCTCTGAGCGAATTTTTCCTCTTCTTCCTGATGGCTTTTCAGGATTAATTGGATTCCACTATGGTGTGGTGTAGTCTATAATGGATAAATAAATTCTTCTTATGTGTCAAGATTTTATTGGCTTCTGATAATCTCCATATAGTAGATCATGACCCGTTCCAAATCGGAACTGTTAATAATATTGTGTTTGTGTCATCTATTTTATTTATTTATTTTAAAAACAACAATATGAAATATTACAATTTTTATAATAAAATAAGATGAAATCTATATTTGTGTGTGTGCACTACAAAATATATAGTTCTCTTGAGTTACCACATCGCCTCACGTGGCTTAATTGCGACTTTAGATTATTCACAGACTCACAGTACTCTTTCCTCGGTGTATGAATCCTATTGTTTCATTCAAAATAATCCATTCCACCATGGCCTATGATTTTGCATAAATACCAAAAAACTAAGTTACATGACTTCATATATATATATATATATATAAGCCAATAACACATTTATCCTGATTTATTGATATAACATGTCTATGAGTTGAAGAATATTCGTTATTGGTCGATCAATGGATCATTTACGAGTCCGTTTATTAACATACCAAACACATTATTGATGTTGTAGTCTAATTGGCTTATTTTAAATTTAAAACTATTTGCATTTAAAAGTTTATTACATCTGATTTACATTCATAATAAGTGGTGTATTAACAAGTCGACTTGCAAATAAGATAATAAGTCATGTTTATAACTACATAAAGCCTAATAAATCAACCCAACCTTTTTTTCTTTTCTTTTTTTGTTTGTAAATATCAAGCAAGATGCGAGATTATTTTGATATTAGAAAGAGATAAGTGCTACAAATATAAGAGATTTCATAAAAATAAACTTACAAACTGATATGATTTTATATAATACGTTAGATCTACGTTATAATAAAAATAACTTTATAATTTAATATACCACATTTATAAGTTACAATATCAATTTATAAATTTATTTTCATATAATCACTTCCTACTAAAAACTTCCTCTTAAAAAAGAGTATGCGTAGAACAAGTACTTGCAAGCTTGAATACATGTGGGTGGGCGGCACGAGGCTTTGAAGTAGAAGCTTGTGGGGACACCGAGTCACTGACATTACATGGGTGCAAGTCTACAGTTTGGTTTGGGTTGACAACCCCATGCGTACCCTCGTGGTCCTTTGATGTTGAGCTCTTCTCATTTTATACAACAATTTGCTCCGTCGGCCTGCCAAATGTATATGTATTTCTTCGTAAATATTAATAATATATACCTCCAGTTATTTTATATTTTTTTTATATAATTATATTTTAATTTAAAGGTATTTCAGTAAAACGATATTATTTTTATAAATTATTTTATAAAAATACTCATAATTTAAAACATAATTATATAAAAATAATTGTATATGTATCATTTTCGTTTCTTTTACTTAATTGCACTCAAATTATTATTATTGTTTTATAAGCATACGTTGATATAAAACCTAGATTCGATTCATGTAATGCGGTTATAACAAGAAGAGTTGCCAGCACTTCTAGTCAAATTATTATTAAAAGGGATTAATTCATGAGTTTCAACATAAAATCTCATTAGAAATATAACATTAACGGATAAGAAAACTTGAAGTTGTATTTTGTAGATAGTTAAGATATAAAATAAATAATAAAATCTGTTTCTTTCCATCATATTAAACTTTTGGAACAAATAGTGATTTTATATAGTATCCAAGTAGAAATCTTGAGTTCGAATATTGACTCTATATTTTATTTTATTTAATTAAATGTTTTACGTATTGAGTCATCCATTAAGAAGAGTCTGGTTCACACATAAGAGAGAGTGTTAAGATATAAATAATAAAATCTATATATTCTCGTCAGTTTAAACTTTTAAGATAAGTAGTAATTTTATAATAAATTATACTATAAAATTAGTCACTAAACTTTCTCTAATTTTTAATAAAAATAATTTTTTTTTTTCACTTATTATTTATTATTTTACATCTCGTAGAAAAAAAAAAGTCAAATATAGAGTGCGGAGTAGTATGTGATGTATAGCAAAATCATTTCAAGAAAAAGGATGAAGATAAACAGATAAGGACAAAATGAAAGTTTGCAGGGCATAGACTTTTGATTGCCTATGAAAGTGAGGTGTTGTGGATTGAAGAATTGGTATTCCTTCCATCAAGTTGTAGTTTATTGTGAGGAGAATAAAATATCTTGAAAATAATGGTCTTGGATAGAGGCGGACGTTGCTGTCAGCAATGTAGCAGTTGAAAATATTCTTAAAATAATAACTAATGTCAAATGAAGGCATGTTCCATGCATGCTACAGTACCCACAAAAAAAAAGAAAAAAAAAATAATTAAGAGCTGGTAATCACATACTTGAAGATTACAACAAACACATATAATAAGGTTGCCCTAATTTCCACAACAAATTCAAATGATTAAACAAGAAATATGTTTCATAATGGACATTATAAGTAGTGCTTGTTCTGCATGTTATGAGCGTTATAATTATTATTCATCTCATTATGAGATTCCAACATATTGATTGCAGTTTTTGGAATTTCTTTATTTTTCTTTTTTTGAAAAAAAAAGGTTCTTTAAGATGTCAGATGTGGAATAAGTTCTAATGATACCAATCTTAACTACCTGTTGGAAATCAAATAGTGAAAATAAAAAGAATTAGCGAAAAAATAAAGAGGAGAGAGGCTAAAGATTTTAACTGTGATGATACCAAATAATAGTCATCTGGTTTGATTTTGACTCAATCCAATGAAAAACGAGTCAATCCCTGGAAATACCATCATGGAGGCAAAAGATCAAATAAACTTATCGTGTGCATTCTCAACAAGGATTCGATCTATTATTTTTCATTTTTTGAATATGCCTCTAGTTGTGTCATGTCTTATGTGTTTAAGAGACATATGTAAATAGTAAAATGTACCTCTTACTATCGGTTTAAATTTTGTGAATAATTGGTCGCATAGTATTGGAGCAAAGATTTAAAATTTGAATCCCGACTCCACACTTAAACAAAAGATGAGATTTAACTAAAAGAAATATCCTATCAAACAACAAAACTTCGGTTATCTTCGATTATTACTCATGAAGTCCTTCAGCCAAATGATAATACATGGCACAGTAATAGCTCTCAAAGGAGCTCCCTGTTTACAAAAAGAATATGAAACATATGATCAATGTATACTGTCTCTAATATGTTTAGATATTTTTTTTTCCCTTGAATTCGAAAGGGAAGGGAAGCACCTGACCATTGTTAGGCGTGTCCATAAATAGATATACAAAGAAAATTTCTCCAAGATAAAATGAAACGTACTTCCATGTTGTTTTTGTTTTGTACATGTGTTTGCGAATGTTGATTGGATTGAAGGCAAAACCAGTCCTAAATATCTTTCTAGTACCGATGATGCATCTAAAAATGTCGTTGAAGAAATGAGTATGGAACAAACCGCCATATTCAAACGCTTTTTCTATTCATTTTCTCTGCACTTTGTAACGTATTGTGACCTGTGGCTATAGAGAGTTGTCAGGCACTTTTGGTATTGGATTGGGTTTTGATTTGTTGGTCGGCTCGTTGGTGGAGATCTTTTGATTCTTTTACATGTGATAGCCCCATCGTAGATGAACCAATTGTTTGAGAGATTTAGTTCAGTTTCCAACTGGTTGAGTCAAACATTTACACAAACAGCATAGCCCCTTTTCAAAAACTGTTTCTAGTTAAGGAATTTGGGATGGAACAAAACAAGCCTGTTATTGCCTCTAGGCTTGTTTGTGGGCCGATTGAGATGTGTGAAAAAGACGTGGGATGGTGAACCCCACGAAATATATAGTGGTCTTTGTAAGGTCTTCAACGTCTGGGCACTCGTTATGATCTTGCGAGTCATAAAAAATTTTATGCAGAGAGAGAGAGAGAGGGATAATGAAGTGGCCTCTTTTTGGAGAGAAATTGTGGTGGGTTTGGCACAACACGAGGACATGCAAGTGATTAGGATACCTTAGCTATCAGAAAAGATAGCAGCAATCTACAAGCAACCCACCACCCACTATATTTCATCCATCAATCTCTCTCCTTCAATCCAATGAGAGAGAGGGGGAGAGAGAGAGAGCACTTTCTAGTGGGAGAAAGAAAGATGCCACACTAGCTAAAAATAGGACGCCACCCACCACAATTACAGGCATAATCCATGTGTCCATGTCAAAAGGCTAATCTTCTGAGTGTTTCGTCGTCTCTCTCCCCTATTTGTGATCCATGAACCAGATAGAAGTAGACATACATGTGCATTTTGGACCTTCTTTTGTGCGTCCTCCATCATTGAAGAGTAGTGACTTTTGTTGCCTTTTTGTATACTAACAATAATTCAATTTTTATGTTCTGTAAAAAGGTGAATATCTACAAGAATTGTGAGCGAAATTGAATTGCAACCGATCATATAACTTCAATTTCGTCAAGACGAATTCTGCGGGCTTATAGAGGTAGAATCTCACATTTTCTGCAGTCAAACGGGGATGTCCACTTCTAACAAGTATGGAATATCTTTTTCTATATTATATATATATATATATATATATATATATATTTTAAAAAAAGGCATGGAAGATAAAGAAATGAGAAATACTATTTATCATCTAAAGCCATGTTTGGAGATGATAAAAGGATAATGATTAAAAAGCTCACGAATCTAATTTTTCTAGAAGAAGAAAATAATAATAATAAATAAATAAAAATAAAAATTGATAGCCATGTTCAGCAAATCTTCCTTATTTCTACAATTCTTGCAGATTTACTGCCTGTTCAAAAGATGAGATATCCCATTTTCAGAATATTGGCTGAGATACTTTCCCCAGGAGCAACATACCAGATAATTTAAAGCACAAACAAGCCGTGTCAAAAGAAAAGCAGGAAAAAAAATCACATTGCAACAAATTGTGTTGGAGCCGCATACGGTACTTTTTTAGGTATATATGGGCGACACTACTTGGGTTTTTTTCATTATTCATACCCGAAAGATCATTTACAAGGGCACACACCTGACATGAAATTTCCTTTTTCTGAACTGTCACATGCAAGCAATTGAACCTAGTCTGTAACCCGAAGCCTTAAAGAATACAAAGCTAATGGTCTCCTATCCATACCTTCAAAAATATACACTCCAAAGAAAAGGGGCAAAAATTCTATTGTACCCAGTTTTTCAGTCAAAAAGGATGAGTTCACCAGCCACGTCAATAATGTAATCTTCAACTGGTTTTCAAACTTGGTCTTGCTGCCACCAAATCAATAAAACTTGAGAAGTCAGTTCCCTCCAGCTTAGTAACAGCTCGATGTGAAGTATTCAAGGAAATTTGTTTTGGAGGCCATATATAAGTTGGCATGCTACATCCGTATCAACTAGAGCTTGGCCACAAGGAACTAAGTCTGGCTGCAAGTTTTGCACTCTTGTAGTCTTCTCTAAGTTGGATGAACCTAATATGGTAGATAAATCAAAGTTTAAACACGGGAACCTCTGATGTAAAGAACATCACAAAGTTAAAACAAAAAATAAATTTGAATGTGTAAAACTTGTTCTTGTTAAATGTGTGAACGTGAATGCATTTCCTTCCTGGATGTGCTTGGAAGAGAAGGAAAAAAAAAAACAAACTCTCTACTTTTTCACCATTAGTAAACTATCCTTGGTATTTCATGAAGAGAAATTCAATATTCTTATAGAAATATATAATATTATTCTTAATGCATTTCGGTGGATATATGTCATACAAAAATGTGATCCAACGTGTTCTCACTAATTACCTTTGTGCATCTTTCCGTATACCGGGGCTACCCTCAAACAGAGTTGAGAGGCTTTCAGGAGCGACAATGAAGACATTGGCCATGCTGAATCCAAAATTTCATCAATAAGTTGAGACAAAATAAAATAAAATTGAAAATCTAGCAAAACTTAGTAGCTTACATGCCCAACAATTCAAATTTTTCATCAACAGAAGGAGCATTGAAACTGCGGACAAATTCTCCGTACTCAGTTATATCACGCTTCAGTCGCAGTCCTCCACTGCAAAAAGTAATAAAAAAAAAACACAAGGACAAGATATCTCAAATTATTCCATTAAGTTCCAATGAGAACAAGAAACGACAAGTTTATATAGAAAGAATGCAACAAAAATCACAAGAAATTGCATAGCTCACACTAAACAAAAAAGTCCACAAAGGAAAACATTAACAAGATCAAATTCTTGGGAGATTAGAAGAAGACAGACTAGAAAGCACCCACATAATAAGATATCAAAAATAAAATCGCAATCTGAGTCACTACAACTTCCAGGGAGACAATCATATAACTGACAAGAGAACGGTAAAAATATACCCACACACACACAGAGAGAGAGAGAGAGAGAGAGAGAGTTGTTACTTGTTACAATTTATTTTTAAGAGGTAATACTTTACCATTTTGATTTTTCTTTGATTTCTTTGTATAAAAAGGTTTTCATCCTTTTTAGATAATCAAGTATTTCAAGTATGACTACATACAGGACTAAACTGCTTCCAACATCCGCAAAAAATAAACTAAAAGAAGCTACAGTTTATACTTATAAAAAAGAAAGAGAAAAAAAAAAGTAAGGAAGCTGCAGTTTATAAGCAGAACGCAGACAACAATTTGGCATGTCAAACACAACTCTCTCCCTCATAAAAGGAAGCTGCAGTTTATAATCCGAATGCAAACTAAAACTTGCCATGTCATGGACATCTTTCAAATACAACAGGGTATAAAACATCAGGGCCAGGCCAGTTACCTGGGATTAAAAGTGAATTTCTGCCAATGATTAAGCAGCCCTTTATGCAAGCGGATTCCCTAAGACAAATAAATAAATAAAGCATCAAATTCAAATATGAAAGAAAATAATACTCTATTACCACTTCAAATTTTGCTACCTATCCCCCCCCCCCCCAAAAAAAAAAGAAGAAAATGAATATAATAAATCCCAAAATAAAGACTACTGAAAATTGACCGACAAGATGGATACTTTGCCTTGAATCTGCATTGGTACATGCTGTGAAGAAATGTAATAGCTGAAAGCATTCATTCTTTTCCGAATCCAAGGCAACTAACATTTATATCTAAACTCAGTATATTTATTCATCATGTAACAACAATATTACCACAAAATAACTTACTAAAAAAAAATTATCACAAAATTATCTGATTTTACGTCTGTCACAACTACTTCACATACTTTTTTTTTTTTATGACTAACTTCTTCACATACTACCATGCAAATCACACACATTTACTTAACCAGATGCATGCTTGAACTCAATTCGAACACAATTACCCCAGACCAGCATAAATTGAAAAGAGAATCAGGGGACTGAAGTCATGGATTCATATAAATCAAGGGAAATCTCATGAAAAATTTTACCAATTCACTTAGGAACGCTTGTTTGTTGAGACCATCAAGTGCAGTGAATGCAGACTCAAGCACACGGGAAAGATATGCCACCACTCTAGCCACGAGAAAAAATTAGTCAATTCCAGAACATCATGGCAATCAAATGTATTTATTTAATTTCTGTAACAGATGGAGGCCCACAGTTGCATATAATGGAGTCATCACCGAATGACAAGCATAATAAGGGAAAAAGTAAAAACAAGCTCACTTCTGGGATCTCCTCTGGGAGCCAAAACCCTAACAGATGCAGGACAAGAGCACCAAGTCCCACATTGTAATATCTCTGACATGGAAAAAAGGAATAACTCTTATAGAGTGGGTAAGTTATAAAGGTACTCATAGGGCTAGGTAAATTGGATACTTTGGTAAGTTATAAAGGTAGTGGCAGGTGCTAAGTCCCATATTGGCTACTTACTAGGTGAAACTGGACTTTATTAGTGATTCCAAGAAGCTTCAAATTGACCAGATTTTTTTCGGGGTTATAGAATAGAAGCAGCTTTTCTATGGGTTGTTACGGTATCAACGGTACCTAGTAAGACCGGCCATGTGAAACTGGAGCACTATATGACATGACAATGACGAGCACATCAGAGATTTAACAGGGAATTTGCAACACCTGGGCCCCACATTAAGAAAAAGGATAACTCACGTGGAGTGGGTAAATTATACAGGTAGTATTGATCATCTGTTACTTCATCGCAAGATTGCAAGTGCATAATGGAGTGACTATTTTAACCAGGTTGGATTCGCAGGTCATTACCAGAAGAATTGTAGATCTTTTTTCCTGGAGTGGGTTAGGTGGCAGCCCACAAATCAAAATAGTGTGAAAGATGGTTCATACTTGCCTCACTTGGGTTGTACCTTTTGCGCTTTTCAATAAAGATTCCTTACTTACAAAAATAGTTATAAAGGTATCAAGTTTTTAATGAAAGTTTTACTTATTATTGGAAAAAAAAAGTTAGAAAGGTAGTCATAGGTGCTAAGTCTCATATTGAGAACTTACTGGGTGAAACTGGGCTATATAAGTGGTTCTCACGAAGCTACAAATTGGCTAATCTTTTTGGAATTATATATAGATGTGACTAGCACTTTCCCTAGATCATTTACAAGTCCTGGCAATCTCTAGTGTTCCAAACCACATTATCAAGAGGGAGGAAGGTTCAGTGGCTTGGTAGAGAAAATAAGACAAGAACAGAGAAAACCTCAATGCCATGGACAATGAGGTTGCACCACAAACTCCTTTCCTACAACTATTGGCAATTAACTTGAGAGAGAGCGAAAAAAGAGAAGGGGGTGAAAATGAAAAGGAAGCCCTAATCAACGTGGGCATGTTTTGAAGTATTAGCAACTCTATAAAAATGTAAAATCTAAAAAGGGTGAGATATAAATCCGTCCCCTCCCCAAAACCGCATCGACCAGGAAGACCCATTCTATTTGGGGCACAAGAAGCCAAATTTCCATCCTAAAAAAATAAATGAAAATATCCACTATTTGAATAATATAGAAAGAATTACTCCCATCCATGCCATTTCAAGAAACCTTAATTTAGAATACAAGTTCCATGTTTTTCGGAAGGATATACCTTGTGCAGGCATTTGTAGGTCGATGATCAGGAGCGATTCCATCATCAGGTGACCGGTAATCCGTTGACTTTTGTTCAGATGAAAGCAGTCGCTCTACCTGCAAAGTAGGAGGATCCCATCATCAAGTGATCCATTCATCAAGGACTTCTGCCTAGTTACTTGCTACTTTGCAATTGAATCTATATAAATGATTTTACATAGTCAGTAAATGACCTCAGCCATCACAGTTTCGATGCATTGTTGAAGCCCTTTATAAGCAGCAGTCTCTGCACTGGACATAGCAGTTGCCATTTCTTCACATGAAGCAGCATGTGCACCATCTACGGGCAGCAATAGGCGAGAAATAGAATTCGCAAAATACTGCAGGTAATGTTCAAATCATTAGTTTTCAATTATATCACTCCCTTATATCACAATACTTACAGCAATTAAATAACATAACCCCACATACTTGCTGAACTATAGCCACACTACTACCACAACGTTGTACAGCAACCATGAAAGATCTGAAACTGCTTTCACCAGCAGCAGCAGCAGCTTCTGCCTACACATCAACCAACCACTCTTATGCTGGGTTAACTATATTCCACTTTAGACAGAATAATTTCCAAATATAGCTCACAATGCACACACAGTTTGGAATGCATAAACAGGTAGTGTGATCAGGGAATTACAGCAGATGCGGCCGCAGCAGCCACCCTTCTACTAACACTTGTGCCCAGAACAAACCTTTCCCTCAAATTAGCAGCTTCAGTCAGGCTTTCTCTTGCCCGTTCAAGCCCTTCCGTGATGTATTGACTAACCTGCAGAAGGGAAATTCTGAATACCCATGACATAAATCCAGTGAATACCCCACGTCATTTAACAACTTACATGGTCAAGTAGGCAAGTGAAAACCGCTTTTACATTGGTTGCAAGAGTAGCAGGCTGTAACATGTTAAAATCTAATTAGAAATCTGGAGAAATATATGAAACTTTAAATCCAGAAAAGTTTGTAGTTTTTTACTTTTGTTTGTTTTAAAGCATTCAGCTCAATTTTTATGGGAACCAAACCCTAGAGAACATTTTTTAAATACGTAAAATATGAAACCCTAGAGAACATATAATTCCCAAGCATTCTGTTTCATGACGCATGGCATGTCATTGTACGTTCAATTTATTTTTATTGTTATTACTATTGTTATTACTATTATTAGAATGCCAAATAATAATGGTAGTTATAATATTTTTTTATAATTAAGTAAAAATTATTATAACTACTATTATTCGGCATCCTAATCTGATATTAGCCTAAAGACATCTGTTATCAGCTCAGACGCTAACTCGCCTAGCCTCTCAGTATGGAGATGTGGATTAACACCAATCAAAAGAAGAAAAGAGTCTCGCAAATTTGATCAAGTTTAAATTGCATCTCCTCCTCCCCATTATGAATGGGATGGAGGGTGAAGTTGCGGGTTTAGACCCATTCCGGATGTGTGGAAATTACCAATATAAAAATAAATTAGTAGAGAAGATCCCATCCACTTGCTGAGACAAACAACCGGTAAACATTGCAAAGAGAACCACTAATTTGTTGGCCGGTTTCAAACCACTATTCCTATTACCTTAGCTTCTATTATTCTATCTTTCCACCCATCCACTATTTCTACTTCCTTTTTGGTTCATAACGGTCTTTTGATTTCATTCTCTTGATTGGACACTTGGAAAAACCATTGAATTATCCAAAATTTCAGTTAAATCAATGGAACTTGGAAAATGCATAATGTAATATCCTGGATTGGATTGAGTATAGGAAGGTGGCAAATGGGGGATCCCACATTGCTTGGGATAGAGAAGTTTTGGCCCTTAATAATGATTTCAAGGGGCTCCAGTTATAACAATGACAGTTCATTTTGGAGTATGGGCCCATATGGCTTGGGCCTTCCTTGGATGATTACAAATGGTGTCAAAGCCAAATCCAACCAAAAGAGTAGGACTTGAGCTGTGCCACCTATATGATGGAATGGATTGTGTATAGGAAGGTGATGAATAAAATCCCACATTGCTCGGAAAGGAGTTCTTGTCCATTATAATGAATTTCAAGGAACTCCAATTGTAACATTGACTCGTCCTTTTGGAGTATAGGCCAAATGTGAGATGTGGGTTGGGCCTTCCTTTGGTTATTACACCTAGCCTCATTTCACAAATAGAAAATAAAACTGTGATAAAAGGGAGAGAATAATAGCATTCAATGGACTGTTGACTTCGTGAGAAATGTAAATGATTGGGAAGTTAATGTTATTTCAGATTTTCTCAGCAGATTATATGAGTTGAAGATTGTCCAAGGAAGTGTAGACAGATTGTTGGGGATTCATGAAAGGAATTTCAGATTCTTAGTACACTACTATTATAATGCTTTAACCTGGCAAGGTGTATGTGATTACCCCTGGAAAAGTATTTGGAAAGTTAAAAGTGCCGAGTAAGGTAGCTTTCTTCTGTTAGTTGGTGTCTCATGATAAAATTCTGACTACAGAAAATCTAAGAAAGTGTGGTTTTTGTGTTGTTGATTGGTGTTCTATGTGCAAGAAAGATGGCGAATCCGTTAATCACTTGTTTCTCCATTGTGAGGTGGCTAATAGTTTGTGGAATGTAATTTTTGGAAGGATGGGTATTTCTTGGGTGATGCCAAAGCATGTGGTGAATTTACTAGCTTCTAGGAGGTATGCTGGGCGGAGTCTACCTATTGCAGCCATTTGGAAAATGATTCCTTCATGCTTGATGCGGTGTTTACGACTAGAAACGAATGGAAGATGTTTTGAAGACAGAACGATCGATGGAAGAAATTAGGGAAATTTTCTTTAAAACTCTATGTCTATAGGCTAAGGCTAATGTACTGAATGGTGATGATGTGTTGGAGTTAATCTAGTTTTTTCTATCTTTTTAGTCACTGTGTGTAGGTATTTCCTCTTGTATGCTTCCTGTGTACTCGGACTATGCCTATTCATGGTAATAATTCTTATAAAAAAGAGAGGGGGGGGGGTGGAGGAAGAACCTTCTCAAGGAGGGCATAGGGTATTAAAGGGTGGGACTATAGTGGAGAACTTTCAAAGCAACTGGAGACATTTGTATGCTTTATTATTTTCTCTTCAAAGATTTTAGAAGCTACCAAGCCAAGTATTTAATCCTGAATCCTACGCACAAATAAGTCACCATATGGGATTCTCACTAATTACAAGTGATATTAATTGCAGGGTCATTATATCACCTGAGATGAAAATAAAGTGCATCTGGAAATTGCTTCCTCATTCCAGCGCATGAACTCTGTGACAACAGTGACAGATATTTGCTGGTGAGAAGATGCTATCGAAGCTCCTCTTGAGCGCCCAATTGTCCCAGTTGAATCAGATATCTGCTGACTTTCAGCACGCAATTCTTCCATCTGCATAGCATACATGATGCAGGTTTTACTCATCGAGAAAATAATCATGTTACAGGGTTGTTTCCACTAAATCAAGATGAGACTTGGAAACTTTGATCAGTAATACAAATTAAATAAAACCTTTGCTTGATATAGTTGTCGTAGAGAGGCCTGCTCATGTTCAGGATATTCATCCTTGTGAGCAGAAAACAGAGACTCCGTGAGTCCTGAAGCAAAACGGAGAGAGCGGCTATTAGGACATCAAAGTGAAACTTGTACATGAATCAAATAACTAATTTTTGTGTAAAAATAAGTTCATTTGAAAGTATTTGCACTGTCATACAACTAATAACTAGTAATTCAAAGTTATGTTACATTACACAATGAAGCACTTTCTGGAAACGTACATTAAAAAAAATGAAAGAGATCCAAGGAACTTGTTTAAATATGATTGAAAATAAACTGTACCACGTTATTTTTCACCATTATAACTCTGGGTGAAAGCCCTCACTGGATGAATCAATTAACTGAGCCAGCTAAAACTGAATACTCTGCATGGTATATTTTAGTAGGTAATGCATGTTACAGGTATCCACCAAACCGGAAGGTTTGCATACCAAACTCAGAACATCTGCAAATTTCCCCACAATTACTGCAACATAACTCGCTACAAAAAGCTATTGAAGTTTATTAATTCCATAGCAGGAATCCTGAGTTATGATAAGATATCAAGTATTTATTAAAAAGTGCAAAGACGTAGCCCAAGTACACAAGAAGTATATCTTTAACATTTGATATCAAAACCACTATTTCTATAGAGATGGGAACTTGTGATAAGAAAGAAGTAAATTAAAATGCACAACTGCAGGAGCAATTCAAGAATAATTCATTACCCTCAACATCTAAGTCACCACATCCCACAGCTCGCAGGTCTCTAGCAAGTTCTTGTGTCTTCTCATATGCCACTGCTAGCATTCTAAGATACTGAAGACACCAGTTTAAGTACAAATTAGATAAAGACGAGTCCAGCCTAGCAATGGCATTAGAAGAAAAAACAAAGCCCTAGTAGTTCTACTTACTAACAGGAGTCCACCCTCTTCCATAGGAGGTAGATTCACAAGAGATGGCTTCACTAATAATTTGTCCAGGAGAGAAGTCACTCGCTGCTCCAAAACTCGCTGCATATGACATAAAAAAAAAAAATTACTCAATTTATGAAGTTACCAATCACTACAGTCTTTGTACATAAAAAAATGTTCTTGAAACTAGGGGGGAAGTTCTGCCTGGATACCTGAACTAAAATTGACATAACTTCATTAGGAGAAGGGAATACAGCCATAATTGTTGCTGCTTCTTTGCGCACAGTATCTACAAGAAGAACAATAAAGCAATAACCAATCTGTTGAATGACTCACTCATTCGCATTAAGATCAGTAGCAATCCTTCAAACCTGTAATTTGTTTGTACAATGAAGAAAGCCCGCGGGCAACATTGCTAGGACTAGCTTGTGCACCCTGGTCCCCAAGAACCAACCTTTTGTCTGCGCTCATCACTTCCACATCAATAAACATGGGACGTGTTGCCACATAATGTTGCATGGCACTTGTACCCCTATTAAACTGCATCGCAAAAGTAAACTACTCAGATATGAGGGAAAAGGAAGAAAATAAACCTTAAACTGACTTCAATAAAAAAATCCAGATTCCGTTAAGCTAGCATATTCATTGTAATCCAAGTTCTCTACTTAAAAATGAGAGTGCATCAAAACGAAGTCCCAGAAAATGAACCAACCAAGAACCATACATAAAATTATTTAACATGTTGAAAACAGGCAATACACAATATAGACAAGATACCACGAATAATGTATTGAAAATACAAAACAAAACCTGTAATAACAAATCCAAGCTGAAAACCATAAATACTAACGTAGGTGTAGAAGTTTCTCACTTCATGGAGAAGACTACTCTATATTAACACTACTTCGCTACTAACATTAGATAACAGGTAGGAGCCTTGTGTCGCCAAAGCCTGAGTACAAACTATTCTAACTGACCTATAATCAATCTCTCTACGTCTTTGAATATAACAAAATGATGAAAATGAGAGACAAGTGGTCTGAAGGACCCTGCCTTGGAGAGGTTCCCCAACAAAAAGAAAAAGAAAAAGAGAGAGACAAGAAGAAAAAGCAGCATGAGAGAAGGCAGAGCTAGTTAATGAAGCCTTTGCGTAGAATTGGCGTGCGAGAAAGGATAGACCAATAATCTGCATAGTGCAACCTTATGGAAGATGGTTCTATCATGTTTGAGGTGGTGCATTAGGATGAAAATTAATGATTGGAGCATCGAGGATTGAGAGAGGACAATGGAGGATCTTCGGGCTTTTTTTTCTTAATTCTCTTTATCTTTGGATGAAGGCTCACGTATCTTCTGTCTCTAGTTTTCAGGACTTCCTAACTCTTTTTCTTTTGATGTTTAGATGCATCTCATGTATACTTCCCCTGTACTGGGGCACCACCCTTATAGCTTTCCATTAATAAAATTATTAACTCAACAAAAAGATCTGACAAACATATTTACCTTAGATAAAATTTTAGCACATTCTGCCATTGTAGACAATTCTCTTTTCTGTGATGCTTCATCAAACCGAGCCAGCAATCTGTTCTCCAGTTCTACACAAGAATAAACATATCACTGGAAAGATGATAAAAACAATTACTCCAACATGTAAGGACTCACTGGGAATGCTTTGTTTCCCAATCCTTGAGTTATAGAATGCATTTGGAGGAACAATGCTCCCCTCAAAGTAGATTTCTTTGGCTGGTTGGCATCCCATGGGAAATTATTGACCATTGATAAGCTGAGAAAGCGCGGCTTCTACTTAACAGATTGGTGCTTCATGTGTAAACACAGCAGCGATTCAGCAGACTACCTGCTTCTCCATTGCAAAGTAGTAAAAACTCTATGGGATGACATCTTCACTAGGCTCAATATAGCATGGGTTATGCCTAGGAGGGTGTCGGATTTATTGTGGTGTTGGAGAGGGATTCAGGGTCATCATAATATTGCAGCTGTTTGGAAGATGGTGCCCCTATGTTTAATGTGGTGTACATGGATTGAAAGAAATGGTCGATGTTTTGAAAATAGGGAATGTTCCCCAGATGGTTTTACAGCCTTCTTCTATCACACATTGTTGCTTTGGGCTTCATCCATAGTATGGAATGGAGCGAGATTTAATGACTTTCATGCTACTTTTCGTAGCGGGTAGTTTGTAATTAGGCTTTTTTCTTGCATACTTCCTGTGTACTTGGGCATTGCCTATTTACGTGGATCAATAAAACTTCTTACTTATAAAAAAAAAAAAAAGAATTATGCATTTTCCCAGAATAAATTATTAAAATGGGTCCAATCTTCCCCAACTTTGAATTGGGGGGAAAAGAATTTCCATGTCCCTGCTACTACTCCACGTACATCTCAATTGAGTTTTTTTTTTTTTTTTACCAGAGAATATCACTCACTCCCTTGATCTTTTTTAAGTCATTAGAAGAATGAAATTTGAGACATGAAAACTCAACAAAGGAAGTGTGATCCTCTCAATAATACAAAAACTCAGAATAGATGACGATTGGAAGTGACAGAAGCTTAAATACACAAGGCTCAAAAGTCTGTCAACACTCGCGTGAACTAGAACCAATTCACCTTCATATATTTTTTTGATCGGTAAACAAGATTTTATTGATCATAAGAATAGGCAAGAGCCCAAGTATACGGGTCACCTTCATATATTAAAACAGTGCAGTATTATAATGAAATATTCATCCTTGTTGGAATTCTTTTCTCTAGTTATTATTATACCATACCATCTACAGATCTTATGCATGTGAAAACAAACCGAAAAGTAGATAGATATATATTTTCTAGGCAAAAACATACTTGTTTCCCCATGCCCAAAACATGATACTGATGTCTGTCCACAAATCAAGGATTACATATGCAAAGAAGTAATCTACGGTCCCAAAACAATTCAAAACCACCCTTTCCTAAATAATATTTCATGGCGTTTAGGCTAACAACTGGTAACATGATATGAGCAGATACATTTAGATGAGGAATCCCAGAGACCGTGCAAACACAGGTCTTTACCCAATTAAACTTCAGACCCATGTAGCGTGCCCGCCTCACATGGATCAGCAAGATGTGAACAGAGGCATTACACACACACACACACAAGTGAAACCAATGAGATTAACTTCCAGCTTAGATTTCAACAAAGGTTTTGTATCAAACAGCAATCAAAACATATTTAGTTTTCATTTAAAGATAGGGAACTTCTTAAAACACTTATGCAGTAGACAGTAATATTGTGTTAATTTTATTGATATATGAATACATCCATACTGTATAAAAGTTACCCTACCATTACAATAATCCTGCAGGTTAGCAACGGCAACTTCCAATCCTCTGCTAGCAGCTGCATTTCCCATAACTGACTGTACACCTATCCCTTGTCTTCCAATATCTTCCTCAGCAAATGACCCTAAAACCAAGAGAAGTTGAAAGTTGTTTACACTGCAGTGAAAAGCACAAAAAGGTTTCACAGCAAAACATTACACCTTAATGAAAGAAAAGTTAAAACCATTCTGATAAAGGAAGGAAGGAGAAGCACAACTTCCTCTTGAAAAATGAGGTGGAGATACACTTCGACATTGACAAGCCACATACTAATAAGACATAAAATTAATGTAGCTTGGTTTGGATAGTAAGTTGAAATGAAATGAGTTGAGATGGTTTGTGAATAGTAGTGAGATATTTGAGTTGAGCTGAGATGAATTAGAAATAGTTTGAGTTAAAATGTTTTATGTTGTTTTGGGAAATGAGAGAGAAAAAGTTAAATAAAAATATTATAAAGTTAAAATATTGTTAAAATATAATTTTTTACTATTATTTTTGTTTTAGAATTTGAAAGAGTTAAATTATTTTTTGTGTTTTTTTTAAATTTGAAAAAGTTGTAATAATTAGGTAATGATTAGATGAAAAAGTTGAAGATTTGAAATTGAAAAGTGTTTGTATTTATGGTATTTGGATATTGAGATTAAATGGGATGAGATGAAAGCATCTCTCTATCCAAACCAGGCCGAGTCTTGGTCTTGGTGGTTCGATCAAAATAGAGTTTTGGTCTTGGTGGGAGCATACCGCCAAGTCTAAGGTATAAACCCTTGGGTGCAAACATTTTCTAGAAACCATCGGACTAAGGGAATTTCCCCAAGACTTATCCGAGGTACATTTGCATAAAACTCCTTGCTAAGGGCCTCTGCATCCCCAAAATTAGTTGAGATTTTGTTACGGACACCCAGTACCAATAATAATAAAAATTAAAAATTAAAAAAAAAAAAAAACCTGTGAAGTTGTCACGTGGCAACAATATCTCATTTCGTTTGCCAAAACAGAAATTCAGATTCATGGTTATTACTCCCAAACTCATAATTACATCCACTGAGACTATGCAAACACGTCTTTTACCCGGTTAAACCCCATACCCGTATAACGACTCCCCATCACACGAATTAGGTAAAACATCAGCTTTTCAACAATGGGACATGGCCCTGTCCCCAATTATTCCCAACAAAGGAAGACTTTAGATCATCTATTTCAGTTTATTCATAAAATCTTCTGCCTAAACCTTCATTTTTCCTTAAAGTTCATGTAAAAACTCTATAATTCGTCTAAAAGACCTTCCCCTCAAAAAGCAAGAGAGTATCATGAGGTTTTGACAAAGATGCAAATAAAAAACCAATACTCAGAATTTTAGCTTTAGTTGAAATGGGCCCACCCACTAATTTGGTAGCAGGAGTTTGGGGAAAACATCATCATGCTTACACAAATCAAAAAGCTGGCCCATGAAAATGAATGAATTATAATTTAATGCGAAAGTAAGGACATCTTACGCAATTTTTGTGCTATTGAAGCAGCCTCAGCAACACGGCTGTCATCAGAAAATAGAGGGGAAAGTTCCATCAGGTCTCCTGGGCTGCCATTAAACTCCATCAAGTACTACACAGATTAAATTAATAACAAGGAGTTAGCACATTCTAAACAAAGGAGGCCATAAAGTAGGTGAACAATTGGCAGTACCTTTATGAGTTCTATTGTTTGACTAGCAGTTTCTCGCTGAGCATCTGCACTCTGACAAGAAAAATTCATATAAATGAAAACATAAAACAGGAAAATAGCAATGTATATGGCAAAAAATTGATTTACCGGGCGTATCATGTGACAATGAAGCATGGGAAAAGTTTACCTGCAAATGATCTCCTATCTTTGCAGCAGTCTGTCCAACGCTTGAAATACGTGAATCCAACCGAGCAAAGCTATCAAACAAGCCATCTACACCTTTTTCCAGCTGAAAAGAAAAAAAGATATATCTATAGTATGCAAAACTCGATAAATGTATTATCACTGAAGATAATGCATTCTCTTCTGTTAGCTAACCTCAGCAAGTGTCTTACGGTGCTTAGAATCTTGGACAGAAACCTCCTTCTTGAGATTGAAGAGTCTTCCATCAATCTTCAACCAGGATGAAAAGAGGAAAAAATGAAAACCTTAACGGAGCAATAAATTAGTAGAATTCATGTTCCATAACCAAAGGTTCCAAAGCATACTTGTTTCCGAAGATCAACCAACTCCTTATAAGAATCCTTGAATAGACCCAAGAGCTTATCCACTTCTGGAAACAAAGGGGCAGCCAACTTGGTTGCATCTCCACGAAAATTTCCATTTGATAAGGCATCATTTCCACTGATGCTGCTATTATGCCCTTCTAATAAATCGGTTTCTTCATCTTGGAATGACGGGAGAAGCCCATTCACCAAGTTTCCAAACAAAGCGTCAAATGAAAAATCCCCCTACCAGTTTGAAGCAAATATATGCATATCAGTTTCATCACGCAAATTAGAACATTAATTACCCAAACAAAAAAATGCAATATGAGCAAAACCTAGATAAAAATTAATAGCCAGGAAACACTACCGCAACTATATAGAAAGCGTTTCGAGGATTACCTTAAAGTCATCTACATCGAGAATGAGTGGGAGAGAGTTAGCAGGTGAAGATTTTGAAACTTTATCGTTCATAATTCCATCTCTGCTATCCTTCATCTAGAACAAGTAAATTAGCCGATAAAACGGATAAAAAATAAGGTCAGTAATACGCAGAAAAATATGGTTGGAAATAAAAATTTGAAGGTAATGAATAATGCAATTAAAGCCAAGTTGAACTACAATTAATTGCAACAAATATGACGAATTCATGAGAAAAATCAAACATATATATCAATAAAGATAAAACAAAGCAAATAAACATTTCTTTTGGTCCGATCTCGCTGAAGAAGAAGAAAACAAAAATTAGAGGAAATGGTACCTCCGGTAGGTCCGAATGAGCGACAGAGGCACTGACAGAGGCGGCGTCTGAGAGTTTGATTCTTCCTTCTGCGCTCTTGCGTTGGTTAGATCGAAAGATCAGAGGCAGAGCGCGAGCGAGGAGAGAGACAACACGACAGAGTGTTCACCAAACGAAGACTAAATAGCCAGGAAGACGATTTAGGCCTCAAATGGTGAAGGTATTATGAATGAATGAGGAGGGTAAAATTGGTATTAGAATGCCCAGACAGAGCAAGCTGGACTTCTCTCGTTAATTTCCTTTCATAATTATTTTTTCTTGTGTGCGTGGGTGTTTTTTTCTTTTAAGAAGGTAGTGTTTATTACTGATTCCAAATATGGTCATGGATTAATTTACTTATCTAGAGAGTTTAATGATGACCTCTCTTATCCATGTTCAGGACAACAATGTAGCATTAGAGGGAAATTTGGTTTTACTCTAATTTGGAGTCTTGGACATCTTTCAAATTGATCATAATTGTCACAATTTCAGTCAAAAATAAAAATCTTGTAAGCTTAAATACAATTATGTCTTCTTCCTTCTTCTTTTTTTAATCTGAAATAGACTTCATTTCATTCAATGAAATAGAAGTTACACACGTGACTAAACAATATAGGAAAAAGTCCAGATTACAAGTCAAACTACTCATCTATTTGGAACTCACCCACACACAAATTTTTTTGTGACGGGCATTGTCTTAATTTCTATAAACTCTCTATTAACAAATCTTCCAGTTTGTCTTAAAGAAAACCACTCTGTAAAAACAGAGCTAAACAACCCCCTCCTCCAAAGGAGAAGAGGTACAACCACCCTCCATCCTCCTTTGGAGGAGCGAGACTCTTCTGCTATGGACATCCAGTCTAATAGTTTATTTCTTTTTATTTTTACCAAAAGCAAACAACAGAACTGAAAACACATAGAAAATTTTGAAAAATAACAGATCTAACAAAACACTAAGACCGAACAAAACACTAAAAGAGGAGGCTACAGTGGCGCGTGAAGGACACGCGCCACCTTAAGAGAGTGTCGGGCAGTCGATCTTGAAGCTACCGAGCTCGCTGGCTCCAGAAACGCCGCGTGTGGTGACTGTAGAGCACTTCGTGTGGTGGCGCGTGGGGGCCCATGCACAAACTATGACCCGATTGTGTGGACCACGCACCGCTCCTTTTGGCAAGATCGGCGGCAGGCTGAACGATTGGCGGCTGGGGAAACCACTCACCCCCCCCCCCGCGCGGGCGATGGAGCACGTGGTGGTTGCTGGTAGCCGGAAAACTTCCAAACTGCGCTTCTCCATGCTTTGGCCGGAAGAAACAAAATCAAAACAAAAGAAAACACAGATCGAAAAGGAAAACAACCTGAAAATACAGAGGTGTTGGGCTGGGAGAAGGGAAGGGGGAGGAGCCAAAGCTCTCACCCCCCTCTGGCTGGTTTATGTTTGGAGGAGTTTCTAGAGAGAATAGACATTATGTCTTCTTCCTAAATAGGCCAATGTGCAACAACCACATCCAATATTGAGTAATGTTAAATACAGTCTTTGTGTGTAAACTTCATACACTCATTTTATAAAAACTGGATGCTATTTCGAATAATTGATTATTTTACGTGAATCATAGATTTTTGCTAATTTTTTCAAACAAAGTGCGAGAGACTTTCAGACTCTAAATCTGTATAAATCATTTGCCTTGTGAAACCAAGTAGCAAAGGTAATCTTACGACCACAACCTCTTACTATAACCCGATTTTCTCGAAAAATTAGAGTAGAAGTTTCTAGAGAATTTAATTTTGTAATCAAATGAATGAATACGTACAGAATATATATACACACATACGGAGGGAATTGAATAACTATTAACCTAACAAAATGTTCAAGTAGAAGCCAATTTATCTAACTGAATGCCCACCCATAATGTTTGATAAGGAATGGAAAAAGAGTAAAATCGAGAGGTTTTGTAAATAACTAAGCAAGTTGACGCTTAGAGCTAACATGAAGGGTTCGGACTATGTCAGCTTGAATATTATCCCATACTAAGTGACAGTTAATTTCTATGCTTGTGGAAACCAAGATGTGCAGCTTTGTGAAGAGTTGTCTGGTAGGGCTAAGCAAAAATTCGAAAATCCAACTCCAAGTTTTTTTTTTTCCAAAAAAGTCGAAGTCAGAGGTGGCAATGTACCAACTCGGACTCTGACTCCGACTCTAATATTGTACATATTTTATAAAAATATATGTATTTTTTTTTATAAGAATATGTATTTTCTTATATATTTTCATATATATTTTATATAACTATAATTATATAGTTAGTCAAATTCAATAATATACTAATATTAGCAAATTATTAAAAAATAATATGTTTATATTATAATATAAATAGATTAAATTGACTAATAATAGTTTAGTATATGTAAACACGATACGATTACTACCATGTAACACTAATGTATAATAATATGTAATACTAATGTATAATAACTAATGTATAATAACATTTAATACTAATGTATCGTGTATAAACACAAATATATAAATTTATAATAACATGCAATACTAATGTAGAATAACTAAAGTATAATAACATGTACTAGTAATGTATAATAATCAATGTATAATAACATGTAATACTAATGTATAATAATTAAAATATAATAGCATGTAATAGTAATGTATAGTAATCAATCGATAGTAACATGTAATACTAATGCAGAAGCACTAATGTATAATAACATTTAATACTAAGTCTAGTATATAATTAAATTAGAAGTAAGTTAGAAACTAATATAATAACAAGTAATTAAAAAAATAGTATAAGTTTATAATACTAACAGGAAATTAGGAATAAGTTAAACATTAGTACAAAATATTATAATGTGTTAATATTTAATAACATGTAATACTATAGCATAATAACATGTAATTAGAAATTAGTTAAATAGTAATCATTACTGATCAGTACTAAAAATTAAATTTAGTGGTAAAAAGATTATAAAAATCATAAATAAAGAAATTTATGACTAAAATAAAGATTAAAATTTTTTTAGGGTTTAGGAAAAAAAAAAAAAGGGGGCCCAAAAACAGGATTAAGGTGCTCAGCCCTACTGCTTGGTCTGGTTTGGACAACAAGAGTCTATCATTCCATCGCATCACATCTCATCTCATCTCATCCTATTTCATCTCAATATTCAAACACCATAAGCACAAATACTTTTCAATTTCAAATATTTAATTTTTTCATCTAATCATTACTTAATTATTATAGTTTTTCCAAACTTCTAAAAAAAACATAAAAAATAATTCAACTTTTTTAATAAAATAAAAATAATATCAAAAATAATATTCTAACAATATTTTAATTTTATAATATTTTTATTCAATTTTTCTCTCATTTTCTAAAACTCCATAAAACATCTTAATTCAAGCCATTTCACTACTATTCACAAAAACATCACATCTCATCTCACTATCCAAACAAGACCTAATTATCACAAAATAGAAGGGCAACTGGTGAATGAGGAATCTACAAGTCATGTAACAAATCAAGGAACTAGACTAACTCACAACAGGTAGTAGCCATAGACCCATAGTCTACCTCTGAAAAGCTATGAGAAATCGTGCGTTGTTTTTCTTTTATTTCCATGATCTAAGAGAATTCCTTGAGAAAATGCAAAAACCAGAGTTATAAAGCGACTACTATCTAGGCATCCACATGTGATTGTCTAGGGTAATTCATAAACTGAATCAAAATCTAAATTGAAAGAGAAATATCAAGTCTTGTGATGGTAAGATACAGCACACGACCAACAAATATGCGATAAGAGAAAGGATCTTCAGAAGACATTTTAAAGGACCAAGATCTTTTAACTCGCATTGTGTAAGAGACGTGTTTCACACTACCAACTATACAGATAACCTGCAATGAATAAAGGGTGGCACTGGTTGCCCTAGGGACACTTCGATGTGAATGTAGCGGGAGATGCCCTCGACCGCGTAACTCTGGCAATGGTTGTAGCGGGGGAGTGCCTTGACCGCATAACCCTAGAGATGCAAGTGTGGCAGGAGATGCCCTCGACTGTGTAACTCTAGCGATAGGTGTAGCGAGAGAGTGTCTCAACCGCGTAACCCTGGCGATGCGAGTGTAGCAGGAGATGCCCTCGACAACATAACTTTGGCGTTGGGTGTAGCGGGAGAGTGTCTCGACCGCATAACCTTGACGATGCAAGTGTAGCTGGAGATACCCTCAACCGCGTAACTCTAGCGATGGGTGTAGCGGGAGAGTGCCTCAATCGTGTAACCCTGGCGATGTGAGTGTAGTGGGAGATGCCATTAACTGCGTAACTCTGGCGATGGGTGTAGCAAGAGAGTGCATCAACCATGTAATCCTTTAAGGTGGGAGACAAAGCGCGACTGCAGTCTATGGCAGGAGCTAGAGATCAATCGTACCAACAAAAACAAACATGTTAGGTTAAATAATTCAAATCATAAATTTGAAGTTTGAAAACCTGGTCAATCTTGCTTGAGTGGTGAAGGCTGGTGACATATGGGCAATATCCGGAAGCGAATAAGTGTAGCGGGAGATGCCCTCCACTACGTAACTCTGGCGAGTGGTGAAACGGGAGAGATGCTCGACCGTGTAGCCTTGGCGAGGAAATTGTGGTGGGAGGATGACTCTACCACGTTGATGTTAAAGTTGAGCTCAACTGCTTCATTGTAGTAAGAGACAAAATGCGACTGCACTTTGTTGTAGGAGCTAGAGCTCGCCTTGTACCAAAATGAAAACCAAACAAGTTAGCTTAAATAATCAAAATCACAAGTTTGAGATTTGCAAACCTTGGCTATCTAGCTTGAGTCTGGCGAAGGCTGGTGACACACGGGCAATGCCCGCGGGCAGCCATTCTCTGGCATTGATAAAGGCCTGAGATGCCTACGATACCAGCAAAAAGGCCCGGGATGCCCGCGATACCGAACAACCTATTTTGTTGAAGATAAACTGAGATGCACAAGTGGAGCCCGAGATCCGCTTCATTGTTGTTATTTAGTGCCATGCGATTCATTTCCATTGAAGTATATTCCCATGACATGTAGCAACCAAGTGTCTCATGGAACCTTGAAGAGCTTCGTGGGAAAAGTCTTTCAAGAAAATCAACTTTGTTAGTAAAAATAAAATAACAAATTTGAAAGAGCCAAACTCAAGTAATTTGGTTATTGCATCCAACTATTCCTTGACTGAGATCATTAGCTACTGAAACACTTTTTGCACAGGAAAATTGCCCATCTTTAAGCACTTGACCATAATTGTTTGTCCTCTGTCCTTTTTTTTTTTTTTTGTATCATGGTTCAACTTCATAAGCCATACTCTCATTCTGATCCATAAGTCTCCAAATTTTACATCTCATAACCCTAGTCAATAAAATCGAAATTCGGCACCCAGATTCCAAAACCGCAGCAAAATCACTAATTTCGAGGCCCAAGCCCAGTAGTACCTTAGCTCGTGAAAAATCCAAGAGTCGTCCATAATTTCACACAAATTAGAAGGAAATATCATACCAAATAGTAAACATAATTGATAAGAGAAAATCCAAAATCATGAGGATCGTCGTCTCAGGAAGCTCTAAAACCCAAATGGTAGATAAACGAGGTAGAAAAAGGGGGTTGATGATTGAGGAAACCCTACACTACAGCTTCCTTTTTGGGTGAAACTTTCCGACGGAGCCTTAATTGGCTCTTCTGCCTTTTTCTCTCACCACTACTACTTATACAATATTAGTAAATTAAAAACTACTGGTTCTGTGTGTGTGTGTGTTAAGAGAGGGTGAAAGAAATTTCCTTTTCTATAGAAAATGAACGAGATGATTAGTTTACAAAAGAGAATTTCAAAAGTCGAGCAAATCATGTTACGTACACATGAAGAACATCCTCTAGAATATATATACACCAAAATTAACGAAATAAAAGAAAAATAATAGATTAGTACATAAAATTCTTATATGTTATTTTTTTTTGGAGATGGTCTCACTAGTTAAAGAACCTAGACTTTTGTAGATGATTGTGATCTCCCGCTACACTCACATCGGAATGTCCCCAGGGCAACCAGTGCCGTCCCTTTATTCATTGTATGTCATCCTATGGTTGGAGGTGTGAAACACGTCCTTTACAGTTGGCACCGTCTATGGGATCAATTTATTATCTACACCGGAATCGAGAGAAGAATGACTCATTGACTCACGAGTTCTTTTCTAAAATATAAGATAAATCCCTCCACCTTGCATTTATTATTTTATTTCAAAAGTACTATTAAAACATGTTAGATGTATAATATATGTTTATCTGATAGAACATATTAGGTAAAATATCATTAATTTATCTTATAACTTGAATAGGAAAAAACAAGATCTTATTCGGGTAGTCATACGTACACAGTAGTGAAAAGTAGTAGTACTTAAGATCTTACATAATTTTGATTAGCCAAATTACAACATATATCTTCATTTGTGGCCACAAATAACCAAAAAAGTAGACGTAAAAACAGATTTGATCAAGGCTCCAAACCTGTGAGCAATGCCTGACTTTTGTCAATTAATTTGCATGCAGTCGATAAGGTGTATGATAATCAATTCTCCACCCATTTATAATCTCAAAGGGCTGGTCTCATGTATGTATGTATGTATGTATGTATGTATGTATGTATGCATGCTAGTCTATATATATATTTATAAGTTTCTAGAAGGTCTATGTGGTTTTTTGAATTGATACTAACCTGTGGGGAAAGGGTGTTAATTGTTAGGCCATTGCAAAATCTTATTGGGCTTGAGCTTATTGTTAATTACTTTTTTTTGCATATGTAAAAATTGATGAAATTTTCCTTGGCGTCGTTGTCAGGAACATGCACCACACAAAATGTCTCTCGCCATACACAATATTTTTCACGCCATATATATACATGAATTTTATTCAAAGATGTAGTGAAAGAAAAAATCACTTGGCAGCAAACAATTTCAATCAAAGAATAGTTGGTTGCAACAACTAACTTACTCGGACTGTTTGGTATCATGAGCCTCCTCCCATCGTTGCCAAAGCATGGTGGCCAACGGACGTCGCCCATATGTCACAAGCCTCACCACTCAAACGAGATGGACTAGGTTTTGAAACTTTAAACTTGTGATTTGGATTATTTAATCTAACATGTTTGTTTTTGTTGGTACGATCGAGCTCTAGCACCCGCCACAAAATGCGGTCGCACTTTGTCTCCCACCTCAAAAGGTTACGCAGTTGAGGCACTCTCCCACTACACTCTCATTGCCAGAGTTATGCGGTTGATGCACTTTTGCCTCGACTCGTTACACTCTCATTGCCAAGGTTACGCGATCGAGGCACTCTCCCACTACACCCATCGCTAGAGTTACGCGGTCAAGGCACTCTTCTGCTACGCTCTCATCGGCAAAGTTACATGGTCGAGGTACTCTCCCGCTACACCCATCGCCAAAGTTACATGGTCGAGGCACTCCCCCGCTACATTCTCATCGCTAGAGTTACGCGGTAAAGGTATTCTCCTGCTACACTCGCATCGTCAAGGTTATGCTATCAAGTCACTCTTCCGCTACACCCATCTCCAGAGTTACGTAGTCAAGGCACTCTTTTGCTACACTCTCATCACAATGGTTACGCGGTTGAGGCACTCTCCCGCTATACTCTCATTTCCAAGGTTATGCGGTCAAGGCACTCTCCCACTACACCCATCGCCAGAGTTACGCAGTCGAGGTACTCTCCTGTTACACTCGCATTGTTAGGGTTATGCGGTTGAGGCACTCTCCCGCTACACCCATCGTCAAAGTTACTTAGTCAAGGCACTCTTCTTATCGCAAGGGTTACGCGGTTGAGACACTCTCCCACTCCCCTTCAAGTTGGCGTATGAAGGTCTGTAATGCACAACTTGTAAACAAAATGAAGAAATAACTCACGACCAAGTGCTTTAGTAAAGATGTCCATGAGTTGGTTGGTAGTCGGAATATGGGTTAGCGAAATGAGGTGATAATGAAACTTTTCATGAACTAAGCAATAATCAGTCTCGATACATTTTGTACATTCATGGAAAACAGGATTGCGAGTTATATGAAGGGAAACTTGATTATCACAATGGAGAAGCATAGGCTAAGGATGAGGAACAACTAAGGGGATGTTTGGTTTCAAAACTTTCCTCAACTCATTTCATCTTCATCATTATAACTTTTTTAAATTTTCACAAAAAAAAAAAAAAAATTTCAAATCCCAAAATAACTTTCCCAAATTCTCACACCAAAATAAAATAAATAATTCAACTTTTTCAAATCTTAAAATAATAATAATATTAAAAAATAATATTCATAAAATATCTTATTCTACTACTCACAAACCATCTCAACTCATTTAAACTCATATCTCAATTCAAACGGCCCCCAAGTCATGAAGTAAGAGCTCTAACCAAACTAACTCAACAATGATGTTGGTCATAGCACGGTATTCAGCCCCAGTAGAAGAACGAAAGACAACAGATTATATATTGGTATGCCAAGATATAGGACTCTCACTAAGTTTGATGAAGAACCCCGAAGTCGAGAGCAAGGGGAGGAGGAGATGCACTTTGAGGATCAGTGACAAGAGGAAGCAAAGAAGAGGCCTCATGAATAGGAAAGGGGTTCAATGGGTACCTTGAAAGGAGGTCGTGGGACAATAGTGTGAGTAGGTGATGGAGGAGAACATTATGGAAAGGGAATACATGTTCAACAAAAGTTACATCAGGGGAAATGAATATTTTTTGTCTCTAAATTGAACATGCAACATGCTTTGTGACCAAGAGGATAACCAAGAAAGATACAAGAAGTGGCTTGAGCTTGAAATTTATCCCATGAGAACGTAAAGTTTGAGCATAACACAAACACCCAAATATATTTAAATGATCATATTCAGGGGCCTTGTTAAAAAGACTTTCATATAGAGTAATGTGAGCAAGACTGGGCAAAAAGGTGCGATTAATTAAATAGGTTGCAGTAAGAATGCACTCACCGCATGCAAAAAGTGATGGGTAGATTGGTTTGAAAATGTAAGCACTGAGCAACATTAAGAAGATATTGATGTTTACGTTCAGCTACGTCATTTGGAAAGGAGTTTCAACATAGGTCTTTTCATGTAATACACCATAGTCATGAAAGTTTTTTTGAGTGTGATGGGATAGAAACTCTTGGCTATTATTGATGAATTTTGCACTGAAATTGGGTTGGAACCATGACAAAAAAAACATTGTAAGGTTTCAGATTTAAAGCATAATAAATAAATCCAAGTAACTATAAAAAAATTATCGACAATTATTAGAAAATAAGGAGCACCCATTGTCGATGGTGTTTGATAACCACCTTACAATAAATATGATAAAAGGCAAATGTGCATTTATTTAAACCAAAGTAAAAGGTAGCCGAGTATGTTTTCCTCGAGTACAAACATCAAAATGTAGCATATCTTTAGAATTAGATTAAAAATAAATAAACTATGTAAACAAAAAGGTGATGGATGACTAAGTCGTTGGTGCCAAGTATTGGATTGAAGGGATCAATTCACATGAAGGGTCATGGGAGAGACTGGCTTGTAGTAATAAAGTCTGTTACGCTCCTCACCCATTCCAATCAACATCCTTGTGGTTAGGTCCTAGAAAATACAAACGGTAGAGAAAAAAAATAACAACGCAATTCAAAGATTTGGTAATTTTGTTGATAGGTACAAAATATTAAATTTAAAGAAAAAATCTATTCGTCATCCTAACTTCTATCATTCTCCCATCATCCCATGATATGAAATTAGATGATAGGTTCACAAGAGAAATACAAGAAATAATCTCTAATTATCTAATGTCATATCATAGGAAGATGGAAGGATGATGGAAGTTGAGATGATGAGTTGCATTACTTGTTGGCAAATGAACTAAATTGAGTTGGCCAATAGCATGTGAGTTAATAATAGATGATGGTTGGTTAGATATGTGGTCAGATGCTTCACTGTTTATTACCCACTCAGATTTAGAAACAAAAGTCGAATTACAAACGGGAGAAAATGAAGCACCAACAAAATTGACGGAAAGAGGCATGAGTAAATCCATTAATTGGCACTAGTTAAACTAAGGATGACATGCTTAATTGAATTAGTAGATGGACTAGCAGAAGCCTGGTGCGCCACAGGTTGTCGAACTGTATCATGGCGTGAAGTGTTGCGATTTTGATTCCAATGGGTAGGAAAACCAATAAGTTGATAACAAGAGGACTTGGAGTGCTCACAAGTGATAGTGGTCTTTACCTTGATTTTAACATCAAGTGTAGAAGAAAATTGAGTTCGATTAACATGCATAGCAACAACATCTGGCATGGGCAGTGGAAGATGAAGAAAACGTTGAGTTTCCTCTTGGTGTTTGATATAATAAACGAGGCTAACAACAAGTAAGGGATTGAAAGCCAAATTTTGGTTTTTGATTTGAGCATAGGAATCATTCAATCCCATAAGGAATTGAAAGACACGTTCAGATGCTTGGAGATTGACTAACTCCTTTGACGCTCCACAGGTGCAATTAGGTTTAGTTTGCAGTGCAGTTAACTCCTCCAATATTGCTTAATGATGTTGTAATAGTGGGCAAAAGGCATGGTGTCCTGACGTAGTATGGCGATGTCGCACTTGAGTCAATTTATTTGAGGATTGTTACTTGTAGAAAAGCAAGCCTCAAGATCAGGCAAAAATTCCTGAGGCGTATTGCAATAGATAAGGCTACGGGTGAGAGATTTGTCAATACTGTTGAGAAGCCCAGACAATACCAAATCATTACATCTCTCCCACAAGCGAGTTACTGCAACATTGTCAATGGGTTTCTGGATAGTGCTATCAACAAAACAAAGCTTATTATTGGCATTAAGAGCCATCTTCATGGCTCCATGCCATGTGGAATAGTTATCTCCATTAAGAATAGAGGTGACTTAAAATGGCACTGAGGTAGTCGGCTGATTGAAGAAAGTATGGAGAAGAAACATCACTAATGGATGGTGACGTACAAGACTGGCAGAGGATTCAGAGGCAGCAACCATGAGAGAAACCTGAAGAGGAAAAAAGCAGAACGTGAAGAAGAAACAAATCAAATGCCCAAGATGGGTGGCTCTGATACCATGTTGAATGAATGAGGAAATATCTTTAATTGATTGTAACATAATGTACACAAGTATTTAAAGAGAAAATAGATGCAACAATTGTGTATATTATTCTGTTATGTATAAGGAAAGCTAAGCTCCCATTACAGTGCCTCTATTATAGAAGTCAAAGTGATGCACCTTGAATTTTCCCATTTTTCTACCTTTTTTGGCATGCCATTACGAGGAAGTTTTGGAAAATTAGAGCTAAAGTTTATGGAGAATCTTGTCTTGTAGTCGAATGAATGAATATGTACAGAATGCTCATATATATATATATATATATATATATATGTATTATAAACATACAAAGGGAAGTCAATAATTGTTAAACTAACATAATACACAAGTATGCCAACTAATCTATCTAACTAATAAATGCCATGTCATCATATGAACTGCATGTACTCATTGATACTTTACAAACAGGAAGGAAATCTATTGTTTAGAGTATTGGTAGTGGCTTCTTTATCTTCATCTTTATCTTTAAATTTAAAGAATATGTCTTTAAATTTATCTACATTGGCTTATGCATCTCTAAATTTTTGCATAACTATAAATAGTACTTCTTCAAATTTGAAGAAGCACTTTTCATTTTTCAATTATTATTTTACTATTTTTTCTCTCTCATATACATTAAAATTAACTTTGTAAAATTTATATTAAAATAATTTTGATACATGAAATTTGTATTAAGTTGATAATACAAAGTTGATGCTAATTGTAAAATATATATAAAATATAATTTTAGGAAACAAATAAAAAATAAAAAAATAAAAATATTTTATTGTTATTTGGTTCAAAAATGCATAAACCAATGTGGGAATCATTCTTCAAATACAAAATTATTCTTCAAAAGAGATGATTTTGCATATGAAGATGCATAAACCACTACCAATGCTCTTAGTAGTTCAAAGATGTGGTTTGACAACATCTTCTCTCAATTCACATTTTGGTCCCATGTTTTTCCAATATGGGAATATCGTCATTAAGTTCATTTTAGCTATTATTAGTGCAATGTAACCCCTTTCCCTGTTATCAATCTCTTTATTTTGTTCTTGAGAAGTCTCAAGGACAATTACTTCTACCAAATAACTGAAGTGCTTCAACATACATCAGCCAAAAGCCTAACTAGTGTCAAGTCCCTAACTAAGCTTCCTAAGAACTTTCTATAAACTATCGGGCAAGTTGTATAGAGCTATAAAGTTTGGAGGTAAAGAAGAAGAGTTTTCCTCTCCCTATCCAGTGACAAAGGGTGCTCTTCCTTTGCCCACAAGGGTGGTGCATGAGGGGTCTCCCTTTACACCTCTTAAGGTGGAGGGAGGTTGCTGCAAAGTGAGGGACAAAACCCTTCCCTTTGTGACATGGATGAGATGAGGTCATTAATTAACCACATTGAACATGTTTTATTTTTTGACTTGTGCATGACCAAAGCATTCTTACACATGTTAATATGGGTGATAAGGTGACTACGAAAATGCATATGGGAGTGAAATGATCCACTATTTTCTTTCTTTTCGATCATTTTGTTTCGGTTGGAAATGGCTTTGTAAAATTCTTTTTAAGCATTTTGTGTATTTGGTAAGTAGTTTGATAAATAGAGCCAGAAAACATAATCGCTGAAGGCACCGTCATTGTACCAATGATTCAGTGGTTAGCGCGTGAGACTCACGCAACAGCGAGAACAAAGTGTGGTTGGCCACATTTTGAGAATGGATAATGCTAGGGAGCTCGATTTGGGCTCCCGTTTTAATGTCCCGTCTGACGTGGTGGCCTTTTCCTTTTATTTTTTATTTCTTCCCTGAGCCCACATGATTCTCTACATTATCTTTGCCCCGCATTACCCCTCACATTCTCTCTCACCCAGACACTCGCATCTCCCCTCCTCCCATTCTCACCCATCTCTCTCTCTCTCATGCTCTGGGATTTCATCTGCTTACGTTAGCTTCGAAAAAAAAGCAATGTTCCAATCGTCAAGCTGAAGCCTAGAGGAAGAGAAGTGAGCAAGTACACAAACATGATGGTGAGAAAGGAGCATCATTCAGATTTGTTTTGGTTTTCAAACAGATGATTAAGACCATTAAGAGCCTTGATTATGCATCAACTGCAGTTCTGTAGTTGTTGGGACAAAGGAGCATCACCTGAATGAATTTAGCAATAAAGAAAGAAAAAATAGAGATTTTTATTTGGGATTTTGATTTTTACATGAAGATAATCAAATTGCACCAACTTAAAACATTGACATGCAAAGCTATTAGGTGAAAGTGAATAGACCGATAACAATGATTATCCATATAATCAACCATTTGAATGGGGTCCTACCTTTATTTTCTTTTCTTGCTTGGTCGCCCATAGTCCAGTGCAAAATCTTTTTAAAGCCTGGAAAGGCAGCAATAAACTAATAAAAGTCGTTCCCTTGTTCAAACAAAACCGAGAGAAAAGGGGGAAAAAGTGGGAGTTGGGGTCTCCGATCGAAGGTTTTTGGGACGTAAGTGCAACAGAGATGGGTGAGAATGGGAGGATGGGAGATGCGAGTGTCTGACTGAGAGAGAATGTGAAGGGCAATACGGGACAAGGATAATGTAGAGAATCACGTGGGTTCAAGAAAAAAAAAATAAAAATAAAAGACCACGTTAGACATGACAATAAAACGGGAGCCCAAATCGGGCTCCCTAGCATTATCCTTTGAGAATTCAAGGTCAATGAATCTACCATACTACACGTGTAGGCATTGGAGGCGCAGATTCGAGGTTATGCATGGGTTTACACATGACTTGAGCAGCGCGTGAGCCACATACGCTCGTTGGACGGAGGTAATTCTTAGTGTATCATTGATATATGCATATGTAAAATTATCTCTTTTATATATCTATTTTACCATTCAAGTAAAATTTTCATATTGACTTATGTATATTTAAGATAAAATAATAATAAAATAATAATTTATTATTATTATTAGTTTTTTTCTAAAATCGATTTATATATATTATGCAATTAACATCCACTACATACATTTGACATTAATAATACAAATGTAATAATAAAAAATATAATTTTTATTATATTATATTAAATATATAATATATATATATATATATATATATATATATATATATATAGTATAATAATAAAATGAATGTATAAGTGAATGTTTGTTGTGTTGTTGAGGTAGGAAGAATAGGATAAAATTGTGAGAGAGAGTGGAAGAAAAAAGAAATAATGATTAAAATATGTTTTGTAGAGTGAATAGTTGCTATCCAAATTTAAATAAGAACTGTTCATAACTAGCTATATATGTATATGCATAAGCCAATGTAGATGATTTTAGGTCATATTATATAAATATGGCTTTGTATATGATATGCATAGATCAATATAGATGCTCTTAACCCATTATGTAGATTGATGCTTGGAGAGCGCAATAGTGTAGTGCGTGTATGAATTTGATAGTCGGAAGATGATAAATCAAGCATTTTCCAACCTACTAATAAAAAAATGATATAAAACAAAGAAAAAAAATTCTAAAAACATAGAGAGAAATGAAAGAAGAAAAGTAATCTCATTTGTTTTTGTAGAAATTGAGATGAGATGAGATTAAAGTTAAAAAATTAAATAAAATATTGTTAGAATATATTTTTTTAATGTTATTTTTATTTTAAAATTTGAAAAAATTGAATTGTTTATTTTATTTTATGTGAAAATTTAAAAAAGTTATAATGATTAGATAAGATGATATTAGATAAATTGAAATGAATTATAAAAACAAACGAGGCCAAATGAGAATGATGAGAGCCGCTCCTCCCTCAAGCCAAAATTGAGAGATTTTGGGTTTCTTTTAGAGAGGGGGAGAAAAAGTTTTAGATAGAGAAGGAGAGATTGAAATAAAGGACAAAATACGAAGGAAATTGAAAATTGAGGTGATGTTCAAGGTTATTTAGTTGTTGAATCAAATTCAACTCATTTTAAATTAATTATTTATAAGATTTATTACTTTTTCAATTTTTCATAAAAAAGTTAAATTACTCTCGATTTACTTCTTATATTTCAATTTAAAAAATTAAATTAAGAATCATTCCTACTTAAAAAAGTTAAATATATTTTAGTAAATAGTGTAATTTTACGAAAATTGTTCGATTTGCCTGTCTTCCCGCCCAAACATTTTTGTAAGCGGTCCGCTCATTCTTTCAGAGTTCGCTCCATATTTTCCCGAGACAAAACAAGAGTAAAAGTGGTGACAAGAAGACTAGGGCAGAGAGAGAGAGAGATGGCAGGTGACGCCACCTTTGCTAAGGCCATTTGCTCGATTTGCTACGAAGATCTCAAGCCCATTGTTGAAGACATCCAAGCCATCTCTATATGCGGCCATGTCTTCCACGAGCTCTGGTACTCTCTCTCTCTCCCCCCCCCCGCCCCCCGCCCCCCGGGGGCGCCCGCCACACACACACGCATCGAATGAAAAGTCTCAATTTGAAATTAATTATGTTTTTCTTGTTGTGCGTGCTTGATACCCTAGTCTACAACAGTGGTTTGAGTACTGTTCGAACACGAAGAAATGCACTTGCCCTGTGTGCAAGCAGCTGTGTTCGGTGACCAACGCCAATCGTCTTTATTTTCAGTCGGTTGGAGACTCGAAAGATCCTGTCCTAACTCAGAAACCGATCGATTACGAGGAAGATCCCGAAGAGTTGCGCAGCGAAGTTAGCAGATTGGTGACGAAGGTTACAGGACTTACTTCGGTCTTAGAGAGACAGGGGAAGAAGCTCAAAGAGGTCGATGAGGAGGTAATTGACTGGTTTTTTTGTGATTATGCTTGGTTGCTGATAAGGTATGGCAGAATGAAAGTAATTAGGAGTGGTATTTTGATCAGATGTTGATTTGTTGTTTGGTTTATCCTAAAAATACACTCTTTGTCAAGCTTTGATTTTGAATTCCTACCGGCCTAGGCGAGACGATCCACTTCTGAAGAATTTTGAAGGACAGAAGATAAAATAAAATTGTGCGAGATTATCATGAGATTTGCAAGTGTTCTTTTTGATTTCTTGGTGCCCTGTTTGATTGTTGAGAGATAAAGTGGTAAAAGGGAAAATAAAGATGTAAAATTCCGTATATTTGGCTCAGCGAGGTCAACTTTGTCAATCTTAACTTTGGGGGAATTACTGATGAAAATGTTATGTACGGCAATTTATGTTGGATTTGCTAAGCTTGCAAATAATAGTAGTTTGCAAGTAAACAAAATAAGCTTGCATGTAAAAGGCGAAGGTTGCAAGTAGAACAATATGAGCAGTGTGGAAGTAACTTTTTTTTTCCTCCCAATTCATGTAAATGTCGTCAATATTAAAAAAATCATTTCAGAAATTTATTAAGAGAAGTTTGCCTTTTTTTTCGTATATCTTGATTTAATGTTCTCAACCTTTATCAGCTGTTAGGGTGCAACCTAATGGTCAAAGGGCAGACTTTAGATAAGTTGTAGACTTGGACATCTTGGATTCGATTCTGCACTAGGAGTTCACTTGAAATACCTGATATACAGTGATGGGAAGTAGAGTCATATATCCATTGTTTACTCCTCAGGGTGGGTTTGAAGGGCCTGCCTTGGCGAGTTTCCACTTACAAAATAAAAATAAAAATGCTGCTTTACCTTTATCCTTGCACATTTCATTTGTCAATTTCCATCAGAGTAAGAATTGGCATGACTAGATGACTAAACAACCTGATGAGTTGACTTGAGCATTTATAAATATCCAAAAAACATTTTGGTAAAATTATTTTAACAGAATCCTTCTCTTTTACCGTTGGATACTTCTTATCGTTTCAATGAAGTCACTTCTTATTATAACTCGAAGATTAATTATTTTCCAAATTGGACTGATGTAGGATATTTCACATCAGGTTTGCAAGCGATAAGGGAATTCTAGAAGTAATAAGAGTAGCCTACAAAAAAGAGTAACTTGCTAGTAAAGTAGGATAGCTTTTGAGGAGTAGGAGTAGGCTACAAGTAAAGCAATATGAGTATTGTGCAGGTAATTTTATTGCTTTGCTCTAATTTCCTTTTGACATAATGCGTAAGTTTAGAAGGGGTAAACTTGGGGGCTAGTTTGTTTTTGTACTTCATGAACATTTGTTTTTTGTTCAAAACTCAGGGACCATTTTGAGATTGTCCATTTTCATTTAAGAAGCTTAGTGAAGGATTTGAGCAAATATAATCCTTCAATTTTCATTAAAGACCATGCTACTGTGTCGCCCAGCACTTACCATTGAGTGTGACTGCTAGGCATTCTGCCTTTTTTCTAAACATTTTTTTAAAAATACACAAATTCATTATAGTAACTTTTTTAAACATGTAAAAAAAATTTCAAAAATAAATAAAATACACCAAAGGTCAAATCTAGGGGGAAAACTAGCATTTTCCATAAATTGAAGCAAAAATTTCTGAAACAAAATGACCTTTACATAATCTATTTCAAATTTATTGAGCAATAAAATGGATTACTGGTTGGTTGAAGCAAGAAAAAACAGAGTTCTCTGCTTTTGCATGTGTTATACTGCAATCTATTTTTTCTTTCAGTTTCTTTTTTATTTATCCTAATCTGGCTCTAGAAATCTCTGTAACTTGAAAGGTAAGTTAACAAGCTTACTTGATTTCCCATGCTTAGTTCACCTGAATCCGAATTTGCTGTTATATGCATATATATTTGTTTATTTTACCATCTGAAGTGGCCGTTTTCTGTTTACATATGATTCTTACAAGATATTTCTTTTTCTTTAGCTGTGTTCTTGCAAAGAGCAGGCAAAAAAGGAAGCAGCATTGAAGTATGAAGCCTTGAAACAAACAACATCTATGCAACAACTGCTTCACCTGAAATCTGAGGTGAAGTATTAGCTGTTGTTCTACATGCTTTTCTCTTTTCTGGTTTCAATTTACTTGTTAACCTCTGGGTTAAAGTTTGGCCAATTCTGTCACAGGATCTTGATAAATCAACTTTAGAATGCTTAAGGCTTCAAGAAAGGAATATGGCCCTGGCCAAAGAGCTTGCAGCATTCAAATTGTGTGTGCATTTGCAATTTCTGCAAACAAATCTCTCAAATATTTGGTTGTTTTTTTGTTGTTGCTAACATGGTCCAATGGCTCCCAATTTAGAGTGTCTGATCTGGATCTGGATGAAGAGAAAGTTTTTAAGCTTGCCTCTTTTGGTAATGGTGCCAACAATAAAGATACCATTGACATTCTAAAGAAATCCTTGGTCATGCGTAATAGGTAGATTATGTACTGTCTTTTTGCAACATGATTCAGTACATGTGTGGATAAAATTTATCTAGTTCTGGTTGAGTGCTTTTCTCTCAATTAAAATTCATTGAGTTGATGTCATAAAAGGTGGAAAGATAGTATGATGAAACTTGCGCTTGGATAATAATATCTGTAATAACCAAATAATCTCCTGTTACCTAAAATATTATATTGTATCATCTTACTTATGCCTTCTTTTCTAATATAAATCTCTGCTTGCCGTTTTCTGATAGGAGCTACAAGGAATTGATGGCCAAATGCAACCTCCTAGGAAGAGGAGAGGCTCGTTTCTGCAGAAAACTTGACAAGGCTAAAGAGAAGATGAATAAACTAAAGGTAAGTCCATGTGAGACCGTAGGATAATTTTGTTCTGTGGGTGGTTCCAAATATGACTTTTTTCCTTTGCAATGATCAGACAAGGGTACAGGAATTGGAGACGGCTCTTGAAGTAAAAGAGAACGAAGTTTTGAGGTCTCTAAAAGCTTCAAAGAAATCTATTAGCATTGGGTTTAACGAGAATGATGTGAATTGTAATTGTAATTGTAATTCTAATTCTTGGGCGACCAAAAATTTTTCATCTCAAGGTCAAGAGGGACAACTTTCTGCACCTACGCTTAATTCAGATGAGAGGGGTGGCTTGACTGGTAAGCCATTGTGTTCCAGGAAAATGGAAAACTTCAGTTTTGCTAATGATATGAATGTAAATTATACTAAAAGGAGTTCAAGCACCATGGCTGTTAATAGAGAGAAAGATGAATTCTTCTTAAGAGATGAGGATGCTTCAAAATTTAATACAGCTCCACTTGGACTTTCAAATCCTGAAGAATTGACCAGGGAAAATGTAACTGAGCAGAAGCCTACTTTGAGGTCAGAGGTACCTTCTGACATGAACAAAGAAACTACAGTATGGCATGGAAAGGATAATATGGAAGAAAATTTAGGTTCAAGAACTTCGATTAATAATGATATGGTGAAGACTCCTGCCACCCTGGATGAGGATGTAATGTTGCCTCTTGATGATATTACGCAAGTTGAGCCCAAGCTTAACATTAGAAGGGAGTCTCCATCCCCACTACCACTTTCTGAACCAGGTATTATGATGTTGCAATTTCAGTTTTCATTGGGCCACTAGACCTCATGAAACAGTTCACATTTCCCCTATAACATCAAATGATTAGATACTAACCCTGTAAACTTTTTTTTTCCCTCTCTTTATATGGCTTACAAATTCCTTCAGGGGGCATTTGTTTTTCTGGTGGATTGCTTGGTCCTGATGGAACACACCGGTTTTTAGGTAAATGGTGCAAACGGAGCCAGACCAAGGGATCATTAGCAAAGCAAGGTTCAAGTTCAGGCAATTTGATTGCCATTGGAGCTGATGGGAGGGGTGGTAAGATCAAGGTTCTGAGATCTCCAAGCCAATCTTCACTGGTGGGTTTACATCATTTCTCTTGTTCAATTACTTTTGTCTAGAAGGTTCAATTTTGGAAGTCTCGCATAATTAGTCAGTTTGATGGTCACTGCTCAAGTGGATTTGCTACTTAAATTGTTATTGGTTTTGAGAATCAATATGACATGGTAGTTAACACGTTATACGGAGAAGAGGACATTGATAATTGTTATAAACTACACTATCATCTCGTGGAGCCATTTATCTGCTGGATTCACAACATGATAAATGTCAGACACGAGAATTCTTAATTTCTTACCTAGACAAAGCAAATTGTTTTCTTTATGCAACAGTGATCACCATAATTTAGGTTTAGTACATGAATGTGTACATGAGGGTCTCATAGGATTTGTAGAGGTGCAAGGAGAGCATGGAACACCGAGGAAGCATGGGATTGGGCACTATGCCACTTCTAGTTTGATCAGGGAAACCAAAGAAAATGAATCTGCATATGAAGGTTAAAGATTCGGACAAGAGGAAGAATTGTCAAATATGAAAACTAAACTGTGCCCATGAAAGCATGAGGCATCAACTAGGGTGTGCATGGTGGTCTATGTATGTTTACACAATTTTTTTGTGATTATCTCTCTAATATAGGATGTGAGCAGGTTTGCCAAAATAGGCATTTTTGTGCACAATTTGCATTTGTGTGCATGACTCCATGTGCATGTGTTTATGCTAGCGTCAACACTTTCTCCTTTTTCTGCAGGATGGAAAGGAGAATTCAGTAGGAGCAAAGAGAACCAAGTATGGATCCAAAACAAGTAGTTTGCAGTCGCAAGGATGCTTGCAAATAGAACACTTCTTTGGGAGAGTTGGTGGTGATTTATGAAAGTTTTCAGAGGTTTCACATTTGGGGGGGGGGGGTTGGTCTTGGTTTCTCATTGTTGGATCTCTTATGGCCAACAAGAAAAGGCAAAAATCCTTTGTTATGCTCCGTCCATAAATCTAGAAGAGGGAGAAGTTATGAAAGAAGCAAATAGCAATGTTTCTACTCCATTTTGTTCGTTTCATCTCTCTATCATCGTGGGTTTGACGCGTTCAATTTGATGGCTTCAGTGCTTCACTGCCTTCCTAAAACTTTAAAGTCAAGTGGCTGATACCAGGCTGTCTTGGGGTCCCCATCATAAGAGCTAAGTACTATACGTTATCTTAATTTTTATAATCGTCAAATCATTTTATAATGTGTTATTAGATGGTTAGAGACTATTTATTATATTTTATTTATAAATTTATTATCTAATATCACATCATACGATGATGAAAAAAGTAATGATGAATAGATTTTTTCTAAAACAAATCATTCATCATCTCTACTTGATTTTTTTTGCAAAATAGTAACACGGACACAGTTATTTTAAAAGCTATTTTTTTCAAACTGTAAAATGAATTAAAAATTTGTTGTTGATTTATCCAAAGCAAGTTATACAAAAAACTAAGAAACAACTCGCATAAATTTTATCCAAATAGGTTTTTAAATATAATTTACTCACTTTCACAAATCTCAATACAAAACATATTTCAAAGATTTTTTTATTTTTATTTTTTTAGAGAACAATTCATTTATTTTTTTAAATCTATTTACACAAATCCAAATAAAGAATACTTCTAAGAAACTTTTCAAGAATTCTAAATTTTTAAAAACTATGCGAATTTCTTATAACCAATCTTGCTTGTATTAAACATGGTCAAAACCTGATACGTGAACTTGCTTGTCATAATGAATTAATTATGTTTCATTATGCTGTCGAGTAACATAAGAGCAACAAACTTGAATAAAATTATCGTTATTTCATTCCAAGGAAAAAGATTAGAAAGAAAAAAAGAACAAGATGAGAATAAGAGGTGGGGTTCTCACAACAAAATTGAGAGGCAATGTAGAAAGAAAATAACATATGAAATATTGAGAATCCTAAAAAAGTTTGACACATTTTAAGTGATTTTTACGTGTAAGTGATGAACACATGAAATTATTTAAAATATGTTATGTTATTAAATAAAGTTAATTAAAGATGATAAAGTTTAACTCGTGGAATATTTGTTTTAAGACCGACTCTTGACTCTGACTCCGACATTTGACCTTTGCCTTCGGCTTATACCTTTGACTATGATATTAGTATACATACGTTATAAAAATGTGTATTCTTTATATAGTGATCATATATATTCATATTGAAAGTCTATAACTTGTATACTTACATTTAACACTATACTTGTGTGTTAATTATTATAGAATAATATACTTACACTATGATATATATATATATATAGACTAATAATCTAGTATATGTACACATCATCATATTACTATCATACATAATCAAGTATATAAATAATATACTTGAATAACTAATAGTGAGCAATAGGTAATAGTCTAGTATAATAATATGTAATTAGAAAATGGGTATGTAATCTTATATATGGAGCAATTGTTTATATTTATAAACAACACATAATTAGTAATTACATATGGTCATAGCTCAATCAGTCAATACTAGACATTAGTAAATTAAAAATTGTTAATAATCAATACTAATAATTAAATTAAATTTTTTAAAAAATTAAAAAAATCGATAAATAAAAAACATAGAGTTAAAACAAAGATTAAAAATTAAACTTAGGGTTTAAAAAATAGGGTTTAGGGTTTATCAAAGAAAAAGCTCAAAACAAGATTTAGGAAAAATATAAGGTTTGAAAAATAAATGAAGCCCAAAACCGCACTATCCTAGCGGAAGCCCAATCAAGCCCTAATTCAGGATTAAAACGGCATTATTTAGCTAACTATATCCTTTTCCAACCCATTTAGGCTTCGTTTGTTTTCGGAGAGGAGATGAGATGAGATAAAAACTTTTGAGATGAGATGAATTATTTATTTTATTTTGTATAAAATTAGAAAAAGTGTAATGATAAAATTGAGATGGGATGAGATGAGATGAAATGTTTTTCGAAAACAAACGAGACCTTAAAATAAAATGGCATCGTTTATATTTGTGAACACAACATCGTTTTGCTAAATGTTTTAGTGCCCCAGCCTGTTTAAAGTAAAAAGGCATCGTTTTTCTCTATCCAAATGATGACATTTAGATGTGGAGCCCTAAAATATAACCCTAAGCGCACGTGACCTCAAAGTACCGTCTTTCCCCTCCTCTACTCTCTACGCCCCGTGAAACGTTCGTAACTCCTCTCTTCTGCCTCAACCAAGTTGTCCTCAACCTTCACTTGTCGACCACCACTATCCCTCTTTGTCGGCTCCTTTTCATCTAGGCATTCTCGACATCATTTCTCCTTTCTCAATAACACCTCTTTCGTCGAATGGCCTGAACGACATCTATGAATAAATTAGTATCTTTTTCTCGGTTAATTGATTTTATATTAGGTTAGCTTGTATATATGCTTGAGAGCTTGAGCACATATCTATACACGAATAACTTGTATATAAAAGCACGGATCTATACATAGGTTTCGGTGCTTTAGTAATACTTATAACAAAGAAAAAATGGGAACTCTCAATCCATGTTACAGCTTGGGTTTTACTATTTTAGTCTCATTTTATACAAATAAAAATGATAGTATTGTTCAAATATTAGTTTGGGACTGTTGGTAGAGACACAAATTTCAAAGTTCAACAATTACGTATCTACTGTTTTTTATCCAAAGTGGTTGTTTTTGCCTTAAATGACTAATCTCGATATGTTTGCATAATTAACAGTGCTATCTTGTTTGTGTGTTATGTTCTAGTTTTTAATTCATGAATGTTGAAGACAAAATTATTCCTACGTCCACTTCATTTTGTCCAGAAGGATCGCATATACAACATCTTGTTAGGGCTCCTATAACCAAAGAGTTCGGTGAGCCACATGACTCTTCAGTAGGCACTCACACTACCTTTCATTCTACCTCCCCCTCCCCTCAGCTTCTACTAGATAGTAGAAACTCCAAAAATAGGTATGAGATATAGGATTACTTCACAAGAGTGCCTGATTGTGATTTTGTTGAACTTGCAACTTTACTTGTTACCATTGTGGGAGGTTGTGGAAATATCATCCTAAAAGGGAGGGCACTTTGACCATGAGATAGCACATCCATCTTTACTTTATAAGTCGTAAGGGTAAAGCTGCATTAGACAATGGTCAACAATTCTTGATACTGAAAGCAAAAAGAGAAAGAAGGAAATGGGAGAGAATCTTAGGATGAACAAGTATAATAAAAAAAATAAGGGTTGCCCTTATTAGCATGGGTGTAATCGGTTCGGTTTGGTATGGAAGGATTTTTAGATCGAACCGAAAATCTCGATCCATCTATTTTTCAAATCGAGATCGAATCAATTACCCTTATAGACTGGACTAGACATTTATCTATCAGTCCGAGCTAATACAAAATGGGCAAAACATACAAAAAATCCAAAATTAGGTGTGAAAACTGAAGGTCTCAGTGCGGTTTTGGTCCAAAACTGAAACCGAACCGATACATTAAAAAAAGGGATATCTCAACCGAAATCGGCCGGTGAAGGGAAAGAAAACGGTCGATGTCGGTCTTGATGTTCTTCCCGTCGGTTTGCTGGGGTTGTCGGTGGCACGAAGAGAGAGAGGAATGAGAAAAACGAAAACAAATTCACAAAGTTACACGTAAACTCAAACTCCATCATCACAAATTCACAAAATTATACGTAAACTCAAACTCCATCATCACAAATTCACAAAATTATAAGATTCATAACAAATATCAAACGATTCACAACAAATGTCACATTATCACAATAATATCGGTATCCTTTTTAGGAAAAATAAAAGAATCCCGATCCCCATCAACAAACCTCAACGAATCGGAGATGAGAGCTTGAAAATGCACAAATGGATGAGATGGTGCAAATGGATGGGGGAGATAGGGACGACATCAGAGAGAGAGAGAGAGCTGAGAGGGAGATGAGAGAATTTGAGAGAGAGAGAGAGAGAGCCGAGACGAGAACGGCGCAAACAAATGAGAATGAGAAGGGACAATGGGGATCTTATCCTAATATGAAAGATGAGAGAAATGAGACCAAATAGAGCTGTTTGCTTTATTTTTTTCAACTAGGAGCCTAAAATGGCGTCGTTTTTATATAGGTATAAAATCAAAAAAAAAAAATGGCAGAACTGGTCAGCTGGTTCAGCGGTTTTTCATTAGATCGAACTGGGACCAAACCGGCAAACTTCAATTTGAGCAAATATCTGCCGCATGCCGGCCGGGTTCTTCACCGGTTCTAGTCGGTTGCAGCCGGTTTGGTCGTTTCCTGTACACCCCTACCCAAAATCACTTCTAATGTGTATTTTTGGCCTAATTATATAAAAAAGTCCAAAATCTTTACAGTTTTAAATATCAACTATTTAACTTTATTTGCACATTTTGTACTTGAAAATAGTCTAGAAAAAGTTTAGAAAATTATCCATATTCATCCATGAGAATTAGCAATCATCATAATAAAGTTAAAAACAAAACATAGAGAAAAAGAAATTGAAAAATCTAATGCCATCCAAACTCCAAATAAAAGAAAAATATAGAAAGGAAAGAAATAATATACATAAAAATTATCCATATCTATCCATGAATGTTAGCGATCATTATAATAAAACTAAAAAACAAAAAATATAAAAAAAAATTAAAAAAATGCAATATCATCCAAACTCCAAATAAAAGAAAAAAATAAAAAAAATGAAATGACAAAATATAAATAAAAATTATTACATCCATCTAGCCATAAACCCACCACCTACTTATAAAAAAATATTACAAATTACTCCATAACTAAAATAAGATGAAATATATCTAACCATCACCCAAATAACCAAAAGGAAATCAACATAATGAAATGATCATAATGATCAACTCCTCACAAGTCTCCATAAGTCTACAACTCCAACTCTCCACAAGTCATAATACACAATCAAATGATTTTACTGCAAAAACATAATAATCAAATGACAAATATCTTAGTTTCGAATTTTAATATTTTTTCATGGAGTGAAAATAACTAGTATAATACTATATTCTCCTCACCTAAATCATCTTCAACAGGTATCCTAAATCATCTTCAACAGGTATAGACATTATATTCGATGACTCCGCGGAATTTTCAACCTCCCCCACAAGTTCTATACATAACAAATAAAAAATATATATTTTTTTATAAATTTACATAACAAATAAATCATAAAAACATATAAAGTCACATACTCATTTCCAGCTTTACAAAATCTTCCATATCATCCATTAAAGTCATAAGGCTAATTAGAGTAGAAGAAGAACAAAGTTATTTTTGTGCACAAATGAGGCACTCTACCTTAGTTGGAGACAAATTACTTTGAAAGAGATCAAGTACACGACCTTCCTTGCTAAATGAGTATTCAGAGGATACTGTAAATACCGGTATTACAAGAACATCACATACGATTTTTGAAAGTATGCAATATCTAATGGAATTAACCTTCCACCAAGACAGAATGTCAAATTTTCCATTCTTCCTCACAACTTTCGGTTAGGTATTTATCAACCTTTGATTTGATTTCCAAAGAGTTTTTCAATTGCAACCGTCACTTAAATTGAGCCCCATCTTAATGCGTTACTATCAAGTCTATTACCTAGAGTAGTTAAATTATCAGTTGGAGAAATTGTGTGATGTTGTTGTGGACATAACTATTTTCTTTTTCAGTTATATATGCAAAATACATACGGGTCAAAGAACTTTCACCTTCAACTTCAATTCAACCACTCTTGAGGAATCATAATCATACTTTATTTCCAATGAAAACTCAAGATATTGCATCTTGTACCTAGGATCAAGAATAAGCCCAACATACAATAATATATTTATATTATTAAAATTTCTCCAATATTTATCAAATTGTTTTCTTATATTTAGTGCCATTAAGCTCACCACAAGTCATTTTTCTTCACATTCCAAGTCAATTGCTTCTTGAATTGTGCCTAGTTCTGTAAAAAAAGTTGCAAGTTACATATTGACTATTCTAAAAACGCAATGTTGCATCATGAAATAGTTAAACAAATCTCACAAATAATCTTACATTCTCCCAATCATCCTTGTTAGGAGGCCCTAACTTCTTTGACGTTCTACTTGTCATCCCATCATCATTATCACCCTCATTTCCAAAACTAAGAAAAAACACCGAATGTTCTTTCCCATACCTTTCAAACGCTTTTAAAATTTTTTGAACATTTTCCAACATAAGATAGGTGGAGTTTCACCTAGTTGATACATCTAGGCATGCATAACTTTTGCAAGTAATTTCTTCAAATTTGACACACGATGTAAATACACTCCATCTTTGTGGAGAGAATTTAACATATTTGACCACTTCTCTCACCTTGGCAATAGAATCATCATATTTTTGCAGCTCCTCATAAACAATCAAATTTAAGATGTCAGCACAACATCTCACATGCATGAATTCATGTTCCAAAATAATATCCTTCCTATGCTTGGTTTTCTTTTTTAAAAAAATAACTGCACTATTATTCTAACTTGCATTATCAAGAGTCATTGGAAGTATTTTTAGCCACCCCAATCAATCAAGTACATCTCTATGGCCCTACCAAGTGTATCATCCTTGTTGTTTTCAACTAAGAAAAAAAAAGAGGATCATCTTGTGTAGATTTCAATTGTCATAAATGAAATATGTAGTGACACACATATAGTTGAGGTTTTGCACGAATGTCTATGCAGTAAGAAAAATTCGTTGCCCTTGAAGAACACTTCTCAACTTATGTTTTTCTCTCAAATACACACTATAACATTTCTTGGCAATCATAATACGAGGTTGAACAACAAACATAAATCGCTTAAAACACTTCCCTTCAACAAATCTAAATGGCAACTCATTAAGAATAATAATTTCCGTTAAAGCTTGTTTGTAGGCCTTAACACCAAGGGCTATAGAAACAAGCCCTATGCTACTTCCTCCATCCTTGGTCTTCCAACCCAAGGTAGTTTGAGACTTATCCGTGTTATTAAATGAACATATCTTATATTGATGTTCATTGTCATACTTTATAGATTTTTGTACCGTTCGCCTTCGTATCACAGGCATTATTAACACCATAGTAATTACATGCAGCCTTAGGCTACTTGGATGACATTTTGGTATTCTTGTGAAGTGATCCCAAACCGTTGATCCAGTTCTATGCCCACCACTAAGCCCAGTACTACTTAGTTTAATACTTACATTGGTGGGACTAGTGCAGTGCCTTGCCCTTATGTTGAACCTTTAGCATTATTTGTGGTAGAGTCTCCAAGAAGTGTTTCTTTTGAAATGTCTATCTAGGAAATAATCAAACAAAAATTAATAAGTAAGCACTGTAAACTGAAAATAACAAATAATTAGATTGAAAATAATGACTAATGTTTGGTAATTCACTTTGATTTTTTTATTCTAAAAGAACTCTTATATATATTTATATATTTGGTACACCTGAACAATACTACTATAGGTTACAAAATAAGCAAATAATCACAATTGAAAAAAAGTAAAATAAGCAACTAATCACACTAAGCGAGGGGTTGTAAGCAAATAAGTGAACTAACGTGTGTTGTGCTTAGGGAGGCTGTAAGCACACACATGAAATAATCGAAATAAGAAAGAGGCTCTCAGAATTACCATTAGTTGAATTCAGTGGTGTAATGTTGTTTAGAGTTTAATCCTTATGTTTAAAAAATGAAAAAAATGGAATATGATGACACAAAATAATTGAAAAAAAATTAAAATCAACCATTCAAAAAATATAAATTACTCACCTTAGTCGATAAAGGTGGTGATTGGTGGCGGAAACGACCGACTAACGTGACAGCAAGGGGTTGGGGGCTCTGATTGTGAAGGCTAAAGGGGTCTCGGGGTGAAGAAAAGAGGGAGAAAGGGAGTTAAGGCATTTAGGGTTTAATAACCCTTATGTTGAAAAGATGAAAAAAATTACCAAAATGAAAAAAATTGAAATATGATGATATCAAATAATTGAAAAATAAATAAAAACCAACAATTCAAAAAATATAAATTACTCACCTTAGTCAGCAGCAGTGGCGACTAGTGTGAATCAGTGGTGGAAAAGGCCAATCGGCGTGACAACAAGGGGTTGGGGGGCTCTGATTGTTAAACCTGAAAGGGGTCTCATGGTGAAGAAAAGAGGGAGAAAGCGAAGGGAGTCGAGAGTCAGAGGTGTAATGTTGTTTAGGGTTTAATAACTCTTATGTTGAAACGGTGTCGTTTCACGCAACTCGATAATTTATTTTTTTAAACATCCTTATGTTGAAACGATGCACTGGAATGGTATCCAAATGGCACCGTTTAGATTAACTTTAACTCTAAACGATGCCATTTTCACTTTCCATATTGTCATCAACTTTTTTATTCAAATTTCTTTTCTTAACAAATTAATTAAATGATAAAATTTATATAAAATAATAAAATTAAAATTAAGTGAGCTCTTTAATGTGACTTATCTAATTAAGTCATTAATAAAATTATTAATTATAATAATATTAATGATGTTACTAACTTAGTACTCAACAGTCAATACTTTATAGATGTGTATGAAGTATGATAGTTAATACATAATGACCTAAATTAAAAATTTAATATTTCATCTATGGTTAATGAATAATTGTTCTATGGATATTTCATCAATGTAACTTAGGTATCTTACAAAAATGTACCTAAGTATTTTATTTAAGTGTAGATACTAGAGTATGTATCATTGCATATAATGTTATAATTTATCATGTATTCATAATTTCATATAATATAGTTGTTAATATTTAATAGTATATTTAATGTTTTATATTTTCAATGATCATAAGTTACAAAACTACTATATAAAATACCATATAAAATAATTAATATATATATTTCAATCTGTCTAGTCCGAAAAAACCATACCCCAAGACTAGACCGAAAACTGAAATTTCAGCAACAAGTAGATCGAAACTGATAACTAGTTTTATCGGTCTGGTTCAGACCGATTGGAAATAGTTGGGTTTTCCAGTCTGGACTGGTTTTCTTTCACCCTTACTTGCTAGGATGGTGATGATGGATGAGTTCTCATTTATGATTGTTAAGGGCCAAGAGTTTGAAACTACACCAAAACTCTTGATCTTAGGCTTTATATTCTTCCTCGTTTTATGGTAATGAGGGACTGAATGAAACCATTCTTGAATGAGAATAATAGATTGAATAACATATTTTTTACTACTAGGCAAAGAGTGTGTTTGACCGCTAACACTTGAATGTATATCCAAAACATTAATTACATGTGTGTTACAGTTCTCTTTATTGTCAATTGTTGGATATTGCATAAACGAATTATTTCATTTACTTGGATTATCAATCATAAAGGAATTATAATTGGGAGAGAATTAGAGGAGTGTATGATTAATTGGGGCATTGATAAAATCCTTACAATCACGGTGGATTATTATCTTAAATGACTCTGTCATTGATTGGTTGAGAAAGAGGGAAATATGAAGTACAAATTGTGTTAGAGATCATGAATTCATACACATGAGGTGTGGTGCACACATTCTTAAACTTATTATTAGTGATGGGTTAAAATATGTTAATGACTCAATCATAAGGGTCTGCAATTTGATTAGATATGTAAAGTCGTCTCTCCAAGGAGTTGTCACTTTCAAGTCTTGTGTTGATAGGTCAAAGTTCTATGTTCTAGTTTCTTGTGTCTTGATATATCTACTAAATGGAACTCGACTTATCTTATTATAGATGCGACTGAAAAGTATCAAAAGCCTTCAAACTTATGCTTGATGAGAATCTGTACCTATATCATTACATGTATGAGGATGGGTTGGGAAAGAACAGTTTAAGTTCTCTTGATTTTGAGGATTAAGATAAAGTCAGAAGATTTATGAAGTTTCTACATGTGTTTTAAAATGTTAAATTATAAGTTTTTGGATCATTGTGTGTTACTTCAAATTTGTAGTTTCAAAAGCTTATTAATGTTCATACAAATTTGAATGCATTTTGTGACAGTATTAATTCATGCTTTAGTACAACGACTTATAGAATAAAGTCAAATTATGATAAATATTGAATGGATCTTCACAAAATCGATAGTTGTTGCTTATTGCTGCTATTCTTAATCCTTGTTACAAGTTGGTTACTCAAGCATATTGGTTTGATTAGACATTGGGCACCGAGAAGGTTAAAGAATTTCTTGAAATCCTCAAGAGGGACTTGGAGATATTGTATTGCCAATATTGTAGGTTTGGTGGTGGGCACGCTAACAGGTTTAGGTCAGTTGTCTCTCACACTCATAGTGAGAGTAATACATCGATAGCAAGAAGTTGTTAAGTTGACCCTTTAACTTTTTTGAGGAACTTTCATGAAGAGCGAAATCAACATTTTTGACAGATTGTAAATCAGAGCTATAGTGGTATTTATTGGAGGATGTTGAGGTTCTCATAGACATTTGATATATTATTTTGGTGGAGGGTTAACTGTAGCAAATACCCAGTCATTGCTCAAACGGTAAGAGACATCTTAACTATTTCTATCACCACTGTAGGTTTGGAATCAACATTTAGTACATGAGGCCACGTGTTGGATCCATTTCGAAGTTCACTGGCTCCTAGAGTGGTAAAGGATCTTGTGTGCACTCAAAATTGGTTGAAACCTACACTCATATGTCTAAGTCAAAATTATTTGAACCAGCTTGATAATGTAGACAACTACAAGCTAGACTTTGGTAATATTATTGAAATAATTGCGCCTCTTATATATTTTTATTTTTTCATTTTTATACTAATAAGTTTATTTTTTTCAATTGTAGAATTAATCACCAATATGGTAAGTATACTACGTGATGAGGATTAAGGTGCATTCATCAAGTTTTTCATATTTGTTATTTTTATATATTGTTATATTTTTTCAATGGCATTTTTTTATTTTCCCTTGCCATTAATTTTGTTCTCTTCTCACTTTTTATAGCTGGAGGCAAAAATATTTAGTCATATTTGATTATTTGCCTGATCCTTTTATCTTGGAAACAATATTTTTTTTATTGTGATTGTATTTATTGGAGTTGTGTTGTGTTGGTGGTTTGTTATTCTAGAATTGAGAACATGCTGCATTTGTGTTTATTATGATTAGTTGGTTGCAAAGTAATTGGAAGAATATTGTAGGTGTAGGTTGTAATTGGGTTGAAGTTGTTTGGCAATGTGTTTGGAGTTGTGTTGCTTTAGGCCTTTAATGCTTGCTGAAAAATATCAGTTTTTCTTGAATTTTTGCTTTGTTATATATATATTGAATGCCCAAATGATGTAGTTTGGGGTTCGAAGAAGTGACAAATCGGGTTCTCGGGTAGTGTTCATGTCATGTCGAGTCATGAACATTTAAGTATATGAGTCAACTCGAACTAACACGTTAAGCTAAATGGGTCAAGTCATCAAATCCTAATACGAGATCCATTTAAATAAAAGGTTGACACGATACAATCTATTTTGACTCGTTATTAATTAATTAGAAATGAGTCAAAATGACGGGTCCCATTTCAATCCGTTTCATCCAATTTTATGTAAATGGGTTGAACCAATTTGCATAATCAATTCGATCTGATTAACATAATTTTATATAAAAGTTAAAATCACAATATTTTCAAAAATTAAAAATAAAATGAACTACTAATGAAAAATATCAATATTTTTTAGATTTTCACATATAATAAAACCAATATTATAAATCCAACAATATCAAATATGAACATGCACCCAAAACAACCTAACAATACTAAATATAAGCATAGATTCAAAATTACAATCCAAAAAAAAAAAAAAAATATTGTAATAATAATAATGTTACAATCCAATTGTAATAAATACAAATCTAAACATTTATAGATCTTGAAGAAGGAAGTGAAGTGCCCTAATTGTTCTTACTGATATCCAACTAAAAAGTACTCCATATATGTACATTTGAGTCTCCTTTGTTTAGCTTTAGTTTCCTCAAATTGAAAACTTGCTAAGATATCTTCCAACGAATCAAAGTCAATCAAATCATATTTTTGCCTCAATGTATGGGTCATTATTTCCTGCCTCACTCATTTGACATTATAATCTAAGTTTATTTTAGCTCACAATATAAATTATAAGATCCTAAAGAAACATGTAGTGAAGATAGTGGATAAGACAAAAGGAGTAGCATATGATAGGGAAAAAAATATTTAGAAGAGCAAAGTGAACCTCATATTTCCATCAAATAGAGGAGGTGGTTTGAAAGTGGCGTCTACAGATGGGGGAAGATTATCTTTCAAGCTCCAACCTCCTGTACAACCTACACAAATAAAAAAGTGAACAATCACAAAAATTTGGATAGGAACTTACAATTAGAGGAACCCCATAGAAAACACCCATTGAGATGATGAAAAATCCATATTTGGAGTTTTGAATGCTGAAACACTTACGATGTAGCCATTGATGATGATGATGGTGATGTTGTCTGAAGAGATCTCATCCTTTCTTTTTTTGTTTTTGTTTGCAATCCCACTAGCTTTTATACTATTTTCCCACACCAATATGAAGGGCAATGGCAACCTTTTCGTATAGAACTTCAAAGTAGTGAAGACTTGTGCAGTGACAAAATGAGAATAAGATTTGAGAGAGAAGGAGACCAAGAGAGGTGAGAGTGGGGGCGGCGTGAGAGAACTTGCTGAGTGAGTGAGGTGGGAGACTAAGAGTGGGAGCGGTGTGAGCTGAGACCGTGGGAGTGAGAGATAGGTTAGGGTTTTTTGGGTTTTAGGGTTAAAAAGGATATACTTATAATTTTGAATAAAAAATCTAAAAGGGTTAAAACAGATTGACCCGTTATTGATCTATTTATTAATCTTGTTTTAACATGTCAACCTGTTTTGATCCGAACGCGTTAAAATCAAATCCAAACTGGCTAATTTCTTGCCGTGCTCGTGTTGGGTTCACGGGTCGTATTATATATTGGCACCATTTTTGGATTAGTTTGTTTTGTTTTGTTCATGTAATGGTTTTTTTTTTTTGTTTATGATGCACATACTAGATGGTGGTTCACGTAATTTTTTTTGTTATATATTGAATGCCTAGATGGTGTTTTTCTTTTTGTTCGTGTAATTTTGTTAAGTATTTTAGCATTTTCTTTTTTGTAATTGGAGCCTTTCGTCATTTTCAATTTTTACTTTGAAATTTGATAGGTGATTTGTATTTTTAATCCTACTTATTTAGTTTATTTAGTTTGAATTTTAGTAAATATGGTAAAATTATTTATTGTCATACTATTATATGTTCTTTCTTTTTTCTTTATGTGTAATACTAAAACTAGGGGCTTAGTAGGCATTAAATATTTAAGACATTTTCAATGATTCGGTCCAAAATATGGACTCTGTATGGAGTCTGTTGTATGCCTAAAAATTGGGTAAAAAAAATCGGTTGAATCTTAATTTAAAACAAAGCCAACTAAAACAAACCCAAAACATATATGGTCCAATTTTGCGGCCCAAATCCAAAATCCAATTCGACTCTACTCAATTTTAACGGAGTCAAATCGGATTTAATTTTACACTTGTAGAATAAAAAATCGGAGGTAGATATTGAACTTTGATGACTAAATCAGGCATGGTTTTGTTACTAGATGAGATGAGACTCATCTTGTCTTATCTCATATAAGAGCATTCATATTCAGTTTCCTATATTTCTCAAATCTCCAAATTTTAAGTAATCAATTTAACTTTTTGACGAAATAAGCACTCCATCCGGTTTCCTATTTAAGGTATAGGTTTATAGGATGTGAATAGTGACTCCTTATATATGGGGAGTCACTATTCATCCCCTAAATAAGTATATATATATATATATATATATTTTATAGGGAATAGTTAAAGATGTAGAAATAAAACAGTAGAAATAATAATAAAGAAAGAATAGAAAAAGATTATTTTAATAGAATAGATAAATGATAGGAAATAAGATGTATGAGATTTTTTAAATATGAGTAAAATTTAAGAGAAAATTATAAGAAGTACGATTTCTAACTAAAATTTAAGAAAAATTACAAGAAATCGGATGTGAATAATCTAATCATTATAATTTTTTTAAATTTTTATATAAAATATAATAAATAATTTAATTTTTTTAAATAAAATAATATTTTAATTATTTATTATTTATTTTATCTTTTATCGTTCTAATATGTGTAACCAAAAAAGGTTAATCGGACTCTGACTGTCGATGGTCTCCCTAATTTGTCTTTTTAGCTAATATGTCGGTTATTGAGGTTTATTATTTAAAAAACAAAAGCTGTCGGCCCGTCGGTGATCAACTTAGAATGGAGAAAATAATATTATGCCTCGTGGTTAGAATAAAAGAACGCCTTCACGGCGGTCATCCTCAATTCGTGATGGGACGGGAAGTTAACTTACACGTACCTACCTCAAAACTCACCGGATAAACCGGTTCATGCATGGAGGTTAATTCTTCTTTTTCCGTCGTACGTACGTAGAAATGCATGCATGCGGTCTTTATAAGGTACTACTGATCGTATTTTCCAACCAATCATTTTGGCACTTAATTTTTATTTTAAACCGTAGGTACTTTTGCAGGTTTGCTGTTACTGCTGCTTTCTTAATTTGTTAATTTCCCGTCCGATCGAGGAATGCATGCATGATGGAAACAGGGGAGTACTAGAAGAATCTGAGATTGTTTCAACCAAAGTTGTTGTTTTGGACGAGAATCTGGCACGTTTGAATGCTTTGATTCATTGCATTTGTAGCAGTCACCAGCTGTCTGCAGCTTGCTGCTGATCGTGTTTTCTCCCAAATTATTATTATTATTATTATTTTATGGCCGGGGGGACATGCAGGAGGAGAAACAGTATTCAACTTCAACCAATTATTTAATACATCTTGAATTAAGTTGGCTATGCCATTCCAAAGAAGGCTAATTAATCACACTTTGTATTAATTTGTATTCCAAAATAGGTAAAGTCTACGGCAAGCTCCTTGCTGTTGAACTTTAAGAACCTTTTCTAAGTCAATGCATGCATGCGAGATCCAATTAGGTGAATGTGAATTAGGTGATCATCTCATATTATCGGGCAGGATCGAGAAGTTTTTGTGACTTTATAATAATAGTTCGATCTACAAAACTTCAACTGTAAACTCCACTACTAGTCCTTTAGAGTATATGTAGCTAGACATCTTGTAGTGTTGTTATCTCTTGTATAGAGATTTTAAGTTCAAATACTGACTCTATATTTTATTTTTATTTTAATTAGAATTTCGCTTGCTCAGCCTGGTTATTAATGAGAGTTTGGCTCACATATGTCGGAATATGAAAATATAATTACATAATTAAATTTACATTTTCTTGTCAATTAATTTAAGCTTTGAAATAATTTATGAATTAACAATATAACCTCATTATTTCACAATATGCAACTATAAGAAAGAATAGTGGGAGAAGATCAAGAACATGAGACTAGTTAGTATTCTATTTAAGAGAGGAATTTAAAAATCTTTCAATAATTCATGATTCTTTCCTTATTTTTAAATTTGTGGATATAAGTAGCTAGCTATTTGAATTTACTCCAAAAGATAAAAAATAAAAGTCGTGGGATACTCTAGTAGTCGGGCAAAATTGACCTCGTGTTAGATGGATGGTTGTCACGACTGGTGATTATTTGAAGTTCCCCTAATTTTTGAATTGACTTGATGAACACAGAAATTTTATACTTTGATGCATTATGTCAACTAACTACTGTATTTGAAAGGAAAAAACCATCCAGTATTTATATATAATGTATATTTTCTGTCAAATCCTAGCAAGTCTCAAGAGCCACCTTTGGTGCAATGGATATAGGCTTTCTCAATCGAAACCCCAAAATATTATTGCTCCAATAAGCCAAAATCTAATAATTTTAAACGTACATTGCAATCTTAGTTCTATAGCAAGTTGGCCAAATTTGAATAATTACTCATTTTCTTTTGTTCTTTGTTTTCCAACCACATGATCATGATGATCTTAAGCTCAACTCTAAATTTGACTTCACCCAAAAGTAAATCTTAGTTTTGTCGATCGAACTCACGAGACTTTGCATTTGCAAATGAACGAAAGAAGGGTATTAATTAATAATTAAACTTCAATATCGCGTTGAGTAGAAGGGAAGAAAGGAGCCGATCGAGGAAGAATTAACAAAATTAAGCAAAAACTCTCCTGTTCAATTCAGGATGAAATTAAAGGACGTAAAAGCAAAGAAAAGAAACTTATATATTACTTATAGAGTACTGCTACGCATTAGCCTGTACACCGCATACTTTTATTTTATTTTATTTTTAATTTTTTATGTCAGACTTATCACATATGTTTGATTTCAATCTCCCTCCTCAATCTCTTAAATTCACCGAACACCATCTCTCTCTCTCTCTCCAAACCCCCTCTCTCTCTCATCAAGAGGTCTATCTCGCCAAACCCCCTATCTCTCTCATCAAGCTCTTTGTCTCTCTCCCAGCTCAATTTTGGGTTGGTTTGATTTTCGCTTTTTTTTTTTAATCAAATTGTCTACATGCAAGGCAAAAAACACTGAGCATCTGAAGTTGGTTTTTGTGTTTTTTATATTTAATTGATGAACCCGATTTGCCACATCATGTGTGTGATGTAGAATTTATAAACCGGTTGATGAGAAGATTTACTCTTACTTATATCATTCAGCGATATTCTTAAATAAATCAAGACTCACCTTGTATTAATTATATATGAAACTTTAGGCCTAGTTTGGATAATGAATTGAGATAAGATGAGTTGAGTTGAGATGATTTGTGAATAGTAGTGAGATAGTTTGTGAATAGTAGTGAAATGGTTTGAATTAAAATATTTTATGGGATTTTGAGAAATGAGAAAGAAAAAGTTAAATACAAATATCATTAAATTAAAATATTATCAGAATATTATTTTTTAATATAGTTTTTGTTTTGAGATTTGAAAAAGTTGAATTATTTTTTATGTTTTATTTAAAAGTTTGGAAAAGTTGTAATAAATATGTAATGATTAAATGAAAAAGTTGAAAATTTGAAATTGGAAATTTTTTATATTTGTTATAGTATTGTTTGAATATTGAGATGGAATGAGATAAGATAAAAATATCTATCTATTTAAACTAGAAGTTATATCAGACTTTTCTAGAAAGAAAAGAAAATTAGGTGAACATCTCAGGGAGAGCGCAAATAGGTAATCAAATGAAAGAAAAAACATACCAAAAAAAGACAAGTGCTCTCCCCCTATATAGATGATCCCCTAGCTAGCTAGCTGCATCAACTTGACGATTGAGTTCCCATGCATGCATGCACTGTCGACCCCTCATGCATGCGTGTGTAGTACTGAGATAATTAAGGAATAAGGATCTGTAGTACGTACCCCCATCATAGGAAGGAGTATCTAGACCCACAACCAACTGACAAACCTCATGATCAGTGAGGTTATCGATATCATCAGGCATCACAGTATCCTCTTCCTCTGCAGTCTCCCTATCACCTGCAGGTGTAGATTTTCTAGGCACCACGTCAGGATATGCAGTGGGCAGTCGAGGGATACCTAGAAAATCAGCAACTGCATCAACTGAAAAGCGTACTGTGACATCTCGGATGGAGAAAGTGAATGTGTCATTCTCCTGGCTGGCACGACCAAGTTCTCTATAGAACTTAGATACAATATTGATGTAGGAACTATCTTGTTCATCCCTTCATCCTTCTGATCGATGATCGGTGTCCCAACCCCGATCCACAAAGACAGATACGAGAGAATGTCCTTCCCACAGAAGATCCCTAAAATCGTCTATCTTCAGCTGCCTCTCTAACAAAATAGTTCTCTCTTAAACTTCTTTGCTTGATGATTGCCCTGATGCAACCCGCTTCTTTTCCCGAGAAGATATTGAATGATGCTAAATTTATTATATAAAATTAAGGACAACGATTACAAAATATCATAATTATAATTAGTGAGTGTTAATTATATTTATTAAAAATTAAATAAAAATTGTCTATTCGAATGCTTAACAACACGTTCCAACGTCCATCTATGGGCGTTCAAACGTTAATAAAAATAAGTTTGAACGCCCATAAATGACTGTTCGAACCATCTAGTTGTTGTTTCGTGTTCTGTTCAAACGTCGATTTCTGGTTCGAAATCGCTTGTGGCTGAGTCGCCTCAACCATTACAAAACCGTAAATCTACTGTTTAAAGCCATTATTTTTTCCTTTCACAACAACAATGAGAGTTCGGGATGACCATAGGGTCATCCTGTCCTCAATTTCTAGCGAACTACAGGATTGAAATGAGGTTTTTTTCAAAATCCCATTTTTCCCATTTACATGTTTTACCCAAAAATAATTGGTAAAAAAGGTTGGGAAAGGACATTCCTGTTGCGGGTTGAAGAGTGGTGGTGGACAGTGGCTTCGACGGTGGCATTGGAGCGGCTAAGGGAATGTTTGAGAGTTGGTGCATTTTAACGATGCTAGGTCTAGAGATGATGCCTTATATTTATTTATTTTTCCTTTCGAACGGTTAGTAATGATGTTCAAACGCATTCCAAAAATATTTTATTGGTTCTAACGCTTACTAATACCGTTCCAACGGTAAAAATATTGCATTGGTTATTATTATATTTTTTTTTATATAATATAGTATTTATGCTTATTCAACTTATAATACGAATTAATTAATTATTATATACTAATATATATACTGATAATACTACAATATATTATAATTATATACTACTCTATATATAATATACTTATATAGTTATACTTATATATATTTGTTCACTTATATTATAGTTAGATATACAACTATATCTACTTATATAGTATATACTTATGCTAATACTATGTAGTATACTTAAGTATAATATAATTATATAATATACTTATAATACTTATATGGGTCTACTATATAAGTATATAGTCTTGTACACTACTATGTACATATCTTGTACTATATATTTAGACTTATATATATTCTTAACTTATATTATATTTATTAACTTATACCTATATATATTGAACACATAAATATTAAGTGTTCTACATACCTATATTTTTATATATATAGTAATAAAATTAGATATATAAAACAATTAGATATATATTTTACGTTTGAACATCATATTATTATAGTTTGAACGGTTTAAGTACCTATTTAAATGAAAATTTATAGAGTGCGAACGCATATAATATCTTGGCGCCATTTATATGCTATGGCGGGATTCCTTTGTGTCATATTAAACTTTAAATTATCCGTTCGGACATACTATATTTCACGTTTGAACATATGCACGTTGAATTACCAGGCGGGAAATTTTTCCACTTTCCTGTTTTCGGGTTCGAACGGTTAGTAAATTCAGTTTGAACGGTAAACGAAGAAATAAGACGTCCAGAAGCACAAACGTGCTGGACATTTGAGAAGTTTGAGAGTTGAGAGATAGAGAGTGTGAGAAAGAGAGATCGTGAGCTTTGAGAGATAGAGAGACAGTGCTCGTGCTGGACATCTATTGAAGCTTTCTCCTCATTTTGGTAAGTGTTTTTACTTTCATATTTTATTTCAATGTCATTTTTTTTTATTAAAAAACTTAAATTTATGTTCTCTTAAACTGAAATTAGTTCTTTTGTATTCTGTTTATGCACCAAAGATTAGGGTTTGAAGAATATATTTGTGTTTGGATTTGAGAAATATGTAAATATATTTGTGTTTGGATGTGGGAATATATTTGTGTTTTTGGAAAAATATGAAAATATTTCAGTTTATAAACGTGGGAATATGAAAATGTATTTGTGTTTGTACAATGTTTGTGAAATATGCATCTTATGAGTTTGTGTTTATCCTATGAATGTGTTCTCTGAGATTGTGTTTGTGTTTGTTTCATTTCTAGAATCTGGGTTGCAAGCGTTTGAACACAGTGATTTCACGTTCGAACTAGTTATCCTGTTCGAACAGATATTGAATTGTTCGAACGGGTGTACTCATATATATGTTGTAATACTTAAACTCAAATTTAATACTTAGATGATACATTATTAAAAACTATAAGGTATAATTAAAAAACAAGTAACATAAGATATAAGATTTAAAAAATAAGATTATAATTAATAAGTAAATTTAAATTATGATTAATACTTTAAAAATAAGAAATATAAGATTTATTTAATACATAAATTACAATTAATGCTTAAAAGATAATGAGGTTAAAATCTATTAGGTATAATTAAAAAATAACTAAATTTAAATTATAATTAATACTTTAAAAATAAGAAACATAAGATTTATTTAATACAAAAATTACAATTAATACTTAAAAGATAATGAGGTTAAAAGCTATAAGGTATAATTAAAAAATAAGTAAATTTAAATTATAATTAATACTTTAAAAATAAGATACATAAGATTTATTTAATACATAAATTACAATTAATACTTAAAAAGATAATGAGGTTAAAAGCTATAAGGTATAATTAAAAAATAAGTAAATTTGAATTATAATTAATACTTTAAAAATAAGAAACATAAGATTTATTTATTACATAAATTACAATTAATACTTAAAAGACAATAAGGTTAAAAACTATAAGGTATAATGAAAAAAATAAGTAAATCTAAATTACAATTAATACTTAAAAATGATAAACATATGATTTGGAATATGATTTGGTTTACTAGTGGCTTGATTTACTAGTTAGGAGTATATGGATTTTAGTGTTATTTTTATATGCATGTAATTGAACTTTAGACCCATTTGAGAGTTGTGGCCACATTCTCTTAAAGAATGTTTGGGTACAACTCTTGAATTGTCCAAAGTGGACAGTTTGGGATTCTATTATCTATATGACATATATATTCAGTTTAAGCTCTTGTATTAGTTAATTAAAATTTTGGTTCAGTGTTTCCTTATATTCTTCGGGTATACCGTTCGTAAGTTGTTTGACCCATGAATAGGGTCGACGACTTATCATAACTTGGAGAATTGTAAGGAAATGTTGTCAAAATTTTGACTAACATTAGAGTTTAACTGAGTATATATGCGATATAGATGATAGTCTCTTGAATGAGATAGGACCAACTATCTTATCAATACTAGAAACAGTATCCGTTAAAAGACCCTTGTAAATGTTTATCCCATGAATTAGGTTATTTTGATAGACAGATGACGAGTAACTGAAATACAATGGAAAAGAGTTAGATGTTGTTGGGAGATAAACTTGGACGAGACTATAAGGAGTATACACAAGGGGTGCAAGTTTTTTTTAGAATTTGCTTGCATGAGTGTTGACAATCGAGGATTTATAAGATGCCAATGCAAGAAGTGCAAAAATCTTAGTTCTTATAATTTGGTGGTAGTGGAGGATCATTTATTTGTAAATGGAATTGATAATAAATACTCACCTTAAGCCTTACATGGCGAACCATTTTCTCAATGAGTTAGATTTAGCAGTCAGTCCAATCAAATGGAGGAGGGTAACGACATCAACATTGACAACATTAATTTGGATGTTTCTAATGACAGTGATGATAACAGAGATGATATGACTGAGATGTTAGGCGATCTAGGTGTAGGAATATTTGGTATGGAGAAGGAACATCTGCACAATCATTTGAGGGAAATGAAAATTTTGGAAGACTGTAAGAGGATGCACAACGAGAGTTGTACAAGAGTTGCACCCATTATAGCAAGTTAGTTGTCTTTCATGGTAAGGTTGCTCCATATAAAGTCTATTTGTCGTATTTCTTCCAAGGCTATCGACATGTTGCTAGAATTATTTAAAGAGGCTCTCTCTCAAGTTAACGTAGTACCCTGTAATTTTTATGAAGCGAAGCAATTCAAGCGAGGGTTAGGATTTGATTATAATATCATCCAAGTTTGTAAAGATGATTGTATTCTCTTCTGGGAGCAATATGTAGAATTTAATTCATGTCTAGTGTGTCAAGAGTCAATATGGGCATCCGATAAGCATAATGTACCCCAAAAAGTGTTAAGACAATTTCCGTTAATTCCATGACTTTAAAAATTTTTACGTCTCTGTTGACTACGAAAGATATGTCTTAGCATCACACAGAAAGAGTTTAGAATGAAAACTTCCTCTCTTATCCTGCAGATTCCTTATAATGAAGAAATTTGACATCGAGTATCTATGGTTTGTCGAAGAACCTCGCAATGTACGTCTTGGTTTACCAATAGATGGCTTTAATCCATTTGGCAACATGAGCACTTCTCATAGTATTTGACTTGTCATATTAATGTCTTATAAATTTCCACCTTGGAAGTGTATGAAGGATTTGTATTTTATGATGGCTTTACTGATACCTGGGTCAAGGTCAATAGGGAAGGAATTAGATGTATATCTGCAACCACCGATTGCACAGTTGAAAGAGTTGTGGGATTAAGGTATCAATACGTATGATGCAGCCTCGTCACAGGAGTTCAAGATGTATGCTGCAGTGATGTGGATAATAAATGATTTCTCAGCATACGAAAACTTATCTGGGTGGAGCACAAAAGGTTAAATTACTTGTCCTATTCGCAATAAAGATACACAGTCTCAGTGGTTGACAAATGGTAGGAAATTATGTTTCATGAGACATCGTCGATACTTACCAGATAATCATAGATGACGTTCAAATAAATCGATATTTGATGGAAGTGTTGAGCGCAGGTCATCACTGCCAGAGTTGTCTTGGAATGATATTATCACGCAGTTGAAGATGTTTTAGAAAATAGATTTGGGAAAGATGCAAGAGTTTGAAAGAGAAAACGACAAGCAGTAGAGTTGAATTGGACAAAAAAAAAGTATTTTTTTGGGTTGCCATATTGGTTTACCTTGACACTGCGCCACAATCTAGATATTATGCACATTGAGAAAAATATATGTGAAAATATATTAGGTACTTTGATGTCAATAGAAGAAAAGACAAAAAATACTGCTAACTCTCATAAAGATTTAAAAGAGTTAGGGATAAGACCGGAGTTACATTTGCAAGATAATGAGTCATCTGCCTATATGCCCATCAAATGGTATACTCTTTCAAATGATGAGAGAAAAAAATTCTGTGATTGATTTAGGACAATAAAGTTACCTGATGGCTATGTTTCAAACATGTTAAGATGTGTTCAAACTCATGATTGGAAGATAACTGGTCTTAAAAGTCACGACTGTCATGTATTTAAAGATGTGTTCACATTGCTCTCACAGAATTAGGGAGATTTTTCAGGGAGATTTATAGTAGAACGTTGAAAGTTCATGCATTGGTAAAAATGGAAGCTGACATTGCAGTGATATTGTGCAAATTAGAGAGTTTTTACCTGTATTCATTTTTTGATGTAATAGTTCATTTGGCTGTACACCTACCTAGTGAAGCTTTAGTAGCTGGCCTGATTCAGTATAGATGGATATATCCTATTGAACAATTTTTGAGAAAACTTAAGCTATCCATTGGGAATAAAGCTCGTCCGGAAGGTTCGATTGCAGAGTCATTCATTGATAATGAATGACATACTTTTTGTTCAAGATATTTCTATGGGATTGATACTAGATTTACGAGACCATATCGAAATTTTGAAGGTAGACAAATGGGAGTCTCATCGACATTTACCATGTTTTCATAGACCATATATCCCATAGTTGTATAAGGGGGCTATGACCTATGTGGATGAGAGTTTGAAAAAGTTCGATGATATGTCTTGAATAACTGTGTAGACATTGACTACTACTTGAAGTTAGTGATAATCTTTTCAATCAATACTATCTTTAAATTCATGTATAACACTATAGTACTATAAGTTAATAAAAATTATAGTTCACGTGAACATGCGCAACGAGCATGCAACTATTTCGCACGAATGGTGTAACTGACGTAGAAAAGATGCATGAAGAGGAATTTGCCTCGTGGTTTAAACATACGGTATTATTGTAAAACCTTATATTATAATACGAACTACATGCCACTAAACTCCATAGATTTCTATCTAAAATTGATATAACTATTATCATATTTATTGATGTAGGTTGTATCGAAATATGATGACAATTCAGAAGAAATCTCACCAGAACTGTATGTTCTGGCACTTGGTTTGTCCAGGCGGGCCATCCAATACTCAAGATGTTTGGTGCGTGGATATAAATTTCACACAACTGACAGAGAACGATATAGGAAAAATCAAAATTGTGGAGTCGTTGTCGAAAGAAGTAATTGGGATGATAATATTGACTTCTACGGAATTGTGGAAGATATTATAGCGTTACAATATGTGGGTAGATATATGGTCTGGTTGTTTAAATGTAGGAAAAAGATTGGCATCCGCCACTATTCAAGTGCATCCAACACACACTTTTATGAAATGACAAAAATACCCTCACAATAAAAACTTTCACTTTCATTTTACACTTTCCCTATCATCGAGCGAGAGAGAGGCGGAGACCGAGAGAGAGGTGGAGAGGCGGAGACCGAGAGACCTGGCTCGGAGGAGCTAGGGGACGAGCCGCGGGGGTCAGGGGAGGTGCTCGGTGGGGCTGGAACCGACGCACGGCGGCGATAGGCCCGTCGATGGCCCCGAGCTCGTGTGAAACCCATTTTATGGGTAGTTTGCGTGTGTGCGACGGAAAGGGAGAGGGAAAGGGAGAGGGTGGTTCATTGGTGGCTGGGTTTTGCCAGAGGATGTCGTCGGTGTGAGGTGGTGGAGGTGCGGTGGCCTGGTAGCTGCGTACGGTGGCGCAAGTGGAGAGAAATGAGTTTCGGTTGGGTTACTGCAGGAGAGAGAGAGCTGCGCGTGGGGGAGATCGGTGATGGCTGGCTTGGTCGCTGGCGTGAGAGGGACTCGCCGGTAGTGGTGGTGAGGCTCGGCGGCTCATGGCGGCGCCGGGGTGAGCTAAAGAAGAATCGGGCTGCACAGTGAATCGGGTGAGAGGAGAGAGAGAGAGAGAGAGGATTCGACTGAAGTAAAAAAAAAAAAACTAATTGAATTACACGTAGGGTGTGATACGCATCAGCCGTGAATAGTGGCTGATGCGTATCATTACTCTTAAATGTAATTGGTGGGATGTCTCAAATCTTAGGTTGAGAGAGCGTAACGATGAATATTTTGTGAATGTCAATACATATCACACATGGTACGAGAACGATCCTTTCGTTCTCGCTTGCCAAGCAAATCAAGTTTTTTATTTAAATGATTCGGAGTATGGGAATCCTTGGCGGGTAGTGAATAAGTTTGTACCAAAAAATGTATATAATTACATTCCAGAGTTAGACAAACCACATGAAGAAGATGATAGCCCAGCAAATGAAGAAGTATATCAAGAAAATGAATAAGACATCAATCTATTTGTTGATCTAAGCCAATATGACATGGTCCCATTGCATAAAGAAGATGTTTAACCCAAAGTAATTGAGAGTGAAATATCGAAAGAATATGAATCACCCGAAGTGTCTAGTGAGGATGAAGGCGACTGGTCTAGCAAAACTGATAATGAATGTTCAGAATGATATTTTTGCAAGTATCATTCTTATAAATATTTGTAACATTTGTTCAATATATAATTTATTACAATTTTCAATAGATATGCCTCTCAAACGCAAAGCAATACGTGCACCATCCCCATCTATTATCAACTCCTCGTGTGGTTCACTTGCCATCGATAGTGGGCCAACATCACCATACCCAGAACAAGGTATAGTATATCAAATTAAATACTACATTTCATACTCGATTTAAATAATATATATTTATGAAATAAAAATAATTTAATTCAAATATATTCTTTAATTACTGTATATATAGCTACTGTAAGCCAGAATCGAGGTCAAGGCATTACGAGGGGTGTCTGTATAGAGAAAGTAAGGAAAGTGAGTAAAATTAAAGTTGAATTCCTGATAATCACATCGGTGGCTTTAGAGATTTGGCAGCGTGGTTTGCTTCTTATGTTGGTTTGCTTACTCGCACGTATGCACCGATTGCTTCACATCAAAAATCATTGCTCGGTAATAAGCTATATTCCAAGCAACTAAGTATATAACATGTTAATTTAAAGTTAATTTATATTTATACTAATTGTTTATAATTTTTGAAAGGATGAGTTTGAACTTAATTTTGGCCGACGAGATGATCGATTAACGGTTGAGAAACTAATGTCGAATGCATTCTGGGAGTACAAAGGTCGATACCATGCACATTATAAGAAGTTCAGTACTACAATAGAGACGCTTCAAAATCTATTTTAAGCAATGTCACCAAACGAATGGGAGAATGTTTGCGATATGTTTGAAGATTTTGTTTATCAGGTAATTTCGCTGCTATTTTTTTAATAGTCTATGATAGATGTATTAAACATATAGACATAATATTTTTTTTAGCAACGGAGTACTGTGAACAAAGTAAATAGATCAAATTTAACGATACACCACCATGCGGGTTCTTTATTTTTTTTATCATTTGTCTAACAAAATGGTAAGTTTTTATAATCTCCGTTAAATATTAACATATAATACGCTTTTTTGATTTAAGTTCTAATATAGATTTTTTCTTTTACAGAAAGAAGAAAGTCCTGCTGACTATGATCTGACCAAATTGTATACTAAATCACATAAAAATTGTGATGGTATTTGGACTAGTCCTGAAACAGAGGTAAATTATATAAGTTTAAGTTTCTTTAATTCTATTGTGACATAATATTTTTGTTAGTTATACTAACTTTAATGTTTTTGTTTTTCTAAGACAAGATGATATCTCTTAAAGAAACTGCTACGAATCCATCTGATGTATCATCTGTCAATGATGCTCAGATCATTTCTCAAGTTCTTAGATCACGTTATGGATATTTGAGGGGTTTAGAATGTTGCGTGAAGCCATCCTCAACATCATCATCCTCTTCTCGAGCCAGATCGTATGACGACAAGACTAAGGAATTGGAGGAAGCAACGCTTGAGATAGAACGATTGAGGTCCAAGGAAAAAGAGTTGTTGACCGGATTAGATCAAGCAGTGGATCTTGAGACGAGATTAGAAGACAACATGCAGATGAGACTGGGGACAGAGGTATAAAAAGCCGTACTTAAACAGTTGCAGTCAATTATATCCCAAAACTCTATGTCACCATCACATTCTTAAAATTTATTTTTTCTTTAATTGTCTTTCTATTATGATGTTCTAAAACATTTGAACAATTAAGATGTTTGAATTACAATTTTTGTAATATTGGTATTCTATTTTTAATTAAATTATTTATTGTATGATTAATACCGTTCGAACGTCAATTATCTTTATTAAATCCACTCAAATCAAAACAGACCCATTCGAACACAAAATAAAGAGTTCGAACGACTACTATGATATATAGTCCATACCAGTTCGAACGGAACGAGTTTAAAAAATAAATAGTTAGTTCGAACGAAAGTCATTTTATAAATTTACTGGTATGAATGCATAAAATTCATTGGAACGCTACAACCTTTCAAACGGAATCAAATATGGTCATTTGTTCGAATGAATATATTTTACATTCGAACGGTCTGTGTCGGTTCGAACCTATATTTATCCATTTGAACGTATTGTTGAGACGAAAAAATTTTCATCTTAAAAAAATGCCCATTCAAACAGGTTCAACTAGTTTCACCCAATTGCGTCCCTAAAAATCATATTTGGAGATGAAATTTATTTTTTTTCTTTAAAAACCTTTTGAGACGATCTTTTAGAAATAAAATAGGGACGACATTTTTTCATTTCCAAAATTATTTTGGGATGAAATTGAAACTTTTTTAGACAAAATTTATATATATAGATCATATATAGCAGCGCCATGCAGCAATATTCATGCTGCATGCATATTCCAAAAGAAAAATGATAAGGTTACTACCCTTCTACTACCTATTTACTACTCTTTTTGTATTTGATTTTTTTTTAATTTTTTATTTTACTTAATGATTAATGAAGTGATTATTAGTAAAATTATATATTTTTTTAATTTTTTTTAATGATTAAGGATGTTAAAAAAATATTTAAAATAAAATAATAAAAAAATAAATACATTACAAATAATAAATAGATAATAAATAAGTAGTAAGCCTATAACTACCTTTCCAAAATTATCTTGCTTGAGCTAGCCAGCCTCTCAGTTAGCTAATCGCGAAAGCTAATATAGCTATTTAGCTGCACGCGTCTCAAGACTTCAACAGCACATGATACGTATAACGACCTGATGATTTCTGAAGAAGATAATATATATATATAGAAGTTTTTCGTTTTTCCAGAAAGTTTGGTATGATTAATGGAAGACAGCCAGATCACAAGCGGGTCCAACTCAACCAACAATATCCTAGCTAAGTTCAGCATCCTTAATTTATTACATCTTGCATATTGGATATATACTCTTTGACAAAAATCATGTATCAAATCGACCAATCTTCGAATTATTTGTGATCTTAAAGCACTTTTTTAAATTAGGCATGATGTAAATCTCATAGGTTTTAATTTGAGTTCTACATAGACAACATTAAATAATAAATTATGATTTTTATATTATGTTTATGATCTCCATTAACTATAAAATATATAAATCTATAGAGAAATACTATAACCACAAAGAGATTACATAAAAGAATTTTTCACAAATTAATGTAACTTGATATGGATCGTCAGATTATAAAGTGATTTTTATTGTAAAGAAAATCTAATGGATCAGATGAAGTTACGTCAATTTGTGAGATTATTATTCATTTGTAGATGTAGAAGTACTCATATCTATAACATATAATTATAATTATATATCATAGTTTTATTCCCAAATATTTATGTGTATATATATATATAGCTGGTGCGGGGTTGATAATATATATATGCTCGAGAAATTAAAATTCTTTAAATATGACCTCTTTATAATCACTGAGAACTTTTAGGGTTAAGACTTATAAGCTAGTTATATAGCAATTCAACCTTGACAATTGGTGGTCAACCTAGTAATTAGCAGGTGGCCTTGAAGCGAAGTCCATTTCTTTTATATATACATATACGTACATATATATTTATATATATATATATATATATAATAAATAAATTTATATTGTCCAGTCTTATCTACTTATAAATATCTATCCGACAATTAAACGAAAATTTTCCTTTTTATGTTTGTTTTTTTTTTTTAATGGTCAAATGGTATTCAATGAATTCAGATTGGTTAGGGAAAATGAAAAGCTTTGGCGACATTCTATGTCAAAAAGTGCTGGTCATTGAGATAGTAAATTCCATCTCTTGGCCACCGCCATTATAAATCCATGATCAGTAAGATCTCTAATATCATTTTCAGCAGTTTTTTAATCAAACTTTTGGGTCATCATTTTGACTAAAATCAAGGCTTTTTAGTAAAAACATTTGTATAGTCAAGGATGGTGGCTTGATTGTTATGCAAACGTCACACATTTTTTTGAAAAAGAATAAGATTATAATTAAAAAAAATTATTATTTATATGAGTCCAATATATATTTCTTTATTTAAAAAAAAAAAAAAAGAGCGCACGACATTTGCGCACCCTATTACTGTAAATATCATTAATTCTATTAAGTTTGTCCCATCATGTGTTTTGACATGCATATACTAAATCTTGAGAGTGAATCTGAATAGAGATTCACATTTAACTATTCATGTTATTAGTCTTTTAAGGATTTATTGAATCTGCTAATGAGGTTCAAAGTCTAAGCGCGCTATACCTTAAACCATACTTGGATTGCAAAACAAAGATCATGATTGCGCGTTGGGACATTCGAAGATCATATAACATCATAGGTTATTTATATGTGAAAATAGAAACCTATATGTCGTTAAACACGAATAATTTGTAGAACGAAACAATTTGATAACGATAGAATGAAACATCTTTTAGAATTGATTACTTCACATATACATTAATCTAAAATATTCACAAACATCTTATAGTATATGAATTAAAAATCTTTTTAGTTTTTTAATGTGATTTTCTTAAAAAATAAATTCTTTAGATGATGATAATTTGAGAAAATTCAAGAAAACTGCATATTTGTGACTAGTTATTTCCAGCAAAAATGATTATTTATTGTCAAAATGAGTTTATTTTTATCGCAAATAGTTGTTATCGTCATAAATAATCTGTCATAAATGCTTTTTTTTCTTGTCTTAATCTTGAGATTTTTCGCAAAACATTGTGAATATTTTGATATTGATGGTTTAGATGTTATTTCAAAATTAAAAGTGTCAAAATAATTTTTGCATGATAAGGAAACTAGCTAATTATTACTCCAATCGAAACATTAAACTATATAAAAAAAAGTATATAATTTTTTTCAGAAACTTTAAATTATATGAAGAAATATGATGATTCATTAATTTCTGAATGCAGCCACTGCTCGGCCTGCAGAGGCCAGGAAGTTTTTTAAAAATAAAATGAACAAAATCCCATGATGTCACATATATGAATGATCATCTTAACATAAATCGAATATTGGCCATTTTATCTATTGAATATCTTATTAAAAAAATGTGAATATTACAAAATTTGGCAAATATATAAATATTTTACATTGTCCAAACGTTTGAAAGATCGATCATTGTCAAACAAAATTTAAATATTTACATTTAGGAAAATATTTAAAAATAAAAAATAAAAAAATACCTGATGATCATTTTTTATGTACTCATGATGAGCTGCTGGGCAGACAACCTTAATGGCTAAATGCACGCGCATAAATCTTGCACAGAATTGTAGGGGGCCACTGTTCATGCTTACCAAAATGTTAGCAGTTATAGCACTCCAAAAGTCATCAACAAAACCATCTTTTTCTCGTAATTCTTTCAAAACGTGGATCACGTTTTGCTCATAATTTGGAAACTTCATAATTCATTCGTACCATAGTAAAACATAAATTGGCTTCTTTATAGGGATTATGACTACTTCCTTGTTTAGTACAGAAAAATTACCAAACCCGCGGCTAACCACTATGTACGGTAGTATATAAGAAAAATGTTTATTTTAGATCAAAATTCTGGTCACAAAAAATAGTTATTTTTATTGCAAATGAGTATTTTGATCACAAATTTCTCATTTAGAATAAGAGAAATGATATTTATAGCCGTAGAATGTATAAGTACTGTACAATCCCTTTAAACAAAATAAATAAATATGAGACTCACATGAAAAAGAATTAATTTTTTAATAATAAATCAAACTCTTTTTCAAAATAATTATATAATATTTATACATTGTACGACTGTATGTAATATTACGATAAATATTTTCCTACTAGCATTCATATTGATGAAACATAGCAAGGGAGGCCGGGAATGAATTGGATATCCCAAGCAAAAAATCCCAAAACATGACTAAAATCAGTATTGTACAAGAGAATAGTACTAAGATCTAGTAGCTAGCTAGGCGATCTATTTTTTGACGCACTCATGATTAGCATATATGCCATTGAAGCGGATCCTACCACGATGAAAAAGTACTAGTATTTTAAACTTTTTTATAATTATAATACATATCTCACGACAAGTGGTGTACTGCTGTTACACCAGATTTGCAAGTAAGCAAAACACAACACGAGCAGTGTCACTTTGAATTGGGTCGGAGTCAATTATCTTTTAGTTTCGATTATCTCTTTTATTTTTTTAATTTTATGTTGTAATATGTGTTGATTTTAGAAAGATGATAGAGGACTCCCACTGCATCGAATTTATATTTTGTATCCGTTAATTTATTTATAAATGCTTTACTTGTCAAAAAAAAAAAAAAAGGCAAAACGCAAAAGAAAATAATAAAATATACCATAGAACAAAGGTTGGGACCTCTAGGAAGATCAGCATATTCGCATTTTATATTTACCTAATTTTTTTTAAAAAAGCTACGCATAGTAAAACTTTGAAAATATAATTTCTCAATTTTGGTAGCGGTGGTCGGAGTCAGTGAATTAAACAGCTTTGACGACAAAGGGATTGGCACAAAAGACCGTGCTGTATGTGGGGCCCACACATGAAAGGGAAATTGGAAGTTTGGCTCAGGTTGGATCTGGACACCGAGCACGTGGGATTAATAAAACTTGAGAACGTCACGCAAGCCAACTCTAATAACAGTGTTATAAGGGTATTTTCAGGTTTCCAAGCATAATTTGATCAAATTTGAAGCGACTTTTCTCTGATCTTCGTTCCCTCTCTTGATGATTTCAAATTTGAGTTTTTCTATTCATTATTCATATAATAAATATTTAATAAAAAAAAAAAACATAATGTGTAGAAATTACGTCAATAGTACGAGATTACAGAAATTTTTTGTTCAAATTTATCCAACTCCTCTGCAGACTGCTTATCATAAATAGAGAAAAACATCTATAAATACTCACATATTCTCTCCATTCATTTCTCAAAGCTAGAAGCCTAGCTGCCACTGCTCTCTCTCTCTCTCTCTCTCTCTCTCTCTAGAGGTAGACAATTCAGTACTAGCTACTACAATATATTCCAGTATTAAGCTTCTGGAAAAACACCGAAAATGGAGTTGAGTAAGAATCCCAGCCAGCTTTTGTCTAATATCGCAACCAATGAGCGACATGGAGAGAACTCTCCTTACTTCGATGGATGGAAAGCATATGAGGAGAACCCTTATCACCCCATAAAAAACAAGGATGGAGTCATCCAGATGGGTCTTGCAGAAAATCAGGTTTAATTTGGCATCAAGCTACGCCCATTTGTTACTTTTATTTCAATATTCAAAGTAGTGCAAACAAACTGAATGTTTTTATTATTAATTCGTTTGATATTGTTCCAGATATGCTTTGATTTGATTGAGGAGTGGATTAAGAAAAATCCCAAGGCTTCCATCTGCACAGCTGAAGGACTCGACGAGTTCAAGAATATTGCCATTTTTCAGGATTACCATGGCTTGCCGGAGTTCAGACAAGTATATATAAACTTATTCCGATCCTTAACTTTATAGTAATCCTGGCTAGTTATCAGAATTAATGGAACTTCAAAATAAGACGTGTGCATGCATGCATGCATGCATGTATTTTTACTGCTTAATTTCAGGCTTTGGCGAGCTTTATGGGGAGAGTAAGAGGTGGTAGGGTTAGGTTTGATCCAGACCGCATAGTCATGAGTGGTGGAGCTACAGGAGCTAACGAGCTAATCATGTTCTGTTTGGCTGATCCTGGCGATGCTTTTCTTGTACCCTCACCTTATTATCCAGCGTAAGGACATCTCGATCTGATCATCTCTTTTGCACTGATTTCATGTTTCATTTTCATTGTTAACTCCAAAAACAGAAAAAAAGGTGTTCGTGGTTTTTGATATATAGAGGGAAAAAACTACTACCATATATCATTTTTTTTTCCTTTACTCTACATATCAGTTACTAATTGATTTAATACACACAGACACACAATGAGATAAGACACTAATGATGGCTTCAGATTTCATAGAAATCCTGTAACACTGAAATAAGTTCATTGCAATAGTTCCTCTATGTGAAAATTTAAAGAGAAGTAGTGGAAGACATGCTTCTTTTATCTCTTTGTTTCCAACTTTTTAAAAACTTAAAGATTTTTTAATTAAAAAAAAAAAAGAAACTTAAAATAATTTTTTTCAAAGAAATTTGTAGACTCTTAACCTTTCGAAAAACGAATAAAGAGATTTTTGTAATAAAAAAGTATTAGACGTGAATGTTCTGAAACCCAAATGTGTTTTATTCTCCATAAATCATATATATGCTCATTAATGATTCATCATGTAAATTCAATTTTTTTAATTTGATTTTTATATTGTACGTACTTTTAAATTAGTAATTTTGAATATCATAATATGACTTATTATTGGTCATTTTCTTTGCCTTTTATTTTAAAAACTTAAATTGAACAATATGGACAAACCAAAATTAGCTTTATATCATAAACATTATTGTTAAGACTAAATTTCGAAATAAAAATAAATTGAACAAAAAATTTCCACTTTCAATTATATTATTGAGATAAGATTTCGAAACAAAATAAATGACGACTTTTTCATAAATTATTTGCTAGTCTACGTTGAGACGGAATGTGATAATTAATTATCTTTATTGAGATAAATTAGCACGTTAAATATTTTTATTTTTTATTTTACGTTCAAACTCGAAACGTCTTATATACTTAATTATGCATGCTTTTAAGTAATCTTAATTTTTGTTATATTCAAATTTTTATATATCCTCCGGTCCCCTCTACATAAATCCTGGTAATTTCGTCCATGTGGCTCTTTGTTAATTTCCATTTATACAACTGCAAGAGTTGTAAGAAGAATATTTAATATCCTGGCCAAAGTATCCAAGTCATGGTCTTGACCAAGTGGTATTGATCTGAACGTATAAATTACAAACTGAGATTTTGCCTAATTAATATATGCTAGGTGGTAAATTCTTGATCATGGACCGTTGTGCCAAATTAAGGTTTTTAATTGGTTCAAATTTGTTTTCATCACACAATTAATTTGCACACAAGAAGGGCGGTCAATTAATCATGTACATATATGCATGTTCCTTATAATCATGTCAAATGTTTCTTCACACAATTTGCTATATATTTGGAACTCAGAATTAACAATATTGGTTTGATTCAATATCGTCGTACGTAGGTCATATCAACCATGGATCTAGATAGCTAGTCTAATAATATTAGTCATTATATTATAGATAATCTTTTACACTTATCTAGATAATAACTAATTAATTTATTCAATCCTAGCTGTTGACCTAAAATATTTGATGTTGGACTACATTTCTCTAAGCCTACTTGGACCATTGCTTTGACCTACAAGTCTGATCATGATCATACAACTGTAATATATCAGACAGGCGGCCAGAAGGCATTAATCACAGTACATGAGAATTCATGAAATCAACTAGCTACTTGGATTTTGGCAGGTTTAGAATATATGATGAGAATTTTTAGTTTTAGATAAAATTTTAAAATATTATTATTATTTTAAAATTTAAAAAAATTAAATTATTTATTATATTTTATATAAAAACTTAAAAAAATTATAATTAAAATGAGATACGATGAAAATTTTATATCTCATCTTTTCCTCCAAACCTGCCCATTTCTACCTATCGTACGTCATCATGTCCTCAACATTCCATATTGTCTAAAAAGTCTAAATTTAAATGCGGTTGGTTTTGTTTTGTTTTTTGTTTTTACTTGGACCGCAAAAAATATATAGCACGTGATCAGTGGGTAAAAAGAGAGCACTTTTATAAGCTGATGATCATGTTCTTATAAATTTATATATATATATATATATATATATATATATATATATATATAATACTTCTCTTGCAGTAAATGTTGATAATTAATTATTAGGTCTAGATGGCTTAATTTAATTCTTTAGAAGCTTAAGCTAAATGTAATGTTTCATCTTTTTAATGAATTTTACTGATCACACGTATAATTCTTTTTTGGTTGCAGATTTGACCGAGACATGGGGTGGCGAACTGGGGTGAAGATTCTTCCTGTTGACTGTGATAGCTCCAATGGTTTCCTGATAACAAAAGCAGCATTAGAAGCAGCATATGAGAAGGCCATCCAAGACAACATCAAGATAAAGGGCTTGCTCCTGGCAAATCCATCAAACCCTTTGGGAACCCTTTTAGACAGAGAGACATTAACAAGCCTGGTGAGCTTTGTGAATGAAAAGAATATCCATTTAGTTTGCGACGAAATATATGCAGCCACAGTCTTCAAATCTCCAAGTTTCATAAGCATTTCTGAGATCATAGAAGAGATGGGATCTGAAACATGCAACCATGATCTCATTCACATTGTTTATAGCCTCTCCAAGGATATGGGCCTCCCTGGCTTTAGGGTGGGCATAGTTTACTCCTACAATGATGCAGTGGTGAGCTGTGGCCGCAAAATGTCAAGCTTTGGATTGGTTTCCTCTCAAACTCAACATCTGCTTGCCTCAATGCTTTTGGACGAGGAGTTTGTTGGGAACTTTCTCGAGGAGAGTTCGAGGAGGCTAGCGAAGAGGCATGAAGTGTTCATAAAGGGACTTGAGCAGGCGGGGATTACATGCTTAAAAAGCAATGCTGGCCTTTTTGTTTGGATGGATTTGCGCTGGCTCCTTAAAGACCAAACAGCGGAGGCTGAGATTGTGCTGTGGCGCGTAATCATCAACGAGGTGAAGCTCAATGTTTCCCCAGGTTCTTCTTTCCATTGCACAGAGCCCGGTTGGTTTAGGGTTTGCTTCGCAAATATGGACGATCACACAGTAAAAGTTGCACTCAAAAGACTCCATGCATTTGTTCGTCAAGAAAAAGCTGGAGGAAATTAAAGGCGCAGGTTGCCCGTAAGGTTAAGTGGGTAGATATGAAATACATAAAAGTTAAAAGAGATTGAATAAAATATTATTAAAATATAAATTTTTAATATAATTTTTATTTTAAAATTTTAAAATATTAAATTATTTATTATATTTTGTATAATTGTACGTACGTTATTTCACCGCACACGATGTCCCCTCACTCACCAGTACTTCCTCTCTCAGTACCACTGGTTTGAGCTGCAAGGACTAGAGGCCACATGGTGTGGATAATGTATAAAGTACTTCTTCAGGGGACAAGATTAATTAGGTTTGGTTTATTTATAATTATAATGAAAGTATTTGAGATTTAATTGCAATAATTTCCATAAACTGTTTTATGAATATATATTTATTAGGTCATCATGATCATCACTACTGTGAGATTATCCGTTTTCAGTCGGCAAAATATTGTTAATTAATCATAAATGCATGCGCGCAAGCTATTTTCGAAATGTATATATCTATTTATAAATATATATATATATATATATATACTAGGTGGGAGCAACCAAAACACGTTTACCTAGTTTTATGAAATGGTTATTTGTAACAATAAGAACTGACCCAGTTAGTCGGCCTAATTCCCAACTTGAAGTATAGCAACCATGACCAAGCAACCTCATTATGAAGAAATTTAAGTAATACATAGAGAGATGTCAAGATCGTATTCAGGCGGTATGTGAAGCATCAAGGGGTTTTCCTACTAAGAAACTCCAGTCGAAATTCATGCATTGTTGTGCACAGGCAACATTAGACTGATTTCATTTGCACAATAATTACTGTATGCATAACATGTAATTTCTCTGACCAGCCAGGGTCTCCACTTAACACACCCACAAACAAAACGTTATTTGTACTGTTACATTTAAGCTAACAAAAGTTCACCGTGTATGATTACTTCAACCAGATCCCTTTATTCTATAAGGTTTGCTATAAAGGATGTTAGGTGCTGAACATTAAGGTCCCATCGTGAAGGTCATTTCTCACCTTGTAAAAAGCTTATGATATAATTTTATCCTTTTCACCATAAAATTTTGCAGGAAAAAAATAACTTATCATAAGTTGTAAGTAATTAACAAAACATTATGATTAATCCTAAGTAATCCGTGAAAAGTCTACCTTAACCCAATATTGTGCTTTGGTGAATGACTCTGGGCTAGTTATATCATACATAATAACTGCAACTGCAGCACCTCGGTAGTAAAGTGGTGCCAACGCTGCATATCTGAACAAGACACAATCACAATCAATAATCTCCTGCTAAAATTGATATGCAAGGGCAAGAGACAGATGGGGTAAATTTCCAACAGAAATAAGGACAACATAAAATGAACTTTTGTTACAATATTCAGAATTTTAACTATTTTATACATGTAAGCATATCTATCTAACAGTACCTTTCTTGTCCAGCAGTGTCCCATATTTCAAACTTAACTGTTGTGGAGTCTTGCAAAGCTATTGTCTGTGATAAGAATGAAGCTCCAACGGTTACCTGAAATATTTAAACCAACAAATGTAAACGCATCAGAAATTAACTATATGGCTAGGAGGAATGATAAACAGCCATTCACGCTCACGTGGAACATGGTAGGTTTCTAGTTTTATTTTTTTTATCAGTCAGGTTGACAAAAAATTACTTAAAAAAATGTTGGCTTGTATCATTAGTATAGTGGATAGCATACTCCTTACCTTGGAAAATCAAGAACCAAAGCAATAAAATCTGACATTTTATGTATATCTAATTTTCTCGTAAGAAATGGTTGGCAGGGGAAGAGATGAGGCGATCCAGATTCCAGACACCCAGCTTGCATCCTTTTGCCATTGTTACAGTATCGAGTACAGGTTGGGGTTGCCAAAAGACCATCGACAGTGACCGAATTTTCAAATCTCTCCCATTTCCTTGACATGAATGGTCAAGAGGAAGAGAGAGAGAGAGACAGAGTGCTGAGCGATAAAAGAAACAGAGAGAAAGGGACTCTAGGGGCAAGGGGAAAATCGTGCCGATCCACTCTCCCAAGACTTGTTACTTTGGTATCTCGTACGATCGTTTCCCGTTAGCCTCAAATAAAGCACGAGCTGGTGAGCCTCTGTTTTAGGAGGACAAAAACAGAGTCAACCGTTGCACCTCCGCTACCAACGACTGAAGCTTCCCAACCACTTGCGGTCGTGCACCATAGCCCAGCCGTGAGACACTGCCCAGGTCGATCACCATTACACTTTCGTAAGCTTTTGTATCTTCCTCCCGTATTCTCTCTTTCTCTCACTCTCAGTCTCTCTCACGATGCTCTCGAGCTTCAAAGACAGGCAAGAAATCTCAGAGAATCCAAGAATTGCGAAGTCCAAGATATGGTATATAATATGATATACCAACTGGGTGAAAACTGTAACAATGCACGTTTGCATAGAACATATAGAAAGTAAATGAAAAGAGATTCATGATTTGGTGGAGGAGACGTTTGGTCTTCCAACATGTTGCAGATCATCGGTGAAGTCGAAGGGTCAATATATTCAACAGGCGTTGTTCCACTAACTCTTCACACTGCTTTTAATTTTACCATATAAACGGAACTGATGGGAGTTAATGAAATACAGGAAAAGTTAACAGAATACGATACAATCCGTTAAACCAACAATTTTCCGTTAGATACACACTTTTTATATATAGAGATATTTATCGATCGTCACTATCATGACGACCAAGTTAATTCGAGAGAAAACTCTGGCCAACTCATGATCATCGGCGTACGTACGAGCTAGCTAGCTAGCTGGCCAATATTGGATGGCCATGATGTATACGTAGCTAGCTAGCTACCACACTTCTTAATAGTTTTTCGATTTGAACAGATATATGACCCATATATATATATATATATATATATATATATATAGCTAGTAGTACTACTTGTCTAAAATGCCCACCATCCTAATTTAATTAAACGAGACGTTTTATTTTACATTCCCAAACTAATTAATACTACTTTCACTATACCTACTCTTTCGGTTTGCAATTCAAGCTCGAATGATTAACTATCAAATTGTATTCAATTTAAATCCTAAATTGGTAAAAAAAAAAGAGAGAAAAAAAGAAGAAACAAAGGACGTGACATAACCCGATCGAACAATACTCAGTCTTGATCAAAACCATCATAATAATGAAGTTTAGAGTAGTTTTGCAAATTGAGTACAAATTGAGGATTAGAGTACAAGTTTAGATAGTACAAGTTGTAAAGAAAAATGAAGTTTAGAGTACTGCAAATTAAGGATTATACTAATTTGAGAAAAAAAATTAAAAAAAATGATCAGTATCATGATTTAGTACGTAGTTTGGAGTGCAAAATCATCATGAGTTCCGGTTCATGAGTTCCACATGACTATACTTAGAATGATATTTTTGTTAACATATATAAGAAAAACAACAATTCTACATACAGTCCGTTGGTGCAGTAGGATGACGTGGCATCCGACTGCACGATAAAAAAAAAAATGAGAAAACGACGAAAAGGAATTAAATTTGAATTAACAAAAACAGAGCTTTCGTCCCGACTGCGCGCCCCCCATTTCGTTTCTCTGTTATTGAGGAAGACGAGTTGCGCATGGGTTGAGGGAGAACGGGCTTCTCTGTTCCAGACCAGTTTCGGGCGCCACACGAGACCACAAAATCGAACGGACCTACCCATTCCCGCGTGGGTGTACTGCTTTGGGTGGGTCAACCCAAACCCAACGTCGGTTTGGGTCTTCCTTGGTGGGTTTCAAGCCCGCGCCGTTTGGGCCAGATTTGTGGGCCACCATTTCGGGTCAGCTTCGTGGGTCGGTTTCGTGGGCCACCATTTTGGGTCGGCTTCGTGGGTCATCTTCATCCCCAAACAGTTGCCACCAAATGGTACCATCAATCTTCAATTTTTGCTTCAATCTGTAATTTTAACATTTATATTTATCTTATTAGATATGGCTGAGATTATAAATTTTCTGGTTTGTAGATTATAAATTCATCAAAACAACAAAAACGCTTAAGGCTGGCTAAAAATGTTAATTGTTCAATTTATCTTGCAAGATTAGTTTTTTTATTTTTATTTCACAGCCTGTTGTGATTTAGATTAGATGTTGTTGGCTGATAATATTAATTTTGTGGTTAGATTTGGCTGAAAATATTAATTTTGTGGTTTGTAGATCATCAAAACAATTGGTTCAAATGATATTTTTAGATTGTTTTTTTTTTCTTTCAAAAAATGTTGTGATTTAGATTAGATAATGGTGGCTGAAAATACATGTTTTCTGGTTTGTTGGCTGAAAATACCACTTAATTGGTTTGTAGATATGTAGATCATCAAAACAATTGTTGAAATGATTTTTTTATTTTCACTTATTATACAAAACAATTAATTGTATTAATTAAATACCCAATAATATTAAAAATATTGAAGATTGATGCTTGTAAAGTTTGATCAATGTGGTCCTATAAAAAAAAAGTCATGCTTACCCTTTTGAATATTATGCTTTTTCCTAAGATATATAGAATAATTCTGATTATACAGCCCATGGATGATCTTTTAGCTTCTTAATTAATTCAATGGATGATCTATCGGATATATATAATTTCCACCTTCTTTTACTTTCTATTAATTCAATGAATTTTTATTTTCTTTTTTATCAATGTTTTTTTCTTGGAAAAAGTATGTATGATATTAGTCATCACTCTTGATCGATTGAATTAATTTTCCTGAACAGGGCATGGAAAAAGGAGAAGAACACCCATCTCCGCTAACACCATCTAGCTCAAATCCCTCAAACTTAGTATGTTATTTCATAATTAAAAAACTTATTGCAACTCAATGCATAACATCCTAATTATTATTATTATTATTTTATGTTAGGACATCCCTCAAACTGGTCTACTAAATTATCCAACTTATATGCACGATTACTATGGACCAGTGCCTGCATGGCCACCGGCTTTCCTACCATATCCAGATAGCAACAAAAATCCAAGCAACATTCAGGTGCATGGTTGAAAAGTTTCGTTATTGTTTTTTAGTTATAAGTTAATCATTTTTTAAGCAATTTACATGTTTTCATTTTCTTGTTTGAAGCAAAACGTTGGTTATCCATTACAATATGGGATGGGACCTTCGAGGGCATTTATCGCTACAAGCTCCACAACGATTGCAAGATTTACTCAAGAAGATAGACCTGATATACTGGAAACTGAATCACCATGTACTTCTGCTAGAGTTGATGAAGAAATTTTGTTGGATAGACAAGATGAACGGGAAACTGATGATGGCACTACCGGTACACCACAGGTAGTGCCATCGTCAGATGGTGATGATATTATTGAGGAGCCAAAATCGGGGATAGAGTTTAATTCGTTTGAAGATTTGATGAGCTATTATAAGCAGTATGCTAAAAAATGTGGGTTTGGGGTGATGACACAAAGGAGTGAGAGGTCAGAGGATCAAAGTGTCAAATATGTTACCCTTGGTTGTGCACGGGGAGGGAAGGCCCAGAATAGGAGTTCCAATGTCGCCAACCCACGTCCGACGGGAAAAACAGACTGTAAGGCAAGGATAAATGCCACTAGAGTCGGAGGAAAGATGCGATTGACAACAGTCCATAATACACACAATCACGGCCTCAGCCCAATGAAGTCTCGTTTTTTTCGATGTAACCGAGAAGTGAGTGAGACAGTTAAAAGAGTCTTAGACACAAACGACGCACCTGGCATCCGACTTAATAAAAGTTATGGATCTCTTGTCGTTGGCGCTGGTGGTTTTGAGAACCTGCCATTTTTGGAAAAAGATTGTCGCAATTACATCGACAAAGCACGACATCTACGACTTGGCGCAAGTGGTGCTGGTGCACTTCGGGATTTTTTTATGAGGATGCAATACAAGAATGACGGCTTTTTTGCATTGATGGATTTAGACGATGACGAGAGATTAAAAAATGTTTTTTGGGCAGATCCACGTAATCGGGCAGCCTACCAGTACTTTGGTGATGTAGTTACATTCGACACCACATACCTGACGAATAGGTATGGGATGCCCTTTGCACCATTTGTTGGTGTAAACCACCACAGGCAGTCGATTCTTTTGGGAGCTGGGCTGATTTCCAGTGAGGACACAGAGACTTTTACATGGCTATTCCAAACCTGGTTGCAGTGTATGGACGGTGTAGCTCCAAAGGCAATTATTACTGATCAAGACAGAGCAATAAAAAATGTAATTGCTACTGTCTTTCCAGAAACTCGACATAGATTATGCCTTTGGCATATACTGAAGAAAGTCCCTGAGAAGCTTGGGTCATATGCTGCCTATAGAAGTGGGCTGAAAACTCAACTAATGAAATGTGTGTACGACACACAAACTATTGAGCAGTTTGAGAAAGATTGGACTGGGTTTATTAACACATTTTCATTACATGACAATACATGGTTGAAAAGTTTATATGCGGAGCGTGAGCATTGGGTACCGGTATTCCTAAAAGATCAGTTTTGGGCTGGAATGAGTACAAACCAGCGCAGTGAGAGTATGAATGCTTTCTTTGACGGTTATGTACATTCAAAGACAAACTTGCAGGAATTTGTCGACCAGTTTGACAGTGCGCTGAGGAAGAAAATTGAGAATGAAAATCATGCAGAATTCCAGTCATTTAGCCAGGTCATTCCCTGTGTATCCAGATCACCAATTGAGAAGAAATTTCAAGAGTTGTACACTAATGCGAAATTTAGGGAAGTTCAGCAGCAAATATTAGGTGTGCTCGATTTGGATCGATCTCTACTTAGCTCGGATGGTGTAATTAAGAGTTATTTGGTAGAAGATAAAGTGTGTATTGATGAGTTCACTAAACTGGTTACATATTTTGTGAACTTTAATGAGGAAGGTTGTAATGCTAAGTGTTCATGTGGGCTATTTGAGATGAGGGGGATAATGTGTAGGCATATTTTGGCCGTATTCAAATCGAACGGTATAAAATCATTACCAGATAGATACATTCTAGATCGATGGAGGAAAGACATCAAGAGGAGATATACGTTAGTCCGAAGTAGCTAGGACGCAGGAGATCAGAGGCCAAATGGTAATATATATTCAATTCTGTTGAATATGTGTTATGGGATGATAACTTATGCGGCGGACTCTAATGAGCATTTTGAAGATGCAAAAAAGAGGATATATGAGACGACTGAATGTTATCGTGAGCACACATGCAACTTATCTTTGACCCAAACAGGTTTGAATTCTGAGAATTCTAAAGTCACAGGAGTTGGGTTTAATTCTTTATAACTACATAATTTCAATTTGAATTAATGATGTGCAATTTGTAACAGTTCTTTGCTCATAACAGGTTCGAATGTTGATTTTATGACACTGGACATAACTGGGGAAGGTAGTTCACAACAAGTCAAGAGTCCACTTATTGTCAGAGGGAAAGGAAGACCCCCATCTCTGAGGAGAGCATCTCGGATGGAGACAGAAATGCACAAGGTTAAAGCCAAACAGAAGAAAGTACAAGTCAGAGGAAAGCACAAACAGGTGCATGTTTTAATTTATGAGATCTTTAAAAATATACATGTGAAAGAGTATTCTTACTTGTGACTTTATTATTAGCGAGATAAAGAAGATAAAGGAGATACACTAGAAGGAGATACACCAGCCTTGGGTACAGGCAGAAATTTATTTGGGCCATCAGAAGTGGATATCAGCATACCTTCCCAAGTGCAGGTATCAGAAGTAAATCTATTTATTAGTCAAACAATGATTTCATATGTTGGTTATTGGTAGCTATTTGTATTGTGATCAAAGTTTGAAATGTAGAAAGTTGAGATGGTTACTTGCCATGTCTTTAATATTTACTACAAATTTTGTTATTTATGAACAGCCTGTTCTAGACAGCTCAGTATTTGATAGTGGTGGAACCCAACATCGAGAAAGTGTGATTGGTAGCCAAGAAAGTGTAACATTTCTGAACTTTGGACAATTTAATTATAAATATTTAATATGATATTAATATTTGGGTATTATTCGTAATAGGTTCAATTGGGTTGGATGGGGCACGATCGGACCTACTTGGGTATTGATGGATCACAACCGGAGCAAAAATAGTTGTTTTAAATTGTAAGTTCCTAGTCTTGGAGTTCATGGTTAGTCTCAACTGAAAAGACACCAGTTTTCAATTGGTTATGGAAATGAGAAATGATCTAGTGATAGAAATGTGCAGTCCATATTTTCAGTTCTTGCTTCTTCTTCTTTTTTTTTTTAGTTCTTGCTTGCTTTCTTTCTTTTCTTTCGTAGCTTTTTTTTTTTTTTTTTTTTTCAGTTCTTGCTTTCTTTTTTGGTCCATGCCTTAAGCAGCTAGGTTGTTTATTATATTAGTTAACTTGATTTCAACATGTGTTATAAATATTTTCAGATTATTAATGTTAGGACAATGTGCAAGAAGCAGCAAGGGAAACGGATGGCTATTTCAAGGTTCCTTCCGACTATGGTATATATTAATGGTGGAACGGTTTTTGTGTAATTTAATAAAGGAAGATACCTCAAGGTTACTCTATTTTTATCTACTCGGTTTAAGAGTTTTTTGTTTGTAATTATTTCTGCTGTAGTAAGTTTGGTGGTTTAGGGAAGTTTTTTGTAATGATTTTATATTCACATTCTGTTGTAAAGTGATATGCTTACCAATTATATTTGACAGAAGGTAGATTTTATAGATATTTATATTACTAGTGATGGAATTTGGCCAAATGGTCTTGAGAATGCATGGATGGATTTTTGTGATAATTATGGAATGCTAGGCGTATAACAGGTGCATTCAAAGGCAAATGGTCAATGCATTGGTTGCTATAAATGACAGTAATCTATGTGGGTTTGAGTAGGAATGTTTATTGTGTTGTTAGTACAGCTAGTTAACCGACTGAATGTTATATATGCTACTGCTATTTTTGTTGTTTTCAGGAACATAAATAGCGTGAATTTATAGCAAGATGCGTGGCTCTCTTTACTCAAGAATTTAACAAAAACGCTGGGTGCAGTTCCCAATCTGGAACTTGTAAATTTGATATGCTACCAAATGTGCATGGATGCAGGTCTGAGACAGTTTTCTGGAACTACCAAATGTGCATGGATCCATGCGTGTGCAATTTTTACTCTTCATTTTTTTGCTCTCAATCTGGAACTTGTAAATTTTTTGTTTGTGATATCCAATTCATTTTTTAAATTAGAAAACTACAATTCAGACAAAACAATATTTAAGTTCTCTAAAAAACACTTTTACAAATTTAATAACTAAATATTTACATATTTACAAATCAACTAATACAAATCTAAATATTTACATATAACTCTGCTAGTCAATCCAAATCTAAAAATTTACATAAAACACTTAATTATACAAATCTAATAACTAATAACTAATAACTTATAACACTTATACAATTCATAATACAAATCTAACATAACTAATAACTAATAACTTATAACACTTATACAAATCTAACTTATAGTCCATAATACAATTAAGTTATGAAAATATTTACATTTTTGCACTTAAATTACAAATTCCAATAAGATGTAACATATAACAACTATCGTGTCAATAAATAACAACTAACAACTACAAATAATCCAAAGTACACCCGAGATAGCATGCGTGAACGCCTTAGGACAGCTTCTCTCTCAAGAAGTAGCAACTCCTTTTTCCGTACCTCCTCATTTCTATTGTATAGCACCATCTCTATCTTCTTGACGTCATCCACTATCTTACGGAGCTCAGTTACATTATTTTCGACATCGGTCAGTCTCTTCTCCAGCTCCTCCTCCTTTCTTGACATTTCATTTTTTCTTTCTTCTAGCTCTAAATATTGATTACTATCAGCCCACTTGAAATATTTACAATATGGTAATCTCTGGTATTTGCACAGATATATGGCAAATGTTAAACGTACATAATATTAATTAATCTATTTTAAACATGTTAGATTTCAAGTCCTGTAGTTACCTTCGTGTTGTACTTTCGACACCCTAAGAAGGGTCGTCCTGGATTTGCCTTAGTATTTGAATATCTCAATTGTGCTTCAACCTCATAGAAGCACAAGGGAGGTGCCAAAGTACGTTTGCCAAAGGAGTTAGAACATAGTGATGATGACGACATTCTAGCATGAACCAAATTCACAAATGGAAATGCACACATATCAAAAGACACACATAAACCAATCTGCTGGTTTTCCCAGTAAATCATCATGTTGAAGAAATCAAGCAGAAATAAATGTTCAATCAAGCAAGCCAACTGTTATAATAAAAGCTAGGTATTGGCAAAGTTCAGTACATGAATATGCCATGCCCTCTTGCTACAAGTTGCTTTAAAAAATTACCAATATCATTTAGACCAGTGTTTATGCAAACCTGACAGTGTTACTAGACCAAACTACAAAATAAAGAGACAAGAGATGATTTTATTTAAAGTTTTATTTTCTGGCATTGATTTCAAAATTGAAGTTCAATTTTGATGCCCACGTATAATGACTTTTGTTGAGAGGATGTTGTGCTGTAATTGAAATTGTTTATTTACATGCTCATTTTCATTACTGAGAGCAGTGTGCTTTAAATCAGATGACACCCAAAGAATTACTAGTAATTTTTAAAGAAGTACATGAAATTGAGCTCTTAGCATTTTATTGGATGGTGTCAAACTAAATTTTATAGAAAGTCTTTAGTAAGGATTCTAATGAGTTCAAAATAATGCATAACCATACTACTCCAACCATGATCACCAGTAAAAATACAAACCAAAAGAGTTGAAAAGTAAAACAAAAGCAAATAATAGACCAAGAAAATAATACAAAATAACCATATATAGGAATTAGGATTAACGACAATTAATATTTGTGCTTCAAAATAACTTATTATTTGATTTTAGATTCCTTGCTATATATGAACAGATGTTAATGAAAGCTAGCTGTACTACTAGTTCGAGATCTGGTTTATTGGAAGAATCTCCCAGTATATATATAGAACTAGATCTACTAGTTCTAGCTATCTTTCTTTCTATATTGGTAATTATTCATCATGTACAAAATAATCATGTTAAGGTATTGGATATTAGGTAGTGATCATTGACCTACATATAACATACAATACATGATGCATATGCAGAGAGGAATTAATCGAAGCAATCTCAAATACAAAATAATCATGTTAAGGTATTGGAGTTAATATTTCATGTCTTCTGCATATATATAATCAAAGCAATCTCAAATAATGAGCGCTAGCGCTAGCTCTCTCACATGCAGTAGTACAGACACAGTACTTGTGCATGCTCGGTGCTCATACTCAAAATAGATCATGAATTTAATTAAGGTAAAGTTTACCTTAATCGTAGTCCAATGCAAAATATAAATGGAAAAAGTGTTTTCAGTGAGTTTTTATATCAATTATTTGAATAAAAATTCGGTATTACATCAACTAATATGTTTAAAAATAACAAAAAAAAACAAGATTTTGAATGGGACTGTAAGACCAAGACAATAAAAGTTTCAATTGTAATGCATAATACAATTGTAATCAAGAAAGGAATGATTTACTTGCCTTCAACCTGGACCGGACGGGTGAGTGTCTTTTGTTGGTCACCTTCTTCTAGGATTAGGGTTTCGAGTTGAAGTTCCTGGGTTAGGGTTTCGGGATGAGGGAAAGGGGATTTAGGGTTAGGGTTAGGGTTTCGGAATTAGGGAAAGGGGTTATAGGGTTAGGGTTTCGGAATTAGGGAAAGGGGCTTTTGGGCTAGGGCTTCGGAATTAAAGAAAGGGGCTGGTTAGGGATTCCATTTTGGGATAAAGGGAAATGGAAGGGCCATGGGATGAAGGAAGGGGCTTCGCCGCTGGAGAGAAATCTGTTGAGATGAGAAACGATTGAGCGGACGGGAAGGAAGGGGCGACGCGGCTGGAGTGAAATCTCTTCCGATGAGAAATGACCGAGAGGACCTTCGGAGCAGCGTGGGAGAGAAACAGAGAGGTCTTCGGGGCTACTCCAACCACAACCGACGTCAGGGGAGAGCTCGAAATGTGTTTCAAAACAGAGAGAAGGAGGGAGAGCTCGGGGCACTTCGTCAGGGGTGTTGTTTCGAAACAGATGAAAGGGAGAGAACCAAATGTGTTTCGATAACAGAGAGAATGAGGGAGGAGCTAAATCCGAAATTTGTTGAATTTGAAATTCGGAATAGAAACGACGTCGTTAGCGTTTTTCCACGTCAGCCGACTCCCCATCGCTTACGCGAAACCGACTGCACCCAGCGTTTTTGTAAGAAAAATTATCATAGTGTTTACAATTTGCGCGTACAAATTATTATTAAAGCTTGTCTTTATCTAGACATGAAAAGGGGATCTTTTGATATGTATATATATATATATATATATATATATTTATATTTATTTACATGTGGCTCATTTTCTTGATCTCTCTTAAATGCCAAGCTAGCTAGTTACTTTGGTTTATCTTTTCAGTCTCATGTTGTCCATGCTATGCATATTAAGAAATATGCGAAGCATGTCGCTAGCTATATTAATTAAAGAGCTGTGCTAGGTACTTAACCAGTCCCCGCATACGCTATTGTCTGTCATTTGTCCATATCATCTTAGGTCAAATGACAAAATTGACCTCCTCCTGCTTTCAGCCTTTCACGAAGAGAAGGAATTCAAAATCAGAATTCATTTTGCCACTATTCATCCCGCGCGACCTAGATTGTTCCTCCACCACCGGCGTCGTTTTCACTGACCTCCACCACTAGCGTTGTGTTCATCTCCTCCACCGCCATCAGTTGGTAACATCCTCCACCACCATTAGCAGGTAACGACGATCGAGGCTATCGAGAAAATCAGTTTGCCGCTAGCAGCCCCCCGCGACCCAAATTTTTTTGTCTCCATCACCGGCATTGTGATAATCTCCACCACCACTGCCGCCATGCTCAACTCCTCCACCATCATCAGCCGATAAATTCGACTCAAAGCCAAACGAGAAAAATTGAGAGCTCTACCATCCCTCATAAGAGACCTCTGTGCCACTCGAGATCATCTCCTCCACCACGACGCCACCACCAACTAGGTAGTTGCTCTGCTCTCATTGTTATTAGCTAGTTTTAGTTTTGGCTTTAATAATGCCCATATGTTTGAACTAGCTTTGCTTGCTTATTATTAAGTTCATCAATTTATTTGTTTTGCCTAATGATAAGTAAGTATGGCGTTGTCTTCTGAAGGAACTAGCTAGATTCATCTGAATTTAGAATTTCAAGATCATTTGTCTAAGCAAAAAAGAAAAAAGTTAGCAAAAAATAAGGGCAATTTCCCACCACGTAAAATTTTTTTCCCCTTCTGTATCAGTGTTTGATATTGTTTGATTTATTTTTTAAAGTGAATTAGAGGAGCATGATATGACATAGTTTGTTTCCCTCAAGGAACTTGTTTTCTCAGGGCTGTGCAGATGAAGAATATGCTTTAGTTGTGATCGGTGGATTGCTTTTTGTGTTAAGACTCTGGGTGTTCCTACCCATTGTTATTATCTGATTATTAAACATGTTCAGGAATAGGCTATATGGTTTGCATTCTCCATTATCAATCTCTTTTTTCTTCTATTCTCATTTCTTACTGATCAACATTCTCTTAAGTTGTGTGGAAAACTTTACCTTATAGAGTTTCTGAATTCATAACATTTTTGGAATAGTGATATTTTAGATATTCACATTCAATATTTCTATTGTTCTATTATAATGAGATTTTTTAATGATTTATTTTGATTATTTTTCAGATGTAACAAGTGAAAGTTAGAAAAAAAATAGTTTTATTTATTTTACTCATCATTGATGAGATATTTAAAACTGTTGCATAATACTATGGTCCACCAATGTCGTGGAAACTCGTCACCTAATTCACGTGATTGGTTCAACTGCGCACGCGAGGAGTGAACAACCATATTACTCATGATTAGACTATGATTCTCTTTACTACTAATAGTTCATGATTAAAGAAGTGTAACGCTTGTCAAATTAATTCTTGATCTTGAATTGGCTGCATGTTTACATAGAGGTAGGTCCATTTTGGTGGACAATTCGATGGAGAAAGGGGAAGAAAGCACAAGGCCTACCAGAACTACTGCAATCACTCAGGTATTCCTTTCCCATCCAGAAGCTATGTTATTGGTGTTATTTATAATTTGGTGATAAATCATCATTTGATATTGTTTCAGGAAATACCAAGACCATTTTATCCAGATTGGTCAACATATAACTATATGCATGGTTATCATGGGATGATGCCACCTACATTTTTCCCACCGTTTGCACCTCGTCCAAATGCTGACCCTTATTTATGGAGAAAAAAAATGATAAACTTTATGATTCGGAAGTTTCTATGCTTAAATCCACTTTGTGAAGTCTACATTTATGTTTTTTTATTGTAAATTGCAGCAGCCAATTGGAGTACCGTTTAGACCACCAATTGCCTATCCTTATGCTCATCCAATTCCCTATCCAGGATGTTCAAGTAATCCTAAGGACATGATAGAACCCACCTCGTCTACTAGGCGACCGTTGTTTTCTACTGAAAATAATATTTATCAGGATAGCTCAAATGTAGGAGATGAGTTCATTGAATTTACATTTGTAATTGTGGTCCTTGTTTGTATTTGGCATTAGCCATGGCTACATTTGTGGCCACACTTTGTATTTGTGGTCATTGTTTGTACCTGTTGTCACATTTATTTTCAAAGGTGGATACTATACAAGCAATGTACTTGTTTTGTGCTTTTAATGAAGAATGTCATTTATTTATTTTTAAAACAACTCTGGCTTGCCTAGACTCTGGTTCTTAAAGTTAGTCTGCTTATTAGGTACTGAAAGTGTTCGATATATACTTTAGTTTCACACTTTATAAATGTGCTGGTATGTAAAGAAGAGCAGCTCTCGCATATTACAAATCTCATCTTACTATTACAGCAACAAATTTGATAGAAAATATGTTATATTGAAGGGATCATAAGTCTGGTACAGTTGAAAATATAAACTGTATAGTACAACTTCGACAAGACTGCATATTAATGCAGAAGGTTTACAAGTCACCAGTTTGTCTACATTAGAACACAAAAGGTTAACAACATACAAAAAATCCCTAACACAAACTTAATCTTCCATTGATCTTGATCATAGCAAACAACATGAGGTTAGAATTGCAAATCCCCAGTACACGCAAAGCAGCATGCATGCATGTTGGAGTTCATTCTCTCTCATTTGGACTTCAACCTCTCTCTTTTCGACTTCTTCCTCTCTTTGTCAGAGTTCTCTTTCCCTGATAAAGGGACTTTCATTTCGTTCTTCAAAATCTGCCCATATAACGTAGTTGCAGTATAGTTTTCCCTGTAGCAAATAACTTGTAAAAATCAATGTAGAAGGAGATTAAGTGATGACTTCTGTATTGTACTTTGGACAAGTAGAAAAAGGTCTTCTTGGATTTCTTAAGGTGTTCGAGATTTTGAGACGTGCAATCGACTCACATAAACATATTGAAGTATTTTCCAAATAACGATCACCCAAAGAAGATGATGATTGAGATTGCGATGAATACATTGCACTTTATTAAACACAAACACCCATGAAACAAGTAAAATATTAGTATAGTGGTAAACACCATTGAAACAAATAATATCATGAATGCGTTGAGAATTCTATGATTACTTGCTTGTAAACTTTAGAAGGAACTATATAGAATACCTAGGTCCATACTATTGTAGCTATTTTGCAATTTGTCGATAGTAAACAGAATGTCTCTTGGTATTTGCTAAAAAAAAAAAAAAAAAAATAGTGACGAAGTCCCTAACACATGAATGCATCTCTGTTGGGTCATCTCTGTTGGGTAGTTTGGATGGGTGTTTGATCTATAAGATGCATGCATCAAGTGCAGCTGGTAAGGGTTAGGGTGGAAGGTGTGCCTAGCAAAATGCAACTCTCTTCCTATTCTATTGATTAGAATCATATAGCAGCACAACACTGGTCGTTTGATTAAGAATTCGATAGTAAGGGCCAAATTTCTCATTATGCCCCTCCCTTTTAGGAAGCCACTGTACAAAGCCAAAACACACAGTGCTCCTTAATGTGCATTTTTTAGTATACTAGGCCTATGGCGCACAACACTAACAAAGTTCCTCATGTTAAGAAACCATTTCAGCAAACAGGTGAGAAAGTAAGGAACATCCAATGGTAGGTGCAACTTAAAATGTAGAGTACAGGAAATTAAAACTTAAAAAATGATCTAGTTTTATATGCATTGGCTGATCAGGAAGCTAGGTGCAAACCATATTCTGAAATCATCTTGCTTAAAGTAATCAATGAACCTATGAAATCCCCTGATTGGAAAAAACCAGAGATCATTACATTTCATGAAATTGAGTCCCTCTCAGACATTTTCTCAAACAATTGGACTGCAGCTTTGACCGCACGACATTTCAATAAAAACTCAACACAGAATTTCCAACAAAAATGTGTATGAAGATGTAATTAAAGATGCCTTAATTTCCAGAATTACCAACAAGCTTAATTTCCAATACGAACTCAAACACAAAATTACCAAATGCCTACCAAATGCCTTTATTTCTAACAAAAAAAAAAGAAAAAGAAGCATACCAAATGCAGTAATTAAATATCTATTCTTATTTGAATTACTCAGGTGGAAAACTACATTGCAAAAATAGAGAAACATTGTCATAAAAAAAATTGTCAAAAATCAACCTATCTCACGAATAGAGTGGAATTAGGGCTCAGAAGGAGTGAAGTTAGGGCTAGGCTCAGATAGAATTACTCTTAGGGTGGAATAAGCTCCTCCACCACCTCGCACAGTGACATTAGGGCTGGGCTCAGACGGATAGAATTACTTTTCTGGGCAAAGTGAATCTCCACCACTGACAGAGTGAAGTTAAGGCTACTCTTCTAGGCAAAGCTTCTGTCTCGGCGAGGAAGGAAGCAACGAGGAAGGGTGAGAGTTACTCTTCTGGGTAGAGCTTACGTCTTGGGGAGGAAGGAAGCAATCTCTCAATTCGATGGAGAAGACCAGCCAAACGAGGAAAGGGGAGCGTCATCACGAAAAGAAGATTTCGTCTCAAGCAAGATGACGTCGTAAACCCAACTTAATAAAACAGGGCATTTTTGCCACGTTGGGTGTCCAATCCTCTGATATGGGACTGCATAAAGAGTTTCTCTTAATTAAAGGGGTCGGCGCGCGTTTTGGCTTTCGATCGCCAAAATGTTGAACGTACGTAAGCTTAATTGGCCGCGTGATGCATGCCTGGCGAGCATGCAGGTTCTCAACTTTTATAATTAGGGTTGTTTGTACTGCACTATAACGTAGACCTTGCATGCATGCATGTCGGGGAATATATAAGCCAAATTAGTCATTTTCAGGTAGTCGAGGAGACTTATAATGAATTAATTAATACTTGTTGTACGTGATCCCCATACTACAACACAAATAATCTTTTGTGACAGAAGAAACCGTCACAAAAAATAACTAAAATATCACTAAAGACATTTGGTGACGGTTTGAAACTGTCACCACGACCGTCACCTAATGTGCGTCACTATAAATATTTGGTGACGCTTTACTATTGAACCATCACTAAAAGTATTTTTGGTGACGGTTGGAGGTGTTCCGTTCGGAAGAACGTTCGAACATTCCATTTTTTGTGACGGTTGGAAACTGTCACAGAAAGTAACGTTCAGACGTAAATAGTTACTTCCGAACGCCAACCCGAGCAATTGACATTGAATGACGGAAGTTGACGTTCGTTAATTATTGTTTGAACGTATCATATTTACGTCCAGACTTTAACTGCATTAAACATTCAAATTTTCGTTTGAACATTAATGGAACAATGCTCGAACGTAACGAGTATAACGTTCGGACGTTTGTTCGAATGTTAAAGAAAAGGTGTCTAAACGTTCGAACGCTTTGTTCGTTTGGGGGTGAGTACGTTCGAATGTTTGTTCGAATGTGAAATAATGTTCGAACATTTTTTGTTTACATTCGAACGTACATATCAGAAATACTAATTTCATAAAATTAAAAAACATACCAATTGTATCATATTACACACCATAAATATTCTACAACTAACAATGCGTTATAAACTTTTAAAATTAGATACTAAAAGTTATATACACGAATAAATTGAGATAATTCATTTATTTTTTCCTCGCCCACCCCGTTGTTGTTGCAATGATATAACACGCTTCATTTGCACCATCATCTCCCGCTGCACTTGCTCTTAGACTTCACTGTGAATTCTTTCCTTCTGGTCTCTCTGTTGGTCCTGCAAACACGTCTCTAAATGAGACTGTCGTTCCAAGAGGGACTTGAATTCTATTAATTCATCATATCAATATGTTTCTAAACATATTAATTCATCAATAAACACCATAAACTCACAAAATATTCACAAAATTTATAAACAATAATCACAACATTTATAATCCATATCACAACATTTTTACAATATTCCCACAATAATGTTTCTAAACATATTAATACTTATCAATAAATACCATAAACTCACAAAATATATATATACTTAATAAACAATAATTATAATATTTCACAATTCATATCACCACATTTTCACAATATTCCCACAACAAAATTATCTAAACATAACAATATTTCCACAACAATATTTCTAAACATATTAATGCTCATTAATAAACACCATAAACTCACAAAATATAAATATATTTAATAAACAATAATCACAATATTTCACAATTCATATCACAACATTTTCACAATATTCCCACAACAAAGTTATTAAAACATAACAATATTCCCATAACAACGTTTCTAAACATATTAATGCTCATCAATAAACATCATAAACTTACAAAATATAAATATACTTAATAAACAATAATCACAATATTTCAAATCCATATAACAACATTATCATAATATTTTCACAACAAAATTATCTAAATATAACAATATTCCCACAATAATATTTCTAAACATATTAATTCTTCAATAAACACCATAAACTCACAAAATATTCACAAAATTTATAAACAATAATCACAAAATTTATAATCCATATCACAACATTTTTACAATATTTCTATAACAATGTTTCTAAACATATTAATACTCATTAATAAATATTGTAAACTCACAAAATATAAATATACTTAATAAACAATAATCACAATATTTCACGATCATTGATGCAGAAACAAGAGGATGGGATTATTCAAAAATTAGAACTCTCTTCAATCCAATAGTGCTTGCTAAGATAAATAAAGTCTTTATTTTTCCTGAAAGAACAGATGATAAACTGGTGTGGTGTCAGGAAAGGACTGGTCAGTTTTCTGTGAGGAGCTGTTACAAACTTATTTTGGCACATCTGGGGTCCAATATAACAGAATCTTCATCGAGTGGGAGGCTCCAGAGACTTTGGAATGCTTTGTGGAGGATGAAAGCTCCAAATAAAATCAAAGTTTTTGCTTGTAGGTTGTGTAAAGATAGTTTACCATCGAAGGTGAATTTAGCAAGGAAGAAGGTGATTACAGGAGCAAAGTGTAGTTTTTGTCAGCATCCAGATGAGGATTTAGTACATGCAGTTTTCAGTTGCATTCAACTACGGGATCTGTGGGTGCAGTATTTTCCTTCGTTGCTAAACCTTTTGTCTCTCAATGTGACTGAGATAGTGATACAGATTGTGGAAGGGATATCCCCTCATTCTTTGGAGCATTTTTTCTGTCTAGTTTGGAGCTTTTGGCACAGAAGAAATAAGTTTGAGTTTGAGCAAGTGAGGTTGAGTCCTCTTCAGGTTACTAATCATTCTCTGGGTCTCTTATATAGTTTTAGAGTTGCTGCTATCAACTCTAGGATGTAGTTGAAAAATCAGTTCAGTTGGCAGCCTCCTCTTCAGGGTGTCCTTAAATTGAATATTGATGGTGCCATGTTTTCCAACTTACAGAAAGCAGGTATAGGAGTTATTTTAAGGGATTCATTAGGGAAAGTATTAATGACAGCTTCTAAATTAGAATGGAGGCTGAGGAACTAGAGGCAATCGAATTACTAGCTGTTTTCAGAGGCATGCAGTTGAGCTCTACAATGGGAGTAACACACGTTGAAATTGAATCCGATTGTTTGCTGCTGGTTCAGTCTTTACAGAGAGATGATATGTTACATTCTATACTTGGAAATCTGTTCTTTGAAGTTAAAAGGCTTTGTAGTTGCTTTAATAGTGTGGTTTTAAAACATGTGAGTAGAGAAGGCAATCGAGCAGCGCATGTGCTTGCTTGCAATGCTTGGAGAGTTGATGATATTGAAATGTGGTGGGATTGTATTCCAGACTTCCTTTCTCAAACCTTATAGTTTAATAAATGTCTGTAATCGTTTGTTATCTCAATGAAGATGTTTGCTTCTTATCAAAAAAAAAAAAAAAAACATAACAATAGTCCCACAACAATATTTCTAAACATATTAATGCTCATCAATAAACACCATAAACTCACAAAATATAAATATACTTAATAAACAATAATCACAATATTTCACAATCCATATCACAACATTTTCACAATATTCTCACAACAAAGTTATCTAAATATAATAATATTCTCACAACAATGTTTCTAAACCTATTAATTCTTCAATAAACACCATAAATTCACAAAATATAAATATACTTAATAAACAATAATCACAATATTTCACAATCCATATCACAATATTTTCATAATATTCCAACAACAAAGTTATCTAAACATAACAATAGTCCCACAACAATGTTTCTAAACATATTAATGCTCATCAATAAACACTTTAAACTCACAAAATATAAATATACTTAATAAACAATAATCACAATATTTCACAATTCATATCACAACATTTTCATAATATTCCCACAACAAAGTTATCTAAACATAACAATAGTTCCTCAACAATGTTTCTAAACATATTAATGTTCATCAATAAACACCATAAACTCACAAAATATAGATATACTTAATAAAAAATAATCACAATATTTCACAATCTATATCACAACATTTTCACAATATTCTCACAACAAAGTTATCTAAACATAATAATATTCTCACAACAATGTTTCTAAACATATTAATTCTTCAATAAACACCATAAACTCACAAAATATTTACAAAATTCATAAACAATAATCACAACATTTATAATCCATATCACAACATTTTTACAATATTCTCACAACAATATTTTTAAACATATTAATACTCATCAATAAACATCATAAACTCATAAAATATAAATATACTTAATTAACAATAATCACAATATTTTACAATCCATATCACAATATTTTTTCAATATTTCCACAACAAAATTATCTAAACATAACAATATTTTCACAACAATGTTTCTAAATATATTAATGCTCATCAATAAATATCATAAACTCACAAAATATAAATATACTTAATAAACAATAATCACAATATTTCAAATCCATATCACAACATTATCACAATATTCTCACAACAAAATTATTTAATCATAACAATATTCCCACAACAATGTTTCTAAACATATTGATTCTTCAATAAACACCATAAACTCACAAAACATTCACAAAATTCATAAACAATAATCATGATATTTCTAATCCATATTATCCATTTTCACAATATTCCTCAAACTCAAGTCATAAACATATATAACTAAGAAATACACCTAGCACTTTTTAATATCCTTTTACAAATGATAAACTTGCAATTTTCCAAAACAACCACCTCCTTAAAAAAAAAAACAATATCAACTTGTTAGAGACATATATATATATATATATATATATATATATATATATATATATTTTATATATATAAAACACAAGAGAAATATCAGCATAGATAATATACCTAGCACTTTAATTTAAACGTTCGAACGTTAATGCTCAGCATAGAAAACGATAATCGAGTGGGAAAAGGCCTGCCTACAATTTTCGTACGTTCAAACGTATAAGATTTTATGTTCGAACGATACAATTGAGCAGGAAATTTTTCGCTCACATTTTTCCATGTTCGAAATAAATAATGCACGTTAGAACGTAAATATAACTAGATTATTAATAGTTAGAAATAAAAAATAATCTAGCATATATATTATATAACATATTCATAATTACTATTATATATTATACTTGCATAATATATTATATACACTAAATAGCAGTATATATAATATCACTACAAGGGGAGTCACTTTAATCCCTTGATTAATTTCACTAGAAAAAACCTTATAAATCGCCTCGAATAGACTTCCCCAATGGTATATACATCACTAGAGATTCGCTGGTATTAAAGTCCCACTTATAATAACTCAATACATTTATAAGGAAAAAGGAGATATATTATATAACAAAATATATAATAGAATATACTTATATATACTTATACTTACATATTCATGTTATATATATACTACTATCAACAAATTTTTTTTTATTTTTGATTTTATCCTCAACATAATGAATAAGGAAGTGATTTTAAGTACTATGATAGGCAATTCGAGAGCGATTTTGAGAGCGTCTTATGAGAGTGATTTTGGCGATCACAGAGGCGATTTTTTTCTTATTTTGGAACATCCTGCTTTTTCTATCTTTCCTTTTTTTTGGTCTTGGTTGGTGGACTTTCATCTAGGGTTGCCTTTGACGGCACCCTTGTCTCTCCGATGGCCTCCCCGCCGGCGAGACCTGAAGTCTCTTTAGGCCATGCAGTTCAGTCTTACGCCCAGGTGGTGAACAAGAAGTTGGAGGCTCCAACGTTCAAAATCTCTATGTGTTTTCCAGTTGAGATTAATGGTGAGATGGGTTTTATTTTTTCTAAAAGTGAGATGTCGAAAGCAGCGGAAGAGTTCCGATTTGCATTGGTTATGAAGTTCATGTGGGCTAGACCCTCTATCGATAAAATCCGGCTGTCTGTGGTGAAAACGTGGGGACTGCAGGATATACCAATGATCAGTTATATGGATGATTATCATGTTCTTATTCGGATAAAAAACGAACGTGACTTTAAGCATGGCTGGGCACGTGAAGGAAGAACTATGGCAAGTTTTACTTTTCGGCTTTTCAAATGGTCTAAAGACTTTGATGTGAAGAAAGAGTCACCTTTGGCACCATAATGGATTTATCTACCCGAACTTCCAATGCATCTATACAGAACAGATCTATTGCAAATTTTGGCTACCTGTTTTGGACGATACCTTGGCACTGATAACGCTACTCTTAATCGTACGAGAGCATCGGGGGCGGGTATTTGCGTGGAAGTCGATCTAAATATGGAACCGGTGAACGGTTTCCCTATTGTTTTGGCACCCAACACACGTATCTGGCAGGAAGCCAAGTATGAAAATTTTGAGTTTTATTGTTCCAAATGTTATCGTCAAGGACATACATCGATGGTTTGCAGAGTTGGTCAAAAGAAAAAAGAGGAAGGTAACCAGAAAAAGAAAAAGGTATGGCAGCCCAAAGATAATAAAGTTTTATCAGAAAAATTTACAGACATAAATGGGCGGGCTGTGGTAGTGGAGCAGAAGACAAATCAGAATAATTCTCAGTCTATGAGTGAACTGAATATTCCAGGGGTTACGGATAAGAATATGCAGGCTACGAATGAAGTGATCAATCCGATGCTTATGGAAAACCATGTGGTGGAAATTCAAGAAACAGAGGAAAAAACAGAAGCAGCTGTTATGGAATCACAGTTAAATTTTTGACAACACATGAAGGCCGATATATCTGGAAGTAGTGAGGAGGACTGCGAAGAAGTGTGGTGTGATGAACAGACTAGAGATTTATTGCCACAAAATAACAATGCAAATCCTGATAACGTCGAGGAGGTGCATGCGAATGCTGATAAAGGAGATTTGGCGCTAGAATGTGAATCAGATAAAGAAGAAGGAGATATACCTATATTGATGGGAAAAGAAAAACTGTATGAGTCGGATGTGGAGCATCGCTCGAGTTCTGGAAAATCAAAATTGAATGAGGAATTATCGGTAAGGAAATCACAACGAGTTTCTACCCGTTCTCAAAAACTTAATCTATGACTGATACAATTTTTTTCTGGAATATTAGAGGTTTGCGTAAGTCTAGGGGCAGGCTGAAGAAGCTTCTTAATAAATATTTTTTAAAACTGTGTGCCATTGCGGAACCTTTTGCATCTGAAAATCGTATGTCTGAGTTGGGTAATTTTTTACAGTATAATTACTCTGTTTCTAATGAAATGCAAGGTGGTAAATTATGGCTGTTTTGGCATGATCCCAATGATTTTGAGGTCATTTCATGCACTCCCCAAATGGTTACTGGTTGGTTGGTTATGGCTGGACAAAGAATTTTGATTTCTTTTATTTATGCCAAATGCACTTATGTGGAAAGAAGAGAGTTATGGAATCTGTTAGAAGAGACACAAGTGGCTGACGCACCATGGATGGTGTTGGGCGACTTGAATGTGATTCGAATGGATGCAGAAAGAATTGGAGGTAACCCAAGACCGCTTATTTCAATGTCGGAGTTTAATGACTGCTTACACCATTGTGGTCTAGTTGATCTTGCAAGTTCTGGCCAACGTATGTCTTGGTGCAATGGCCATAAAGGGGTTTCTAGAAGCTGGGTGAAACTGGATAGAGTGCTTATTAATGATGATTTTTTAAGGAAGTTTGTGTCGGTTCAATTCAAATACTTACTGAGGAAATATTCAGACCATTGCCCTGTGGTGGTCTATCCAGTGGTTCAGCGTTCCAGTTATGGCCCTTCGCCATTTCGTTTTCTCAATCTGTGGAGTTCTCATGATTCTTTCCTGCCCTGTGTTAAAGAGGTGTGGAACCAACCTGACTCGACCTTAGGTCTTCTGAAACTTGCGATCAGACTTAAGCGCACCAAGGTGGCTTTACGTGCCTGGAATAAAAATGTTTTTGGGAGAGTGGAAGATAATTTAAGAGCACTTGAGGAACATATGGAGTTTCTGGACACTCAATTGCAAGGTTTTTATTCTAAGGAAGTTGAGGCTGATTTCCTTGTCACTAAAATTGAGTTGCAGCTGTGGGAAAATAGGGACGCTAGTCGATTGGGTCAGATTGCTAAAAAACGATGGATGACTGAGGGGGATCAGAACACCAACTTTTTTCATTCGATCATTAATCACAAGCAAAAAAAGGGCCAGATATCCCGAATGGTGCTTGATAATGGTAGAATTCTTGAGGGGGCCGAGCTTGTGCATAAGGAAGCCGCTGCTTTCTTTCAGAATTTTCTCTCGGATATGTTGGGTGTTGAGGAGTGCGACCTTTCAGACCTGATTCAGGAGCAAATTTCTGAGGAAGACAATATTTACTTGTGTGCTGAACCTTCAGATAAAGAGGTTAAACAAGCTATTTTTTCCATTCCCAAAGAGAGCAGCTGGGGTCCTGACGGTTTCAGATAAAAGTTTTACATATCTTGCTGGGATATTGTTAAACATGATGTCATTGAGGCGGCTAGAGATTTTTTCAGGGGTACACCCCTCACCAGGTTCTATTCTTCCTCTTTTATTGTTTTAATTCCGAAAGTGCCTAATCCCTCCAGTTTTGACAAATTTAGACCTATTAGTTTGTGTTCTGGGGCTTACAAGATTTTCTCTAAGATTATTGTCTCTAGGCTAACTGTGGTTGTTGATAAGTTAGTCTCTCATGAACAAGAGGCTTTCATTCCGGGGCGAAGCATTTTTGAAAATATCACTCTTGTCCAGGAAATGGTTCATTCGCTTCATAAGAATACTGTCGGTGGTAATGTGATGGTCAAACTCGACATAGCTAAGGCCTATGACAGGGTCAATTGGGGATTCCTCTTGGAGGTCTTTAAGGCCTTTGGCTTTTCTAATAATTTTTGCAGATTAATTCGGCATTGTGTGGAGTCTCCATGGTTTTCGGTTGATGATGAATGGGACTTTCACTGGTTATTTCTCCTCAGCCTGAGGGCTTCGTCAAGGGGACCCTCTCTCACCCCTGTTATTCATTATTATGGAGGAAGTCCTGACTAGACTTCTCAAAAAAAAAAATTAATTCAGGGCATATTCATAATTTCCATCATCCGGTGGGTGCTCCTCTAGTTTCTCATTTACTCTATGCAGATGATATCTTGATTTTTGTGAATGGTAGTAAGCGTTCTATGAAAAATCTTGTTCACACTCTTGAGACTTATGAGAAATGGTCGGGTCAACTTATTAGTAAAGATAAATCTGCTATGTTCTTGTCAAAGCATATTTCTTCAACCCGCAGGCGTGGGTTGTTGAGAATCACGGGTTATAAAGAAGGCATTTTTCTTGTTACGTATCTGGGGGCGCCGTTGGTTTCAGGAAGATTGACGTCAATGATTTTGGAGCCAATTATTGAGAAAATTAGGTGAAAAATCTCAGGTTGGAAATTGAAGCTTCTCTCGCATGGGGGAAGACTTATTTTATTGTGTCACATTTTATCTAGCATGCCAATTCACTTAATGTCTGTGATGAATATTCCCAGGGTGAACATGTCTCGTATTAACTCGCTCTTGGCCAATTTTCTTTGGGGTGAGACGGACGGTAAAAGAAAGTATCATTGGAAATCTTGGGAGAAAGTCTGTAAGCCTATTTCAGAAGGAGGTATAGGACTGAGAGACCTTAAGGATGTTCAGAAATCGCTGCATATGAAGTTTGCCTACCGGCTGGTAACTGCTAAGACTTTGTGGTCTGATTTTTTCCGGGTGAAGTACTTCAGAAATGAGCACATCTCGTCTCAAGTTGTGAGGCCTCCTGCATCTTGCTTCTGGAGGTCGGTTACGTCTGTTCTTCTGGAAGTTGTGGAGAATATTTCAGTGCTGGTGAGAGGTGGAAATGTTTCTTTCTAGTTTGATAAATGGCTTGCTTCAGGCACTCTATCTGTCAGAGTTGAGGAAGTGCGTAACTCTACATTGTGCATCAAAGACTGTTGGCTGAACAACGCTTGGAACGCTGATCTGTTACTGGAGTTAGTTGGTTCCGAATTAACTGCGGAGATTTTACTGAATGTGCAAGTTGGTAAACGTGGCCAGGATATTTTTTTTTGGAAACCTTCTCCAGACGGTAGCTTCACGACAAGCACAGCGTGGGAAGTGGTGAGAAGTAAAAGTTCGATTACTTTGTTTCATGATTGGTTCTGGCACAGTGTCTTACCGAAAAGAATTTCTATTTGTTTATGGAGAGCTTGGTCTAATTGTTTAGCGGTGGATGACAGAGTGCAGAGCAAAGGGATTTATTTGGCCTCCGCTTGTGATTGTTGCGCACGTAAAGCCCCTGAAACGCTCAATCATGTGTTATCTTAAGGAGATGTAGCTACAGCTGTTTGGTACCACACTAGTGCTGTGATGGGAGTCCCGTTTACGAAAAGTCTGCCTTGGAAAACTGGAGTGATGATCTCGTTTCATTATTCAAAAAAGTCCTTTTTCAACGGCATGGTGATTGGCTTGCTTCCTTGCCTTGTTACATGGAGCTTGTGGAAAATGAGGTGTAAGGCTAGAATGGAAGGCGTTCAGGATAATACTGGAAAAATCTAGAGGGAGGTTCGGTTTTGGATCAAGGTTTTGGCTGATAATCTTAGAGCTACCCATAAGTTATCCATGCAAGATATTAAAATTCTTGAAGCTTTCCAGATTGTTCGTCCAAATATTGGGGTGAAAGAGATAAAAATAGTTTATTGGTCCAAACCACTCCCGGGCTGGGTGAAACTTAATTGCGATGGAAGCTATCGTGGCATCCGGGGAATTCGGGAGGGGGTGGAATTATCCGTGATTTTCAAGGTGTGGTTAAAGCAGCATTCTCAGCTCACTTTGGGAATGGGACTAACAATGGGGCCGAACTTAAGGCTATTTTGGAGGGTATCCGTCTTTGTAAGCAATTCCACTTTTTTAATGTCGTTATTGAAAGTGACTCTCGTATTGTTGTAGACTGGTTCCGAAAAGGAAGATGTACTTTATGGTACCTTTGAGATTTTTGGGATGATTTAAAGGTTGAGCTCGAGGGGCTAAACTTTGAGGTGGTCCATCAATATAGGGAAGGTAACGGCGCGGCCGATTTTCTGGCTAGAGAAGGAGAAACATGTAAGAATGAGATTTATGAGGGTCATAATTGTCTTCCTAGACGTCTTAAAGGCATTATCCGTGTGGAGAAGTTGGGTATTCTTTATCTTCGTAAAGGTAGAGGTTTCTTCTGAGTTTTTTGTGTTTGTGTGTTTTTATTTGATGTTGGTTTTATAGGCCTGTTTAGATTTATTTCATTTTCCTAGGCTTGTTTAGATTGGTTTGTTTTTATAGGCCTATTTAGATTTTTTTGTTTTGTTTTTGCCCTCTTAGGCCTGTTTAGCTTCTTTGTTTATGTTGGTGTGGGTTTTGTTTTTTTTAGGAGGTTGTTGGTAATCTCTTAGTTGTCCATTTTGTAACCACGGTTTTCCTTCGCCATAAGTGAGGATTTTTTTTTAATAAAATTGGGACGAAGTCACTATTGGGTGGCTACCGGCTCTTCGCTAAAAAAGAAAAAAAGAAGAAGAAGATTTTAAGTACTATGATAGTAGTTTTTTCTTTAAAATATTTAAATATATATATTAGAGCATACACTATATATATTAGTACATATACTTATATATATATAAGTACATACACTATATATATATACTATAATAGCATAATACTTTAAATGGAAACATAATATATAGTGATAGACATTTGGTTATAATTAATAAAACTAACAACAACCTATATATATATATATAGTATATATATTATATATATAAGTACATACACTATATATATATATATATATTATAATAGCATAATACTTTAAATGGAAATATAATATATAGTGTAGACATTTAGTTATAATTAATAAAACTAACAACAACCTATATATATATGTAGTATATTATATATATATATATATATATATATATATATATATATATATATATATATATATATATATACTATGATAGCATAATACTTTAAATGAAAATATAATATATAGTGATAGACATTTGGTTATAATTAATAAAACTAACAACCTATATATATAGTATATATAGTATATATATTATATCTATAAGTACATACACTATATATATACACTATGATAGCATAATACTTTAAATGAAAATATAATATATAGTGAACGACATTTTGTTATAAAGTATTTCACAATATAATATACTATATATATTATAATATAATATTAGATAAAATATGCTATATGTTATAGTATACATTATAATATATAACATATATTAATAAAATAAAATATTATTAATATATTTTGGAAAATCAATCAAGAAACGGTTGAACGATGGACTCAAACGTTCTAACATTTTATTTCTCACATTCCAACGTTTCCTTCCACGTTCGAACTTATAGGATTTAACATTCGAACATAATGCTTTTAAATTTATTTATGCTTTCAAAAATTTGAGGTTTATCCTTTACGTTCGCATGTAAACACATACGTTCGAACGTTTAGCCAAATGCCCGAACGTGTATGTATTACGTTCGAAAGTAAAACAATTAAATATATTATACATTATACATTCGGACGTTTTGTTATACGTTTGAACGAAATGTATTTTACATGCGAGTGTAAAATATACACGTTCAAACGTTTTATCTTAACGTTGGAACGTATGTTTCTCTATGTTCGAATGTTCATGCAGAGAAATTTAAAATTATAACAAAAGATGCATCAATAGTACTCATAATTTTTTTTTCCTTTTCTATTTTCAGGATATTGCTCATCCTTTGCATACCAAGAAATGAGGGAGGGAAGGAGCCACTCAGGATACTGCTCGGATCGGGGCTCATACTATTATGGTAGAGCGAGAGGCACTGATCAACGAGTTTGACGAGCTCAAATGGGAGCAGAGGAACCAGGGAGATGGTCTTCCTCAGTAGAGGCTGGGGAAATATCTGCACATTGAACGTTATGTGCAGACAAAGTTATCATCTGAGTGTTGTTTACGTACTTCTATAATATTTTATTTTTTGTTTTTAATTTTTGTAAGGAACAATATTATTTAATATATCTATAGTTTTTTAATTTCAATTTTCAATCTTCTTTAATGTTATATTTTTCAACTTTAATACTAAATCACTGCACTTCAAATATACATAAACATAAATATATATTTATATATAAATATATGTATATATAAATATATAATTATATTTTACAAATTGTGTATATGTAAATATATACAAGTTAATTTTTTAGACTTGTATACAAATTATGCATTATAAAAATCATATAAATTTTAAATTAGAGTCATATTAAATTTAAATTTACAATTAACGTTCGAACGTTAAATACTAATGTTCGAATGCTAGTGCTAAAACATTTCACATTCGCACATAAGTAGCCACATGTTCGAACGTAATTTTCCCATACGTTGGAATGTAAAAAAAATCTCATCTGCCTTTAGTGACGATTTTCAAAAACCGTCACAGAAAAAGCTTTTTAGTGACGGTTTAGGGACTGTCACAAATTCACAACCATCACTAAAAAACAATTGTGTTGTAGTGCCACCATGCATCTACATTATTGTTTTAAATTGCGTACAAAATAAATGCTTGGTTTTCAAGCCCAGTTACATGATCCCAGCATTTTGTCTCATATTATATAGAATAATATTGGTAATCAAAGGCTAGCTAGCTGCTAGCTGATAGGTTCAGTAGTACCGGAAGCATTTATATATATATATATATATATATATTTATAAGAAATAGACTTCATTTCATTCATTCATTCTAAAATGAGTTACATCTGCGACTCAAATTACAAGTCAACTATATTCTGATCAAAGCTTCTCGTACGTACGACGGCATTGTCTAAACCAGAGACTCTCAGAGAGTATCTGCTCCAACCTCCAACCAACAACCAAACTCCATCCTCCAAAAGAGGAGAAGTAAACCACCAAACTTTATCCTCCAATGGAGGAGAAGTAACCAACAATAGCTATGGACATAAGTCCATTAGCCTATTTCACCTTATATTCTAACAAAAAAACCAACAGAACCAAAACTCCAACATAAACAAACTGACATAGAGTCGGAACTACTGATTCTTACAACAACAAAATCCCAACCAAAACAAACACAACAAAACAACCACCAAACATAGCAACTGAAACGGAAGAAAATGCAACAACAGGATCGGTGGTGGCGTGTGAAAGTCACGCGCCACTCTGGGAGGAAGCCAAACGGCCGGTCGATGCAGTGCCGGTGTACTAGGCCCTAAGCTGCTGCACATGGCTCCGACGCGGTGTGATACGCGGTGGCTCGTGTATGCCACGCGTTCTCTGTAATCCGCACGTGGGAGCAACGCGCCGCTCCAAATGGCGCCCAAAGCGGACGGCTGCAAGATCGGCGGGCGAGGGTTCATCCGATGGCACGCGTGTAGGAAAACTCTACCGGAGGAGCTCGGATCGACCATCTCACCTTATTCGGCTGAAACCTATAAAACAACGAAAAAAAACTACGAAACCGTCGTAGACGACAGTAGAGAGGGAAGAGAGGAAAAGGGAAGAGGAAGCCGAAACTTCCCCTCCCCCCGGCTGTGATCGGATGAGAGGGTTTTGAGAGAGAGGGTCAGGGCGATAGAGGGTCTGGGCCACACGTTATTTCAATGTGGAAGCTTTAATAATTAGTCATTACATTTGTGTCGTAATTTTAAAAGACTGGTCAATATGTATAGGATTTCTGAAAAATCACTTAAAAATCTCACTTCATTCACCTAGTAATTAGTAATTAATTAATGTGGGACTTAATTTATATATATATATATATATATATATATATATAATTAGCTATTAGGCCACAGCTAGTACTAGGAATAGTGTGGAGCGCCTGATCAGTGTAATTTCTAGAAGGAAAAAAAAAATTATAAATCTTTTCTAGCTCTTACAAATTTGAAGTATAATTACAAGCATGGAATATAGCTGCATGCATGATTGAGACCCCCGAGAAATTCCTCCATCGATCAAATTTGATGATGTTCGGTCTGTCTGGTCATGAAATTAATTATCACTGCAATAAAAAAACTTCTTTTATGGTGAAATTTTAAAATTTAAATTTCATTCCTAAATACTGATGAAAGTCGTTTATCGTTTCAACATTTAATATTACATCCCAACAGAATATTTAGGGATGAAAAATTACTTTCCCAATAAAATTACCATTCAAACGTGTACCAAAACATTCGATCATAAAATAAATAAATATTCGAACAGCTATTAGTTACGACCAAATGGAAAATTGGCGGGATAAGTTCATAAATTTAGCGAAAAATTCCCTTACCATTTGAATGATTTATCTGAGTGTTTGAACGCAAATGAGTTTTTGTTCAACTGATTTATATCTCATTCAATCGATTGGTTTTGATATGGAAGAAGTTTTCCAAAATAATATTAACGTTTGAACATGGTTAGTAACTGTTCGATCGATACTAATACCCGATCAAATGGAAAATATGGCATGAGTGGAAAATCCGTTTAAAGGCTTCTACACAGTACGTTCAAACATGACCATAATTATAATTTATTTAATATAAAAACAATACCTTAATTAATTATGGATAAATATTTAATTTAGATTAAAAAATAGCAATCAAAGAATATAGAGAATAAAAATCAATAATTAGTTTAGAAAAGGCCTACAAAAAAACCAAAGATTATCGGCATTCAATAAGGGCTAGCACCTTTCCAAAAAAACGCCACTAAATAATTAGCAGCAGTTTTTTATTGGTTTAACCGTCTGCTGGTAGTGGGCGGTCACTTTTTTCACATACTGGTGTTTGACACGGTTCTTGAAAATCTCATTAACGGCGATTTTATACAATTTAGCAACATTTTTTAAAACGCCACTAGCTTTCCTAATTTAATGGCGTCTAACGAAATGCCGCCATTAGTTCGTTGCCATCCCATTGCATATAATAGTGGCGTTACAATAAATGCCACTTCTAATACGTTGTCAACGCATCATATAAATTGGCGGCATTTATTTAAATGTCACTAATAGTACATTGGTGACACATTGAATAAATTAACGACATTTAGCTAAATGCTGCCACTAATTAAAATAGCAGCGTTATCATAAACGCCACTGTTAGTACGTTGCCCGTGCATCACATAAATTAGCAGCCTTTATTTAAACGCCACCAATATTACGTTGGCGATACATTGAATATATTAATGACATTTATTTAAACGCCGCCACTAATTAAGATAGCGGCATTACCATAAACGTTACTGCTAGTACATTGCCGGCATATCATATAAATTTGCAGTATTTATTTTAACGCCATCAATAGTACGTTGGCGACACATTAAATAAATTAACAACATTTGTCTAAACGCCGCTATGAATAAATTGCCAACGCATTGCATTAATTAACAGCGTTTAGAACACAACAATAATATGATATACCACAATAAAAAAATATATAATATATAAATTAAAAATAAATATGATATAATGGGTCATTATTCATATGATAAAAAAAAATTACAAATCAAATCACATTAAAGTTCTTCACCACAGCCCACATATTTCACAAGCGACTTCAGACCTTCGAAGCCCTTGTACGTCTCAAGGATCTTCTCCCTAAATACTTGGTTGAAACCTGTCATATAGCCCATGGAAGTTTCGCGGAGTCTTCCTTCTTTTCCCTTAAACTCATGACTCATGTACACACCATGAGCCTTGTAAAAGGGTAGTACACCTTCCATAACTACATGCGTCTTTCAAATGGTCCCTGCAGTTATGACGTTTTTATTAAAAAATTATGCGAAGAGGTGGACAATCAAAACACAAGCAATCGGCTTTTGTTAACTTGTAATACCAGATACTCATGATGACCTTGTCCTGCATAAAATCTAACATAGGAGCGCATGGGTACGTAATTCTTGATCTTGATCTTCACATTGTGTTTGTCATTAGCTAATTTCCGACCATTTCTTTCATGGGTGGAAATTGGAATATCTGACTCACAACATGACTTCTTCATAGTCTCAGTACTCATACAAATTCTGACGAGCTTTACTGCCTCCCATGAGCCAAACTAGAAGAGAGCTTCAAAAGCTATCTGCAGATAAAATACCAGTAATTAAGTTCCAACAGAAAGATCTCCACAGAAATAATTCCAACCATATAGAGAATAAAACACTGCTCTGTTTTGATTTTAAAAGCACACACCATTGCTATTAACATTCTATTTTTAAATACAAGCTCTAATGAGCTATCTATGGAAATATACAATGTAAAGCTATCTATGGAAATATACTACGTAAAGCTATCTATGGAAATATACAACTAAAAGCCATTTACATAGAAAGTCAAAAACTGACAGCAATGACAATCCTTGATTTATTGCTAGGCTGATTTTCTGCTGAATTGTTGCTTCGGTTGGGATTGTGGCAGATCTTCAGTATCTTCCTTAATACGCCCCCGCAAGAACGGACTTCCGTCAGTAAGACCGATCTTGATCTTGAGATGATCTGTACGTTGCTGTGAGAGAGGCTTGGTCAACAAGTCAGCAAGTTGATCACTGGTATGAACATGACGAACATTGAGTACATTTTTTTGAACCAAGTCACGAACAAAATGAAGATCAATTTGAATGTGTTTCATTCTTGAGTGTTGAACCGGATTGAAGCTAAGGTGAGTGGCTCCCAAGTTGTCACATAAGAGCAGTGGAGGATTTTGTAGTGGAAACTTCAGTTCTTGAACAAGAGAGACAATCCACATACATTCAGCAGCAGTAGTTGCTAATGCTCGATATTCTGCTTCGGTAGATGAGCGAGCAATCGAACGTTGTTTTTTTGAGCTCCATGATATAGGTGTTGAACCAAGTAGGACTAAGTATGCTGATGTCGAACTTCGATTGTCCAAGTTTCCTGCCCAGTCCGAATCAGAGAAGCATAAAAGGGATGGATTAGCTTCTTTCCTTATTGTGATGCCTTGGAAAATTGAGTTCTTCAAATATCTCAGCAATCGCTTAGTTGCTGTCCAGTGAGTTGTAGTAGGAGCATGCATGAACTGAGAGAGTTTATTAACTGCAAAGCTGATGTCAGGCCTAGTCAAGGAAAGGTATTGCAGTCCACCAATAACTCTTCTATATTCAGTGGCATCAAATGAGGAAGTGCCATCATCAAGCTTTAAGGAAATTGATGTTGACAGAGGAGTCGTGACATCTTTGGCACCCTCCATACTTGTTCTTGCAAGTAGCTCTCGGATATATTTGTGTTGACTTAGAAATAGTCCATCTCTTGTGGATATTACTTCTATGCCGAGCAAAAAATGTAGAGACCCCAAATCTTTAAGAGAGAATTTTTTCCAAGCTGAGAAATAATTCTTTCCACAAATGACGAATTATTTCCAGTAATTACCAAATCATCAACATACACTAAACAATAGACAAGAACAGAGTCATGATGATACACGAATAGGGATGAGTCAGATTTTGCATTTATAAAACCAAACTCAAGCAAGGCATGTTTGAGAGCTGAGTACCAAGCACGGGGTGCTTGTTTGAGTCCATATATTGCCTTGTTAAGGCAACACACATACTCTGGTTTTTCAGAATCCCAAAAGCCTGGGGGCTGTTTCATGAACACTTTCTCAGTGAGATGACCATTCAAGAATGCATTGTTTATGTCTAATTGTCTGAGTGACCACCCCTGCATCACATCAATAGACAAAACTGTTCGAATTGTAACAGGTTTAACCACAGGACTAAAAGTCTCTTTGTAGTCCACATCAGGCCTTTGATTGAAGCCTTTTGCCACAAGTCGGGCTTTGAACCGATCAATTGAACCATCCGCATGTCTCTTAATTCGAAAGACCCATTTGCATCCAATTATATTGCACTTTTTCGGTGGTGGAACAAGTTTCCAAGTATCATGACTCATGAGCGCAGTTAATTCTAAGGACATGGCTTCACGCCATCGGGGATCAGAGATGGCTTCAGAAACCGTGTTTGGTTCCAATGATGGAGGGATCGGATGCTTGGTGACCAAAAAAGATTTTTTTGGTCTGTAAATGTTATTCATTGATCGGGTTGCCATAGTGTGTGTGCGCAAATCAGCAGTAGAGGGCATCACAGACTCATTCTTAGTTTGGGTATGAACAGATTCACGATTTTCGAGAATAGAAAATTGAGAAATTTCTTGCGCAATTAAAGGAGATGAAGGAGATACATTTACCTGGGAGAATCGGTGCCAGAGAAGACGCAACCAGAGGTGAATGATCCGTGATGGTACCCAGTGCCGGAATCGGGAGTATTGTCGAAGATGATGGAAGATTCGGCATGGAGATCTGGACAGGATTTGGAGAGATGAACTTCTGAAAGGGAAAGTTCCCTTCATCAAATGGTACATGACGAGAATGATAAATACGGTGCGTTTTGGGCTCCATACATAGATAGGCATTTTGAGAAAGAGAGTAACCCACAAACACACATGCCGTGGCTTTGGGCTCTAGCTTATTTCTGTTATAGGGCCTGGTAAACGGATAACACAAGCAGCCGAACTGTTTAAGTTTCATGTAATTGGGTGCTTGGTTAAACAAATGCTCAAATGGAGATTTATTTGGGGATATGGAACTTGGCATTCGGTTTATAAGGTAAGTAGCGGCTTGAAAGGCATAGGGCCAAAAAGAACGAGGCATGTGAGCATCTGTGAGAAGTGTGAGCCCAGTTTCAACAAGATGGCGGTGTCGTCTTTCAGACATGCCATTTTGTTGTGGAGTATGAGGAGCCGTTGTATAGTGAGCAATTCCATGGACAGATAGATAAGACTTTAACTTGATATATTCGCCACCATTGTCCTAGTATAAACTCTTGATTTTTTTGTTAAATCTATTTTCCACAAGATGTCGAAATTGAGGAAAAATGATTTGCACACTAGATTTAGTTGACATTGGATAGAGCCAAATATATTTGGTATAATGATCAACAAAAATAATGTAATATTTTGAACCATCAATACCAATATCATGAGCAGGACCCCAAACATCCGAATAAATTAATTCCAATGGAGCATTGCTTGTTAAGCCATGAGAATTAAAAGGTTGATGATGAGATTTATTTTGAGAGCATGAACTACAAAGAGATGAGTGCCCATTATTTTTTGTGGGTAAAGAAAAGGTACGAATAACATGATTAACAATTTTTGACGAGGGATGACCAAGTCTTTTATGCCAACCATCCGGAGTAGTACGTTCATGAACGTAAGCAACAACTTTTTTTGAAACCGTGGCTAACGACTCTGGTAGTGGATACACGCCATCTTCACATTCACCTTTGAGTAGTGTCGCCCCCGTGATCCGATCCTTCACCAAGAAATGAGATGGATGAAATTCTAAATAGACATTATTTTGTTTGGTGAAATGATGGACAGAGATAAGATTTTTTTGAATGGTGGGAACGCACAAGGTATCATGTAAATGAAAAACTCGATTAGGTGAAGCAAAGGATAAAGAACCAACATGAGATACAGGCAAACCTGAACCATCACCAATTACCACCTCATCAGTACCATCATACTCCGAGTGTATTGAAAGATTTGAGAGGTCAGTGGTCATGTTGTGAGAGGCAGCGGAATCAACAAGCCATTTTTTATTTTTTCCTTGAGAGGAGGCCACACAATTTGCAGTGATTTCAGTGGAATTGAACTTGAAGCAGGTTCTGGCCGTATGGCCCATTTGTTCACAAAGTTGGCATTTGGGCTTATATTTCTTGAAGCCCGAATCAGATGGCCCACGCTTACCACGCCCTTGATTGCCACGGCCTTGATTTCCATTTGAAGAGGGCTTCTATGAAGAATAACTAGCATTTCCAGTTGAGTTCCCTTTCCGTTGAGTATAGTTTGCGGTAGCTATCAGAGTAGCCGAGTGTGCTTCCAGTCGGCGGATATAGTTTTCATGACCAACCAGCAAGTCATGAATTTCCTCAAATTTCATTGAGGTTTCCCGAGCACTTATGGGTGCTGCAATCTCACGAAACTCAGGTCCAAGGCCGTTTAAAATATAGAGTGTTAGATCATCATCCGAAACTGGGTGATCTATGATTGCAAGTTCATCAACAATCATTTTAACTGCTTGGAGAAATTCTGTGACAGATCTATTTCCCCGAGTGCTCAAGGTTAAATCTTCCTTGAGTTGCATGGCTCGTGTTCGGGATTTGCCCTCATAAAGTCGAGTAAGGGCTGACCAGGCCTGTTGAGACGTTTTGCAAGAGGCAAGTAGTGGTGTGATTGTGACGGAGGTGGAAGCAAGAATGGCATGGAGGAGGAGTTTGTCTTGACGCACCCAGTGGGAGTGCGCTGCTGTAGAGGCGGCAGAATTGGTTGTGTCAATGGCTGGACATTAACGTTTTCCAGTGACAAAATCAATGAGGTCGTAACCTATGAGCAGTGCCTCAAATTGAGCTCGCCATTGAGGGAACGTGGCAGGGGTGAGCTTTTCATTAATGGTGGTGGCTGGGTTGATAGTGATGATTTGTGTGGCGGATTGAGTAGGAATAGCAGCCATGAACGAGAGAAGGGGAGAAAAAAAATCTCGTTAGAGGGCCGGCTCTTCTGATACCATATAGAGAATAAAACACTGCTTTGTTTTGATTTTAAAAGCACACACCATTGCTATTAACATTCTATTTTTAAATACAAGCTCTAATGAGCTATCTATGGAAATATACAATGTAAAGCTATCTATGGAAATATACTACGTAAAGCTATCTATGGAAATATACAACTAAAAGCCATTTACACAGAAAGTCAAAAACTGACAGCAATGACAATCCTTGATTTATTGCTAGGCTGATTTTCTGCTGAATTGTTGCTTCGGTTGGGATTGTGGCAGATCTTCAGTATCTTCCTTAATAAACCAGTCGTCATGATTTTTTGCATCTCAAAACTAACTTACAAAGAAATCCTCACCCACCTCACCTACTATTCTTCACTAATCACACATCATGCATTCAGATTATATACATATGCCACTGTTGCATCAGAGCTTTTGCAACACAAATCACAAAAAACTGAATTACAATCTCCAATCTCCGAAGATGTCTGCATTACAATCGAGAACCCGGAAGACATCGACGAAACCCACCACCCCCCCCCCCCCCCAAAAAAAGAGACCAGAAATAAAGGTCCCAAGATAATCTAAAATTCTCAGTTCAGAAGAAAAAAAGTAGAGAAAACTCATTTTCTTCACCTTACAAAATAAATTTCATGGGTTGTTGTTGCATTGAAGGTAAATATTCTAATTTCTACAAACTTAGTTTATGTGTATTGTGGTTGAATTTTTGCGTGTTTGTCTATGTTATGCATGACAAAGGAGGGTGTCTTTGTGGACATTCCCTGTGTTTTGCTTTATTTTGTTCTGTTCTTGCGTATGAAAACTGGATAGAAACCGTTCGAACTATATCAAGAATCGTTCGAACCGAAGGTATATACATTCAAACATGAGTAATGCTACTCATAATTCTAACTTCCATCATCCTATGATGTGTCATTAGATGATTAAAAATTATTTATTATATTTCACTTGTGAACCTATCATCTAATGCCAGATCATGGGAGGATGATGAGAGTTGGGATGATGAATAAATTTTTTCTTTCGAACATTAACTATATTACAGTGTTGAATCAGAAATGTTAAACATATCAAGAACTTATAAACTTAAAACTTATAAACACCCAATTAGATTTTTTTAAAACAAATGAAATAATTAACAACATAATTACAAAAAGTATACTTTACAAAAATAAGGAAATTTATATTAAAAGGAAAAAAAAAAAGACATTTAAAACTTAGAAGCAACAAACTAGCTCTCCATAAAAAAAATGAAATAACTAACAAGATAATTAATTAGGAGAAATAAACTTCTAAAAAATAAATTAATTTAAATTAAAAGGAAAAAGAAGACATTTAAAACTTAGAAACAACCAACTAGCTTTCTATATATAAAAAAAGTATGAAATAAGTAACAACATAATTAATTAGGAGAAATAAACTTTAAAAAATAATTAATTAAAATTAAAAGAAAAAACAAAAGAAGACATTTAAAACTTAGAAATAACCAACTAGCTCTTTATAAAAAAAAAGTATGAAATAACTAACACCATAATTAATTAGGAAAAATTAATTTTAAAAAAATGAATTTAAATTAAAAGTAAAAAGAAGGCATTTAAAACTTAAAAACCAACTATCTCTCTATAAGAAAAATGAAATAACAAACAACATAAGTAATTAGGAAAAATAAACTGAGGATCACTATTTTAATTAGGAAAGAGATGAATTTAAAACTAAGGATCACTATTTTATTCGATTTTAAAGAATTTAACAAGATTATAAATATAATTTAAATCGAAAGCTTATCTCTTTAGGCGTTATTCATCTTTAATTATTTTTATGTGTTGTTTGTATTAGTTTCATATCTTGTATGTTGTATCAAAGAAAACATTAGACTCGTTACAGAGTTATTGATAACTCTTGAATTATCCAAAGTGGACATTTTGGGATTGTAAAATCATTGTCGCAAACTGTAAAAAAAAAAAAATCACATTCAAACGTTACATCTCACGGAAGACTTCCAACCTTAGTCTTGTGCTGTCGATGATCGATATTGTTGGCAATGATGAAGTTCATTATCTTGAAAAAATATGATAAATTAGCTTGTTTGATGCTTTTCGTCCCATAATAGGGAGGAGCATCTGGACTCACAACAAGCTATTGAGCTTAATGACCAAAGAGGCTATCTAGCCCATATATACATCAGTGCACTCATCCTCACCCATCCCCCCATCACCTATGGGTGGCAATATATGACACGGCCCATTAATCCAACACGAACACGATACAAAATTAGTGGGTTTGAATTTGATGTTAATGAGTTTGGGTCAAAACGGGTTGACCCGTTAGTGATCCGTTTAAACCTAATTAACTGTGTAGGTTCCCATTCAACATTGTGATTTTGGTAGAATCATCCTGTGTTGTTCTTCGGATATGTTGTTCATGGTGCATACATGTTACTCGTTGATACACCTTGCCAAACGAGTATATTTGGAGAACTATGGGGAGATACTGTCAAAAGTTCATTGGACGTGACAGATAATATTTGGTAAGTTAATAAGTATGATCTTCCAATCTTGAATGGGATATGATCATCTACCTAGTGAAACATAGATATTGCACATAGAATAAGTACATGCTTGCTTGTTGATGTGCATGCGACTGTTTGTAATATGGTTTTAGGCATGGACAAGAGTTTAATGCGAGTTAGAGATCGATTGGGTACAGATTGCAACATATATGCTGAAAGTGTTAACAAATTCTTGTAGTTTGCAGTAAGTTGTACAATTGTTATTGACGAGTGAAGGATCCATATTTTATAATGAGTTTGCTCATTCTTGGTCTGAGATCACTAGAAAATGATATAGACTCACATTTATAGCCATTGATTGCGGAGTTGAAAGATTTATGGGAAAATTGGGTCTAGGTATTTGATGCATAAACATGGAATCGTTCAAGATTCATGCAGCAGTCTTATGAATAATAAATGATTTTTTTTGCATATTTCCAACTTATCAAGTTGGAATACAAAGGAGAAAATGACATGTTCAACTTGTAACAAACACACCCAATTCGAGTGGCTTATGTATGGGAAGAAACTATGCTTCATGGGTGTGTCATTGTCAATATTTACCTATTGACCATAGATGGCTTGAAAATACCAGAATGTTTGATGGCACTGTTGAATAGAAGCACCCTCCACCATATTTGTTTGTCGGGGTCAAGGAACTACTATAGGTGCCACATTGAAAAAATATCATAATGTGGATACGATTAAGGTTAAGACTCCTAATGAACATACCAAAGGTGAAGGAGACCTAACGGCTTGGCTTGCTTTATATATGAGTACACTTACACAAACTTATGCACCTTTAGCTACAATTTCATGGCATAAAATCTCCAAAGATTTCAAAGACCTTATCAAAAAGTGTTGTTTGGTAATGTTTAATTCATTTATCAAATTATTTAATGTGTAGGCAAATATAGAATATGCAAATGATTTCTTTGTATATATTTTTTCAATAATGACTTTGAATTAAGTTTTGATGGGAGAGAGAATGACACAGGAGTGATTAAGATTCCTAATGAACATACTGAAGGTGAAGGAGACCCAACGGCTTGGCTTACTTCATATATGAGTACTCTTACACAAACTTATGCATCTTTAGCTACAATTTCATGGCATAAAATCTCCAAAGATTTCAAAGACCTTATCAAAAAGTGTTGTTTGGTAATGTTTAATTCATTTATCAAATTATTTAATGTGTAGGCAAACATAGAATATGCAAATGATTTCTTTGTATATATTTTTTCAATGATGACTTTGAATTAAGTTTTGGCGGGAGAGAGAATGACACAGGAGTGTTTGAGGATTAGCCAAATGAATCCAATAAAGCCACTAAGCCCAATGACTCATAATACCAACTCATTATCCAGCCCATTGTCCAACATGTTTTTTGAAACGTCATTCTGAGAAGATTCTGAATGACTTAGCTAGCAAGCTATATTTCATTGAAAATCCTCATGTCTCTAGTTTTCAATGCATCAAACGGTGTGCAATTTGGAGTTTTCTAGAGGAAATTAAAAGGATTTTACTGAAGGGTGTGCAAGGTTGGTGGGATGTTGCGAATTTTCAAATTTTTTCTTGTTTTTTAAAATTCTCATGTCTTTTGGAGTTACCCATGCTTGGAGGGTTGTTCCAAATTTCCTATATAAACCCCTTAATGCTAATGAAAAATATAGACTTGAGTTGATTACAAAATTGAGCTTTTAGCTTATGAAGAAGAGCTTCTTCTTTTAACTCTAATCCTTTGATCGATTATGGTAGGTGGCGAGTTCTTGGTTTATATCCCTTGAGAGTTTTCTTTGGGTGATGATTTTTGTATCCCTTTGATATTCTTGTTCGGGTGGTGAGCTTATATTCCTTTGGGTGGTAATATCTATATCCCATTGGATCCTTTTATCTTTTATCTTTTATTTCCTATTATAAGCTTGGTATCAACTGGTATTAGAGCTTTTGGTTATCATGGTGGGTCGTCATCGCGGACCAAATGTTGAAACACCTCCTCGTCATGAAAGAAATATACATGATGTTGAAATGGATGAGTTGAGGGGACAAGTTTAGCAATTACAGCAGTGCCTTGAGCGACATGAACCATTTGATCGTAATGGTTCTCATTATAATTCTAATGGTCACTCTTCTGGAGAAGAAGATAATGAAGAAGGAAATCCGTTTGAAAATCCACTTTACCATTGTAGAAGTGAAGCATCCTCAAATGAGTCTCTTCCTTGTCAACGTCCTCCACGGAATCATGGTTTTCAACGAGATCAACTAGATGTAAAAGTTGATATTCTAGAGTTTGAAGGAAGAATGAAACCGGAGGAGTTTATCGATTGGCTATATTCATTTGATTGGGTCTTTGATTATAAAAATGTTCCAGATCATCATAAGGTGAAGCTTGTTACCATTAAATTAAAGAAGCATGCTTATTTATGGTGGGAGAATTTGAAGAAGCAATGAGCTCTTGAAGGCAAAAGTTGTACTGTTACTTAAGGAAAAGTGAAAAAAGAGTTTAAGAGAAAAGTTTTGCTGGAAAACTACCGACAAGATATTTTCCTTAAGTTCCATAATCTTAGGCAAAGGGACAATACTATAGAGGAGTATATTGCAGAATTTGATCATCTGCTTATGAAATGTGATATTGCCGAACCAGAAGAGCAGACTATTGCTCGCTATCTTGGTGGGCTACGGATGGAAATTGGGAATATTGTCCAATTATAGCCATATTGGACTTATGCTGATGTTGTCAAGCTGGCATTGACAGTGGAAAAACAACTTAAGGAGGCTCTTTGAAGTAGCCATCAGTTTGTAACAAAAGATGGGCATTCCAACCGCCAAACAAATTTTGGGAGGTAAGGGTACGAATTCTAAATTCTCAAAGAAGGAAGTGGGAGTTAGGTCAAGTTGTCCAATTGCCAATTCTCGCAAATGTTTTAAGTGCCAAGGAATTGGTCATATTGCTTCGGATTGTCCAAATCGCCGAATTGTGACTTTTATTGAATAAGAAGATGGCGAAGAAACTGAGGAGAATTTAGAAGGTGAAGAGGAAGAAGAAGAGGTCACCTATGCTGATAATAGAGAATCTCTTGTTGTTCAGTGAAGTTTAAGTGTGGATCGTAAATATGAAGATGACTGGCTTTGAACCAACATCTTTCACACAAGATGTACTTCTCATGGTAAGGTCTGTGATGTTATCATTGATGGAGGAAGTTGTGAGAATGTTGTGGCAGAAAATATGGTGGACAAATTGAAATTAAAGACGGAGTCACATCCTCAACCTTACAAGCTTACTTGGTTTCGCAAGGGGAATTAGGGAAAAGTCAATAAGCGATGTCTTGTTCAATTTTCTATTGGAAAGATTATCAAGATAAAGTACTATGTGATGTTGTGCTTATGGATGCATGTCATCTACTACTTGGTAAACCTTGGCAGCATGATAGAAGAGCTATCCATGATGGTTTTAAAAACACCTATGTTTTTGTAAAAGATGGAGTAAAGGTTGTCTTAGGTGCTTGTCAATTAGAGAAGACTCCCAAACCTAATAAGGGAGAGGGAACTAATTTACTCACGAAATCTGGGCTTGAGAAAGAGTTAAGAGTATGCTACTAAAGCTTGTTCTCTTGTGGTGTTAGAAGAAAATGAAGAAAAGAATGAGCCACCTCCAATTTTACAATCACTTCTTGTTAAGTTTCTCGATGTTATTCCTGAAGAGATTCCACATGGTCTCCCTCCCATGAGAGATATTCAACATTGCATTGACCTTGTACCTGGTTCTGTCATTCCTAATAAGGCGGTTTATAGGATGAGTCTTAAGGAGAATGAAGAGTTGCAACGGCAAGTGGAAGAGCTTTTGGCTAAAGGCTTGGTGAAAGAAAGTATGAGTCTATGTGATATCCCAGCTCTTCTTATTCCTAAGAAAGATGGAACTTGGCATATGTGTGTTGATAGTAAAGCGGCAAAAAGATTACTATTAAATACCACTTTCCAATTCCTCGGCTTAATGATCTTCTTGATCAACTTCATGGTGCTATTATATTTTTCGAGATAGATTTGCAAAGTGGTTATCACCAAATACGAATGAGGCTTGGAGACGAGTGGAAAACGAGCTTTAAGACAAGGAATGGCCTATATGAATGGATAGTTATGCCTTTTGGTCTTTCTAATGCTCCTAGCACTTTTATGCGGCTTATGAATCATGTTTTTAGACCATTTATTGGGCATTTTATTATTTTCTATTTTGATGATATTTTAGTGTATAGCAAGGGTAAGGAACAACACTTGAAGCATCTTTGACAAGTGTTCAATACTCTAAGGGAGAAAAAGTTGTTTGCCAACTTGAAGAAGTGCCACTAACTTACTAAAAGTCTTGTCTTTTTGGGATATGTTGTTTCCAGTAGGGGCATAAAGATGGATCCTAGCAAGATCTAAGCAATTACATGCTGGCTTACAACGAGGTCACTCCATGATATTCAAAGTTTTCATGGTCTTGCATCCTTCTATCTATCGTTCATCAAAGGATTCAGCACTATCATTGCTCATATCACCAAATGTTTGAAGGGTGGTAATTTCAAGTGGACAAGTGAAGCTGAGAAGAGTTTTGAAGTCCTGAAAAGGATGGTGATTGAAGCTCTGATTCTCTCTTTAACCGATTTTGATAAAATGTTTGAGGTTGATTGTAATGTTTCAAATGTGGGTATTGATGTTGTTCTTAGCCAAGAAGGTTAGCTTATAGCCTTCTTTAGTGAAAAGTTGAGTGATTCGCGGAAGAAGGATTCAACTTATGACAAAGAGTTCTATACCATTGCTCGTTCCTTACACCATTGGAGTCATTATATTCTTCCTAAGGATTTTATTCTCTTCTCTGATCATGAAACTTTGAAGTACTTAAATAGCCAACAGAAGCTCAATAGTCGACGTGCCAAATGGAGTGAGTTCTTGCAGTCATTTTCATTTCTTCTCAAGCATAAGGTGGGTGTTCAAAATCAAGTTGTTGATGCTTTAAGTCATGGATATTACTTGCTTTCCATTATGCAAGTAAATGTTGTAGGCTTTGAAATAGTGAAGGGGCTATACCAGGATGATCATTTCTTTGCAAAGGTATGAAAAGAGTGTTCAAATGGTCCTCATCATTCCTTTTTTCTTACAAGATGACTATCTATTCAAGGGAAACTATTTATGTATCCCACACTGCTCTTTAAGGAATTTCATTATTATTGAAGCTCATGGTAGTGGACTTGCTGGACACTTTGGAAGAGACAAGACATATGCTCTTGTCAAGAAAAATTTCTATTGGCCAAAGATGGAGAAATATGTTATGTGACACTTGGAGCGTTGTAGAACTTGTCACATTGCCAAGAGTCATGATCAAAATACGGAGTTGTACACTCCACTTCCAGTTCCAAAGTCTCTATAGGAAGTCGTAAATATGGATTTTGTTGTGGGTTTGCCAAAGACTCAAAGGAACAAAGATTCTGTTATGGTGGTTGTTGATCGCTACTCCAAAATGGTGCATTTTGTTCCTTGTAATAAGACACTTGATGCTTCTCATATGGTTGATCTTTACTTTTAAGAGATTATCAAGCTTCATGGTAGTCCTAAAACAATCACTTCAGATCGAGACACCAAGTTCATGAGTCATTTTTAGCATACTCTTTGGTGAAAGCTTGGAACTAATCTTCAATTTAGTTTTATTTGCCATTCCCAAACAGATGGTCAAACAGAAGTTGTCAATCGAAGTTTGGACAATTTGTTGAGAAGTTTTGTGGGAAAATTATTAGACAATGCGATCTCTTGTTAGCACAAGTCGAGTTTGCTTACAATCAATCCAGAAGTCAAACTACTGGTCATAGTCCATTTGAGATTGTCTATGGACAAAATCTCATTAGTCCTCTAGAGTTGGCACCACTCCCTACTACCCAAAATTTTAGTAGAGATGCAGAAGAGAGGGTGAAGTTCATTAAGAAGCTGCACGAACAAGTTTGAGATTGCATTCTCAAGCAAGCTGAGAAGTACAAGAAGCAAGCTAACAAGCATTGAAAACTAGCAGCTTTTAAAGAAGGTGATTTGGTGTGGATTCATCTTCGGAATGAACGTTTTCCAGGTGGACGTCAGGCTAAGCTTAGGCCTAGAGCTGATGGGCTTTTGCTTCAACGCATTGGAGATAATGCATACAAGATTGAGCTCCTAGGTGATTATGGTGTTTCAGCAACTTCCAATGTTTCTGATCTTTTGCCCTATTATGATGAAGAAGGAAAGCAAGACTTGAGGGCAAATCTTTTTCAACTAGAGGAGCATGACACAGGAGTGTTTAAGGATCAGCCCAATGGATCCAATGAAGCCACTAAGCCCAATGACTCTAAAGACCAACTTATTACCTAACCCATTGTTCAGCACGTTTGTTGAAACGTCATTTCTGGATGACTTAGCCAGCAAGCTATATCTCATTGGAAAGCCTCATATCTCTAGTTTCCAACGCATCAAATAGTGTAAAATTTGAATTTTTCTATAGGAAGTTATAAGAATTTTACTGAAATGGTGTGCAAGGCTGGTGGAAGGTTACGAATTTTTCAAGTTTTTCTTGTCTTTTGAAATTCTCTAGGCAATAGTTTTTTTAAATTCTCATGTCTTTTGGAATTACCTGTGCTTGGAGGGTTGTTCCAAGTTTTCCTATATAAACCCCTTTATGCTAATGAAAAATATAGACTTGAGTTGATTACAAAGTTGAGTTTTTAGATTTTGAAGAAGAGCTTCTTCTTGTAACTCTTACCCTTTGGTGGATTCCGATAGGTGGCGAGTTCTTGCTCTATATCCCTTGAGAGTTTTCTTTGGGTGGTGATTTTTGTATCCCTTTGGTGTCCTTGTTCGGGTGGTGAGCTTACCTTCCTTTGGGTGGTGATATCTGTATCTCATTGGCCCTTACAATCTTTTATCTTTTATTTCCTATCATAAGCTTGGTATCAGAGAAGCGTAAGACTGTTGATGAGTTTATGTGTTATGCATTCCGCAAATATAAGGCGAGATGTCATGAACATTAATACAATAAGTTTGATGACAAGGATAATGCACGCCAACATCATTTTCAAAATGTCCAACCTTCCAATTGGGAAAAAATTTGTGACATATTTGAGGATCCTGCATATAAGGTAAATGACTTGCTTTACGAATATTAATACTAATATTTACAAATGATTTACAAGAATGAAATTCTATAAACATAGCAAATATATCAAACTTGAAGATCTTTTTATCGTCTCTCTAAAAAACTGGTAATGCTATTTTATATAATGGATTGTTTAAGTTTGTTGTTTGTTATATTCTAATGATTTTATATCTATAAATGTGTCTTGTAATAAGAATTAGATACTAGTTACGATCTAACAAAATTATGTGCTGCACATACTAATTTTAATGGAGAGTGGACTCATCCTGACGCCCGTGAGAATTATGTAAGTATTATTATATGTTTTAATAAAAAATATTTGTATATTTGTGGCAATATTAATTATTTCTCTTATGTGTAGGAAAAAATGGTTGCACTGCATGCTAAATTTACATCTGATCAAAGTTTCTCAACAAGTGTTATTGATATTTTTTACAAAAGTTCTAAGTCCACATTCTGGATATTTGAGTGGTTTTGGTTGTTGTGTCAAGTCTTCTAGCTCATCCTTATCATTCAATAATGCCTCCAACACTTTTAGAGCTTTAGAGGAAGCAAGGCTTAAGATTGTGAAATTGAGGATAAAGCAGAATGAGTTAAAGGCTCAAGTGACACAATAAGTAGATATGGAGATTCCATTGAAACAACAAGAACAGCAACACTAGGAGTTCATGAGAGAGATGCAATTCCAAATGCATATTCTTCTACAAGAATTCAAGCCTCCAACTAATTGACTTAATTATAAATATTTTAGGACTGTTTTCTTTATTTAGTTTGCACTTATGAGACTATTTTTTATGTTTATTGGACAAATTCTGTTGTATTTTTTAAGATAATTATATGTGTATTTGGTTTTTCATTATTGGGTAAAAAAAATTACTACTATTCAAATGACCAACAACCATTTGAAGAAATAGCTAGTCCAATCATTTGAATGGTTATAGAGAACATTCGAACGTCATCCGTAATCAATGTTTGAACAAAACTCGGACATAAGAACTCCCCATTCGAATGTAATAAGTGTTCAAATAATTTTTGACGACATCGAACATTACATTTAAGTTCCAAGACTATATTGAAAGTTCAAACGTATTCTCCTAGTAACAAGTTCGAATGTATAAAATTCGATTGAACAATCAACATATAAAGTTGTATGGTCGACCACTAAATTTAACATACGTTCGAAAGAATTTATTTCGATCGACCTCTCAACCCAACGTGTTCGAACTTACTTTAACGACCAAACAAAATGATTTGACTGTTCGACCGTATATCTAGGATGAAATTTAATCGTCCCAAAAAGAAATTTCCGTTTGAACACTATCGAACGATTTTGTTCAATTTTGTGATGAAATTCAAATTGTAGTCCCTTAAAATATTTTCGGACAGTGATATTGGGACGGCCTTGGAACATTTCTGTTGTCCCAAAACACTTTTTGGAACGAAATCGTTGATTTTTTAGACCAAAATTTTCTTACCAAAAAACCTCTTTTGTTGTAAAGTATATATAGAACTCATGAATTTCATGTATTACCCTGACATATATATAAAAAGAATTAATGAAGATATATAAGAAATTAATTAAAATAGATGTATCGTTTTTCCGAGCATAAAATATGGGGATAAAATGGTGACAATCAATCGGACTATGATATATTCTTTGGGCAGAAAATTCCATGTATAAGCTAATTACTAGCCACTTAAATTCCGTCACCCGCATGAACCCCATGCACTTAGAAAATAAAATATATTACCAAATTACCAACCAATCCCATGACTCCACGGGGACCATAAGCTAATTAAAGATAGTGTGTGTACATATATATATATATATATATATATATATATATATATATATATATAAATCCATGCATGCATATATAATTAAAGAAACAAGGTTTCAGGCGGATTATTATTTAAAAGCTCATGTAAATTGTGATCATATTAACACATCAAGATGCAATATATAATATTGATCAATTGAATAATTCTATTTGAATGCATTTACATCACACGCTATCCACGTGTCTTAATTTAATTTAGAAGATCAATTTTAAAATTTAAATCTTACAAATTAAATTATATCATATAGATGATGTGGTGAAAAAGCTTTCAAATAGCAGTACTTTTTGATCAATTACATATGATGCAACAAGATGTAGGATATTTTGAGTCGACCATGCATTTCCTTTCTTTTTCTTTTTGTTTTGAAAGGAAAAAAAAATACTATTTATTGAAATACTTCATCAAGTGAAGGAAAGAACACAATTAGGAGGACATTCCTCCAATTCAACAACATCCTCCATACAATCTAGAGCATTTTTAGCTAGTAGATGTGCAGCTATATTAGCATCTCTTTTGATAAGATTGGCATTCCAACTCTCCAGCTATAGCAGTACTTTCTGTTTAGCATGCACTTCCTGATCTAGTACAGATCATGTAGAATGCATCGGGTATTGGAGGAATTAATAACGTTTCTCTTTAGGAAAATATTATTTAGGTAAGTAGTTTTAATGATATATATAACATATTGTTATCAAATGAGAGTTCTATATAATACATATATATATGCATAATTTATACTTTTCTTTTTTTCTAATATTGGTTCGCATGCATTAAAATAAAATCTAAGGTATTAGAGGATCGAGCGAGGGATCAGGTTTGGACTTATCTTCTTTGAAAAAATCAAGGAGGGGACCAATAAAGAAGGTAGTTTATTGTGGTTCGCCCGATCGATCGCAAAGGTTGCAGTTGCAAGGCACAATGAATAAGCTGGGGCACTACTTTTGATCTTTTGGCGCTTTCATTGGAAATCTTCACTTCCATTATATTACCTCTAAATCAATATTAATGCTAGAAGGAAGCAAGAGCAAAGGATCGAGGACAACTAGATCAGTTAGATGGGTCAGATTTTCAGTCGACAACTTCCCAATGTCACAAATTAACCTGCTATCTTGGCATGTAGGACGCGTGCCGGTCGATATGGAATGGGGGTACGTAGGGTAGAGCTTAAAGATATGAAGCTGAGATCTAGAAACTCATGCATGACTGTGGAGATGCGTGACCTTCACGTCACTATAAGAGAAATGAGTATTTATATCGAATTATTTGTGATGAAAATGATTATTTGTAATGAGAATAAATTCGTTTTAACAAGAAATAATCATTTTAACAGGAAATAACTAGCAACAAATAAGCAGTTTTCTTGTAGTGCGTGTTGTTCTAATTGTGCCTTTATGCAGCTTTATTGTTTTTCTTGTAAGAGGCGCTAGTCATGTCCTCTCCAATCATATTCAGCTCTTCAGTTGATCTACTCACTATGACTTGTGCATAAGATCAGTATATAATTCCAAAGTTGGGCACATATATGGACAGGTATTGGTCTACAAGGAGGGGAAAGAACTCTTGGTTCTTGCTTGCAGGGTTGAAAATATGATCACTTTTATCAAAATAACTCTTGGTTCTAGTACTAGCTTGTAGTGCCGGCCAACATCATCAAGAAAAGTCTAAAATATTTATTTGATTAATCACATCATGAATTAGTACTTGTGATAGCAGAACATTAATCGCACGTGTGCAGTTAAACACATGTACTCCTAAGGAAATTAACGGCCAAGAGTCTCCCTCATGCATGTGGATCGAGTACTACATGAGAATCAAAGGTTTAATTGTAGTAGTTTACTCTACAAATAGTAAACCTGAAAAATTGGACCACATCATCGTGCGCGCATTGGAAGCTAGGCTGCTTGTCCACTTGCATCAAATAAGATCAGTAGGAAATTGTCCCCAGCCAGCTATGGAATTTTTTGTTTATTTTTATATATGTGGCAGTGGATAAATTTAAAAGGGAAAGGGCAATGTTTCGTTTTTTAAGAGTATAAAAAGAATTTTTAAGGGGGGAAAAACCTCTCTCATGAAGACAATCAATCCAATTATATATTACCATGCATGATTCTTGGGGCAGAAATTAAATTCCATAAACTAATATTAATAATTACTAGCCAATTAACTTCTGTCACACGCATGATCATGATAAACCTCTTGAAGATCTACAAAATATTTTATTAACAATTAAAGAGCAATAGATCGACCAATTTATATTTGAGTAATGATACACGCACAACATATTTCACAACATATTTCATAACACATGTTATAAAATAAGGGCATTTTTATAAAATGATGTTAGTTTTATAAGGTATTTTACAAAAGTATTCATCTTTTTAAAACATTGTTATGTAAAGTATTGTGAAAAGTGACGTGTATCTTTTTTCTTTATATACTCCACGTACGGGGACCATAATAAGCATATTGCATATAACCATTGATCAGTCCACATATGAAAGAGACAGATCATCATCGGTCATGAATGAGACCCACAAATTCCATCACTAATTTATTTGTTTCAATTTCATATGGAACAAAAAGCACAGGGAAAGCTGATGGATCGAGGAATTAGAATCATGCAGCATGCATCTTGAAATTAGGAAAAAGAGAACGATAAAATAAATAATTTTACTAGTGTTCAAACCAAATTCCAATATTCTATCTAGCTACATGATGATTAAGGTCTAAACATGAGATCAATCAAGCATCAATATCTATATATATATATTACGTACACATATACACAATAGCTCCTAATTAATTAATTGACAGTAGTTGCCTGCAGCTGATCCTATATATACTGTTTTGACAAAACTCCAATATTAAACCTGCATTGATCATAAACATGAAGAAGAGATCATTATATATCTTTCACACTTATATATTTGATAGCCTATTTAACAAATAACACAGGCATTTGGATTCTCTTCCATGCTTTGGACATAGTAATATGAGGTGAGGTGGGGATTATAAGCTTTGTAAGCCTTGACAAGCTCTAAAACAGGGTCAGGCTTTTCCTTCTTCTCTTCATCTTTTTTCTCTTCTTCTTTCTTGGATTCCTCTTTCTTCCCCTCGTCGGCCTTCGCTTCTTCCTTCTTCGCCTCCTCTTTCTTCTCAGGCTCTTTTGCCGGTCCAACAGATATTATATCTGCCATTGGCCAATATTTGCGCAATTTGCTCACAATATATATTGGATCCACTGTCCCTATCACAGTTAGATTCTTCTCCTTCATGTCCATTGCAATGGAATCAATGCCTACAAATTAACTTATATGAACGAATTAATATTAAAAAAAGAAAGACAACATTAAACGGACACTTATAACATGTATTAAATGTTGTATAAGGATCTACATAATATGTTATTTAAACCACCCGATTCAGTAAGATAATTGGAGAGGATCTATCAAGTTCACTATATATATATATATATATATATATAAAGTTATTCGTCCAACAAATGATCATGCCCTTAATTCCGGCAATAGTTTAATTATTTACACCATCTAAACCTCGCCTAAAAGATTTTTCCGGCAATAGTTTAATTATCATTATACATGCAGGTTTTTGCGACAAAATCCGAATCAACTTAAAAGGATGATGATGCAGCCCGAATATGTTATATATGCACGTACTTACGCGCCAAAAAGTTGCATGCTTAGGAAATTAATTACGCACGCTACAAGTACCGGACCAACCAAAACGTACGGGACTCGTAAAAATTAATTAGAAGTCCATAATGATAAGTTTACGCACTAATTATTTTCATTATTCCACCTCCCAGAAATAAATATGAAATTAGAAGTCTTTTCATAGAGGAAAAAAAACCATATATTTCATATATATATATATATACCCGGCCGGGAGAAGTAGTACTTGAAAAATAAAGGAAACAATACGTACGTCGTAACGTACCTGAAAGAGTAGAGACTGTTTTCAAGGCCTTGTGCTTGGCTTTGTCATCGTTTAAATCCAGCTTCAATACAACCTTCTGCAAGATTAATAGCAAATATACATATTGATCATCAATTTAATTATAAGATCATATAGATTTCAACCAGCTGCTGGCATGCTCTGTAATTTTTTTTTTTTTTTGTACTTTCTTTGACTACTAATAATTCAAGAACGATTATATATATATATATATATATATATATATATATATATATATATTCTAAATCTGAACATGAAACACGTACATCGTGAAATTAATTTTCAGAAACCAGTTTTCTGGAACTTAACTCTCAAACCGTTCATATAAGGAACCACTGCAAAAAGAGAATATTTAAAGCAAAACCCGTAAATAAATCCTTTAGAATTTTCAAAAGTGGAATCATGCAGCATGCATATTCCTGCTCCAAGCTGCCTCCCCAACAAAAACAAAAAAGTAGAAGGAAATTAATTGATAAAAAAGAGAATGAAAATTCAAAAGGTTGGCCGGGAGATCATCACCTTCATGATCTTCGTAATGCTTTTGTGATCAGGAATGTACAGATCAAGTCAAAGCCTGAGTTAATGGAGAATGCCGAAACAGACAGACGGGAGAGGAAAGCAGAGAGCTGCAAGTGGGTGCTGTAAGATAGCGGAAAAGGAGGGAAGCCAAGCCAAGACACAAAAAATCGAATAATGCTTCGTTGAAAAAAGATAAGAGAGGTTTGGACAGACCGGGTACCACAAAAATCCGAATCGAAACAAGAATTGCAGAATAGGAGAGAGAAGAAAAGTTAGAGAGAGAGACAGAATACGTAATGTTGAACAAGGGTAAGCAGTAGTGGGTGTATATTGGCCAACAGTTAGGCTATAATTGTTTGAACATGAAGCAGTGAACTGTCCCTTTCAGTGTGATGTACTCAAAGCGAATGATATATGGGAGAGTGACACAGTCACACGTGGACCTGTGTCACCATAGCACAGCAAACTGATTCTTTAATAATTTCCTGACCTTTTTTTCTTTTTAATCTTTCGGGAATAATTCCATCCATCCATCCATCCATCCACCTTAATTATAAGATGGAAGCATGCATGAAAGATCATGTATTAATTTGATATATATATAGTTTGTCTGATCTTTGACCAGTTGATCATCATCATTTACAGTATAAATAAATAGATAGTTTAAAGTGCATGCGCATGCATTTGTTTATCCATTTCAAACTGATTCATGATATGATCTATATATATTTTGTTTCCACGGAGGGAAATACTTTAGCTATAAAAATTATATAAAAATAAATTTATAAAATGACGTGATTTGATGTGATACATTAGATTATAAAATTTTTTTTCTTATAAAATAAATCTAATAGATCTTATGAAATTATGTCAGTTTATAAGATTACTTTTTGTATAATTTTTTTATATCTCTAACAATTCTCTTTCGTGAAATAGGAAATTAGAATTAACATTTGATATGATTTTGTGGATTCCACGAAGTTATAAGCTGGATTATTAAAACTTATATATATAGAGACCGGCCAGATCCACTCATGAATTAAATATTAATTTGGAGCTCAATTTTAATAATAAATAATATTAGAGATATATATATAAAATTTAATGTTCGTGATCATCCCTATCTTTTCTAAGTCACTACAAATATTTTGTGTATAAAATGATGAACATGATTTCAGCTCATTTTCTGCGTTTACTAACTCTTTCATTAATTCAATCCTACTATTTTTTTTATAGCAATTATTAATATTTTTTTGAAAATGATGCCCCTATCAAGTGGATCAGAGCTATTTAAAAATATGGAGAAAAAAGAGGCCGGTTTCCTTGCATGGATCAGGTTTAGCACTTCAAATTAGGCATTGACAATTTGGTGGCTGGGGCGTACAGTACTGATCTATTGTATCCAGAAGAGGTGTGAATGAGGTGTGTTATATAAAGAGTCATGTGGACTAGATTCAAGGTCAAAGTACATTTGCAGGTTTTTACAATACTATATATATATATATATACACACGCGATTCATGCATGGTCTCTATATACTAATAATTAGGGCGTGTAGCCCCCATCTCCCTGGGCGGTGGGTGCCATGGTCCAGGCCAGGAGGTGGAGCTAGCGCGCGCGCACCTCCTCCTGATCTCCTACATCTCTATTTTGTGTTGTCTGCAATCCAAACAAGAAATTGCATAGAATCCCAATTTCTTGTACATCATCATGATTTTGATCCTAAAGCATTAACAATATAAATGGCGACTAAAAGGGTGATAAAGTTTAGTTTTTTAGGCAAATAATTAATCAGCATGGGCATGCATCCCGGTTACCATTTTCAATAGCATAATATTGTTTTTTTTTTTTAAAAACCAAAGCACGATCAATACAACATGAAATCGTTTTTATACACGTGTACAGGTAAGTGGGTTTAACGTGAATTAACCTAGCTAGCTAGCTAGCTGCATGCAAATTAAAATCACTTCATAATCATATACAGAATGCATGCTGCTACGAACCAAACCACACTTTCAGAATTGAGATTAAAAATTTTATAAATAATGATAAGATAGTTAGTAAATAATAATGAGATAATTTGAATTGAGTATTTTGTAAATTTTGAGAGAGAAGAAGAAAAAAGTTAAATAAAAAATATTATAAAATTAAAATATAGTTTTATAATATTATTTTTATTTAAAATTTTGAAAAAGTTAAATTATATTTTATATTTTATTTGAAAGTTTAAAAAAATCATAATAATTAATTTAAAAATATTATAATGATTAATTTAAAATATTTATATTTAATTATATTTGAGAACGAAATAGTACGAGATGAGACGAAGATTTTAAGACGAGGCCCAGTTTTAAACAAGCCGTTAATCTTACACTCGATCCCTGAGTCCTAGAAATTTATGAGCCTGGGAAAGTACTAAGGATATGTTTGGGGATAAAGATGAGAAATCTCATCTCATCTCTATCTCATCTCATCATTACATCTTTTTCAAATTTCCATACAAAATATAATAAACAATTTAATTTTTTTAAATTTTAATTTAACTTTTTCAAATCTCAAAATAATAATAATATTAAAAAATAATATTTTAAATTTTTATTTTAATACTATTCACAAAATTTTTAAAAATTTTCATCTTATTTTATCTATCAAGCATTATAAATCGTAAAAGATTTCTCTGCATAACAAATTGTGTCCGATCGATCTGGCGGGGTGATGTCTGAAACTTTTCCTGTCGGCTGTCGAGCAAGTGGCCGAGGGAGATCGGTAAAGTACTAGATCGAGTAGCTAGCCGGCCTAGTTAGTTTTGCATGCATCGACAGTACGTACCATATGTGTAGGACGAGGTCCACTAGGCTACGAGTTCTTCCTTAGGCTTTCTCCCTCTTATGGTTATCCATAGCTCTCATCATTAATAAACTCAGAAAAAAGACCCCCTCCCCCAATAAACAAAAATTGAAAAATAAGTTGGGAGTTGAAAGCTTTAATTAAAGACCGACCATATTTATGTACATGTTTTTTAGTTGCAATTAAATCAACTATAAATGAAATAAAATAAGATGAGATAAAATAAAAATTATTATATTTTATATAAAAATTTTAAAAATATTATAATAATTAAATGAAATAAAATAAAATAATTTATGTAACCAAAAAAGATATTGTTCAACCAAATTCCTTGTTAGTTTATTTCAAAATGCAATACTATTTTTTTATCTTAAATTTATTATTCATGTCAAATTGATATGTTGTAATTTAAGTAATGAATGACTATATATGTGAACCACTTAAAAAGAAATCTACTTAATATATCATATTAACTAGCGTGATTAGTCACGAATGATCAAATTCAAGATAAAAAATTACAAGAGATAATAGACAAGTTAAGGAGGATTAAAAATTAAGTTCGAGTTAGTGATACCTCTTAATTATATGATGAAATGGATGGGAATGCTTCTTTGTAAGTTATTGAAAGCGGCCATTTCACTAAGTTGGGTGCAATATAATTGTCACTTCTATCGAGGCTTTCATTTTCTATAATTGTGATGGTGCTAAGGGAATCGCCTTCCATGGTGATATATATTTTTCATGCCTAGATTGATTTCATGTGCTTCTTAAGTAATTGCTAGAAGAGCCGACTTCACTTCCCCGACACTCAAATTGTCCAACTGGCTTTAACATGATGTGTCATGCATGAATAAGACTTGTAAGGGAATTTTTCCCACTCCACAAAGCCCATTGGGCCTTGACCCAATGACCAGCTCAAGGGCCACGGGATCGTGCAAGAGGTAAAGCATCTACTAGGAAAAAGAGTCGAGTAATCGATAAGACAGGTCAGCCTGACATCCCACGGCTACAGTCAGAATCCAAAGATATACACAAAGCACAGTGAAAAATGAGGAAGGCCCTCAATCCATTAACATCAGACCATCTACAGCTTACAAGGTATAAAAGCAGGGCCAAGAAACCAGATTCTATTAATGGCGCCACTATTGAACTACACGCTACATTTATGGTACTATCGCAGAGCCACGCCCTATTAAATGACTCTAACAATAGAAATAACGAGAGGATTGAACTCTATGGAGACAAAAACGATCTTCACCTTCCCCAACCACAGTATAAATAGCAAGCTTCAAGTACAAGAAAGAACTCTGATCCCTAGACTCTTTCACTTATTTACAAACTTCTAAGAATACTTACTAATTTTGGCATCGTAGACTCCCCGGCTCCAAGGTTGTCCTCTCTTAGTTACCTTATTCCCTATCTTTTACATGCCCATTTCGAAATACCTGAGTTATCGGAACCCAACCCATAGGTATGCAAAACAAGACGTTAATAAGATTGTCTTAATTTATGTTTGGATGGAGAAAGTTGACAAGTTTTTTGTATGAATAGTGAAGAAATGAAAAGGAGATGAAAGTTGTAAGGTTTTTTCGTAAATTAATGCTGGTCCTTCCTATCTTTAAAATATGTTCAAAAAAGAATTTGAGAGTTATTTGTTTAAATATCATTATTTAAACTTAAAATATATCTTCTTATATATAAAAGCGTTCATTAAAAAAGCATTAGTGTTTTTGGTCTCACAATATACTTCTCAATTTTATCCCTCTGTATATCTAATTTACACTTTCCTCCCTCTTTCTTTCACCACCTCAGCGAGTTTTTAGAAGTTTAAAAACTTCCACCGCTATAGTATTTTCGGCTTCTCCCAGCTCTCTCGTCTCCCAGCTCAGCTCTCTCGTCTCTTTCTCTCTCTGCTTTCTCTTTCTCGCTCTGTGCTAAATCACATTTCTACTTTCTAAACTTCTCCCTCTGCTCTGTGAAACCCACCGTCTCTCTTTCTGCAACCCCTAAGCCGTGCGTACTCCCCACGCCGCCACCACCTTGAAGAGATTTAGACCTTAACATTATAAGTTATTTTATGATCCATGTAATGTTATAGCACCATCTTTACGTGTCTATCTCACTCTAAAATTTAAACAATCCAATTCAATTTTTAAGGATTTTTGAATTTTGGGTGTTTGAAAAGTTTTTGAGATGTTTTAAGACGGTAGATATTGTATGTTTAAGAATGAAACCATCTTTGACTAAACAAACCGTCTTTGATTTTAAAGACGATTTCGTTGCCAAGCATGACCCTACAGTAGCAACACCACAAAACTATAAGATGAGCTAATAAACGACATTCCCACAGAACAAATCTCATATGTTCGAAGGGATCTCTCTTGTATATAACGTACATTCATCCATATGGAGATGAATAACCTAGAACACAAAGCGTTGAAGGCTGATAACACCTCCGAAATTCAAAAACAAAAAAATATAAATAGGAAGAAAAAATGGAAGAGAAGAAAAACAAAATAAAATAAAATAAAGCTTTACAACTTTTAGATTGTTTCAAATTAATACAAACCTCATGGGCAGGAAAAAGTTCGCGAGCTTAACTCTCAGAATTTAATCAAGCCAGCGAGTAATCCCATCATCTTCCCCAACTGCCGCCAAAACCTTAATGCGTACATCCAAAGCAGCCTACAGTTTGCCAAAAATAGTATCATTCATGTAGCAGAAAAACACAAAAGTTAAATAGGGTGGGTACATTGCTTGAGAGCAGCTAAATATGGAAACGTTTAAGACGTTTTGACAAGTCATTTTTAAAAATTGCCCAAAGTGCACAAGAGATTTGGATTCTCTAAAGTTCAGACACAATTCAGGGTCTGGAGTAGCAAAGATTGGCACAAAAGAAATTTATTTAATGTTGCCTAAGAGATTCATACAGAAAAGAAATTAAGAAAAAATGTATCCCACAATATTTATGTATTTTAAATATTGAAGATACATAATTTTCGACACGGGATTCTGATGGCACCATTCCATAATTTTTGGGTCAGGTTGGAAAACAAATTTTTCATGTAGCATATGAACAATTTTTGGGTTATTCGCGAAATACTGAACAGCCCTAGGAACAGCAAGGTACGATCAGTGTTATCAGAATCAGCCGCAATCTCATTTAGACCATCGATCCATCCTTATAACCTTGCTTGAAAAACCTAAGTAATTCTGTACTGCATGAACGCTGGTGGACACAACTGGCAAAACGGACTGCGTCCCTTCCATCCCATCTTTTTGCCCGTTCTTCTCTCAAAGGGTTTTTAGTGGCAAAGACACTCACGCACCCCACCCACTCATCCCCTGATTTGTATAAATTTACTTGCCTTTACAATATATATACACAAATATATATATGAAGTTATATATATATATGTATAAAGGGTCAGCTGCAACGTGCCCACCATCACCAATTCGCTATTTGTTGATTAACTCATTATATTTGGCCATGCATACAACAAGAAGTTGCTTCCATTCAAGCATGCGATGAAAGTTAGTCTCTCTTGTCTGGCCAATTGGTCAACCAGATCAGATCAACTGTGCATTAGCAACAACACCTAGGAACAAACATTAAGTTCAGTGTCTCAAGTCTTTAATCTCAAGGTCTTGGTATTTTCCAGAAACATGATATCTTCCGCGTGCTCACCATCATAACCGTACATGGATTACAGTAGTGAAGAATATCTTGAAAAAAAAATGCCATTCGACCGCCTCACATCTACCGCTCATTATTACCGCCGAGGTAGCACAGCCACGTGGCGGCCACCTGTATAAAAAAAACTTGAAAAAACTGCACGAAACCTCTCCATCTGAAATTCGTCCTTCTGAAACCCCTCCTATCTGAAATTCAAAACCAGAATAAGTCCCTTCTGAAGTTCGTTCTCCCATCTTTCGAAACCCCTTCTAAATCTCAAATCTGCAAATTCTATCCAAGCAAATCTTAGCTGCCACAGAACTCTCTCTAAATCCAAAACCACTTCTAAATCCAAGTGTCACCAACCAAAGCAAAAAAGTCTAGTTGCAGAGCAGAGAGCCAGGACGTTTAATAATTCTATCATAAAGCTTCAAGTAATATGGTAACAACCATGTCGATATACACCGGAAATGAACAAGTTACTGAGAGCCCAATAAACCTAGAAAAATAGACCCACAATCTTGCCAAGAAGCTTCACCAGAAAAATAGACCTTCTTCTTCCTCCACGTTCTCAGCCGAAAGCCCCCATGGAGATGGAATTGAAAACAAGACAAAAGGAAAAGAGATGCCGTTGTGCTTTAGAGGGATTCTTCTCATCAATCCCATGGTCGCCTCTATTTTTCTCTCTTTGTCCTTAAGATTTGCACAGCTACTGGAAGAAGAAAAAGGTGATCGAATAAAAAAAAAAATAGTAAATGGAATGGACCCAACCCGATTTCAGTAGCTAAAGGACGGAGTGGAGGCAGGCCATTTCAGTAGCAAGAGAAAACTAGGTTTGGCCATTTGTTTTTTTTTTTTTTTAAATCACTAAACCAGAATGGCAGCCACGTCTATTGTCCACGTCGAGCGGTAAGGAGGAGGGGTCACAATGAGGCGGCCCTGTAGCACCACCCATCTTGAAAATGCCACTCTTCCTAAAACTCAACCCAAAATAGAAAGGCTCTTGAATTTGAAAAGGTAATTTCTTTTTATAAGTAATTTGGAAAGGTATAGAGTTGTTGGAACCTTGGAAAAGGCTCGTGCTTCAAGGTGAGGGCCTGAACATCCAGAACCTGGGAAAACCCTTCAGGTCCCACCCTTCCAAATTATAAATCGAGACCAAATCACCCAAGCAGGTCGCGCCTCAAGTCACGGAGTCATGAATCCTACCTTGAAGAACCTTAAGCAATTGAAGAAAACCTTAGTCAGAAATCTATTTGACAACTAGACTGCCAACACTACTCTCAACATCCACGCCTCCCAAGAGGTTTCTCAAGACAAACTAATCTGGACGCAGTTAAAATAAGCCCCCTTTACAATCATCTCCACATAAACTTGACCAACACAGCCCAACACCCTCTCAAAATCCCCGTTGCCTATGCATGGAAACTCCTATGGCAGGTCAACTTGCACAATTGACTTAAAACTCCTATTTTGAAAAGTGGGGTGGAACTCTCTCCCCACTACAAGCAAGCCAGCACCATTTCTTCCACTTACCGAAGAAGAGTCATGGCCTAATCTTTGAACATCCAGAATTGAAACTCTAGAGCCTTGTTTATTACATGCCACTTAGCAAGAATGATATGGAGATAATCTCCTTGGCCAATTGACATGTCTACAAAGAATAGGGTCATATTAGCTCTTTTTTCCATAGATACATGCATTTCCAATGCCGGCACATATTAGCTCTTAAACCTCACACAACCCAAAATATCAATCCCAAAGAGATCCGACATTTACTGTTGCTAATTCAATGGACCTGATATGGCTAATGAGGAACAAAACACTCGTGAACAGATTTGCCCCATTACCATTCAATCGGCTTGCCAGATCAAGAAAATCGAAAGTGATTGCTTAATAGATGACCTCCCCTATGTACCCACCACACTCTCAGTACCCCAATTTAAAAGCTAAAAATTCAAATAAGATGTCGTCGTTCAAGACGTCAAATCATGCTGGCTACTATTTATTGGGACAACATGGGCTTTATTATCCATGCATGGACAGAAGAGCACCCAACTTTGGCTCCCAATATTGGAGAGGCCCAAGCTGCCCTTTTAGCGACTAAGTTGGATTTGGAAAATACCAATTTGGAAGGCTAATCTTTAGCAGTTTTTCTGGCAATACAAGATTCAGGTCTCCCCAGCAATTGGGATATTTTCCCAACCAAAAGTCACATCCACATGTTATCTCAGATTGGGAAGCCAGCAAAGTCCATTAAGTGACAATTTTTTAGCACAGAACCTTGCGAAATGAGCCACCTCCACCAATAATAGAAGCATTCCTAGTAGAGAAACCTTCACACCAGACATGGTGCGACGGTTTGCTTCACACAACCCAATTGGAGCCTGACACATCAAGCTCCTATTGCTTTTGAAAAGAAGACAGAATTCAGTCGAATTGTTTTAAAAAAAAAAAGACACAGGTTGGTGTAAAGTGCCACTTAACACCACAGCCGGTCCAAAGATGGACTCTTCCCAGTAATTCTTTACCTTTTACTCATATTTGATTGAAACCCAGTGGCTTTTCTAAAGCCCCGTTTGGATGTTGAGAAGGTCTCAACCCATTTCATCCCATCTCATCTCATCTCATTTCAACATCCAAACACCACTCAAACACAAACACTTCTCAATTTCAACTTTTCAACTTTTTCATCTAATCATTTACCTAATCATTACAACTTTCCCAAACTTCCAAACAAAACACAAAAAACAATTCTAACTTTTTTAAATCCCAAAATAAAGATTATATTAAAAATTTATATTCTAACAATATTTAAACTTTATAATTTTTTTATTCAAGTTTTTCTCTCCTTTCCCAAAACCCCATAAAACATCTTAATTTAAACTATTTCACTACTATCCACAAACTATTTCATTACTATTTACAGATTTCTTATCTCATCTCAACATCCAAACAAGGCCTAAAGAAAAGAAAATATTATATTTTCTAACCAGCAAATTGACATAATAACCATCCATATCAATATACTAATATTGGAGACACCTTAGGACACTAGTGGTTTCACAAGGGAGTTTTTTCTCTTAAAAAGTCTGATCCCATCTGACATTTATAGTGAGCTAAAACATGTACCTCGGAGAACTAAGGTTCCATATATGCAAGGATATTAATGTAGAATTCCTAGACACGTGAATCATCCAACCTTAATTCCATGGTGTTGACAGTGCAGATCCGAAGTAAACCAACTAAATTCTTGGAAGTCTTGTTGAATTGGATTTGGGTAACCAAGGAAAAAAGACTCCAATCACCAATAGCCACTGTCTATGTTTTTTTTTTTTTTTTGATAAGTAATAGCTACTGTCTATGTTATGTTGCATTTGTCAAGAAATAGCAACCAAACTATTCAGCAGCATATGCAACTACATGAAGCAACAAGTGAACTTACCGACAGATTTCTACAGTTAATGAGCTGGCACGCCTCCAAAGGACCTTCCAACATCCAGCTCTCCCAGACATCAAAGCTGTGACTAGCAAATACAAATTCCATTCTTCTATTAATCTGCCATGTCAAAATAGAAACTGCTTCTATTACCAAATAACAACATTGATGATATAACTACATTTAAATCTTCAGGACATCAGCTAATTTAGTAACATATTTTCAGATCCCACCAACAGCCTTTTTTTTATCAACTTGATAAAGCGTGAAAAATTAAAACATTAATTTTAAACACTCCAATAACAATTTCAGTCACCACCTTGCATAATTGTATCGTACCTGCAATAATTTCCCACCAGCAGCAAATGATCGCAAACCAATTGTGTCCTGAAGAAGCGGCATCCATATATTGACATATCAGCCAACCAGGATTGCAATTAAAATTTCCAAGTTAAGCCAGTTATCATTAACTGAGAAATAAGAAGGAATTAAGCCCTGCTTAAGAGAATCTAAGTTCCGGTCAACAAACCTTGCTTCTGAAAACGACAAGGAACTGTGCTGCAGGATCTCTTGTTGTTACATTTGACATGGTATCCAGGAACCAACCACCATTTTTAACTCTTTGCCTCGACACATGGAGCAAAGGACGATCTCTAGCATATAAGGCTACAACATACCCATCTTTCAACAATTCATCAGACTTTCCACTGAGCTTCTTTTTTGATTTCAAAAGCTGGTCAGAAGTTGATTCTTGCATTGAATCCATAGGTGTTTTCCTATTTCTTGATTCATCAGGGGAAGCAAACCGGGAACTGGAACTTAATGCCTGGTCCGTGCCACTCATGGCAGTATCATCTTCTTGAAGCAAGGTACTTCCCTTTTCTAGTACCGAGGGTTCACCTGATTTTTGCTGGGACTTTTGACGTGTATGTCTCTTCTTTGCCTTCTTACCTGATCTGCTTCGCCTTCCTTCAGATCTGGTAGTGGTATTTTGAGACAAACCTGAAACCTGGTGCTGGCTAGGAGACTCTTTGGAGTTTTTAGTACCTTTTTTCTCAGAGCTTTCTGGGCTTACAAGAACATCATCTGTCGATTGCTCACCAACCAAACCCTGCAGAGCACTTTCGTTGTCTTGCTTATCAGCTTGTTCATTTTCATCAGCTATTTCACTTTCCTCTTCTTCCTCATCAGAAATGGCATTCTTTGGAACAACACCATCAATGAAGAATCTCTGCAACATAGAGATAGCTTTATCCCTTATCTCCATCCATACTTCTTCACTATAGTCTGCACTTCGTGGAAGAATCAATACATTGGGCATCTCCTTTACCTGAATACAGCATGATAAGATATATTAAAGTCACCTAATGGAAAATATTCTTAATGGCTCTACTTGTGAATCTGTCAGATAGGGAGCGCCCTCAGGAATACTTCAAAAAGAAACCCATGTCACTTTCCTTCTAATGCCAATGTTTATGTCAGACCTTTCTTCCCATTGGACAGAATGAAAAATGGATTGGAGATTTGAGAACACAGTGATGCAACCTTGGCCATCTCCAAAGAGTTGAACAAGTTTGAGGTAGCTGCCCCTACAATGATGTTTATGGAGGTGTAGCAGAGGCAAAGTGGGTATTGAGGCTGTTCTCCACCAGCTCTGACAGAAAAAAAAACTTGCGGTTGGATCACTTCTCTAGCCGAAATTCTTTTTACATAGTATTCTTTAAGGTGGTGAATTTTGGAAGGTTCTTTGATTGTGTGGTTCTCTGAATTTGATTGGGAGAGCCTAAGTGTGCCCATTCCCAGAGGGGAGACTATTTTGCTTGTTGTAATTGTTGGTTGTTTGGCTTGCATAAGAGCGTAATAGATGCTTGTTAAAATTTTGGTGACCAAATAGAGGCAGAATACCTTTCAATAATGAGATCCATAGTGCATAATATATGTTGGATAAAATGTCCAGGAACACAAACAGAAAATTATGTATACACATCGGACGCCATAACGACAGAAAGCCACACAAAATTAGGCAAGAGTTGGATATAAAATTGATTGAGGGATGATATGGAGTAATGTCGCCAAGCACAGAGGAAGGAGATTGGAGTAAAATTAATGGCATTTTACGCATCTCTCTAACCCCTTCTCTCTCTCTCTCTCTCTGACATTCACTCATGCAAGAATATGAGCATATCGAGCACAAAATGTGGAACTAAACACTATAATAAAGTTTTTTTTTTTTATTGGTAAACAAATTTTTATTGATCAAAAGAATAGGCAATAGCCCAAGTATACGGGACATATACAAGAGCAACGCCTAGGCGTGCTAGTTTAGTGATACAAGGAAATCATGGAAGGTCATTGCCATGAAAATCAATTACAATCAACCAATGGAGTAAAGTGTTGAAAAAAAACAGGGACAAAATCTTAAATTTGGTAGAGTGGGAGAAGTAAAAAGCAGTATTGGAAAGGGATTCTTAAGCAAGCATGCACGAGTGGCACTCACATTTACATGCATTTATACGGATTCATAAATACACACTAGTTACATACCCAGGCTTCCATCCATTGTGGCCCTTCAGCACCATCCAGGGCACAGCCAGCTATGGTGCCATCAATCAAAAGCTGCTTCACAGCACAATCATCCATCAGCTGACTGCTACCCGTATTGACAATAAAAGCCCCTGTGATATGGGAGAAGATGTTCCACATTAAAAAAAAATGGAAAGGTGAGCCACAACAAATGCAAAGTGCGACACAAAAATTGGAAAGTGGGATCCAATAACCGTGAAAATATTTTTTTTTATAAGTGAAAAAATGCGTACCAGGCTTTATATGCTGCAAGCATTCTGCATTAATAATGTGAACTGTTTCATTTGTTAGGGCACAATGAAGTGAAATAAGGTCACTTGCAGCAAGTAAATCATTAAGAGTATCCATTCTTCGGGCTGCTGAAGGAAAAGTTATTGAAGTCCTGCTTACTTTTCCTTCTCCCTGAGCAAATGCAGACTAGGAAAGAGTTTCAGAATAAAGCCAATTTCATATAACAAAGCAGACATGGAAAAATTTCAACAATAGACCATGTATACAAATCGGTCAACATACAACTTTATGCCATGTTTGGTTAGTGAGGTGATTTGAGATCACCTCAAACTACCTCACTACTATTCATAAATTATTCATTACTTTTTTATTACTATTCATAACTTTTTCACTACTATTCACAAATCATCTGAAATCACCTCAACATCCAAACATAGTAGTAAACTATTCCATAGAGTACAACCTCTAAAGCATAAAATGTAACTCTATTATTTTCTTTTTTAATTCAACCAATTACAGCATACCATTTTTCAATCCATACATACCTTCTCACCAACTAAAGAAGCACTTTTCAATTAAAGCTTTAATTGAACTAGGAAAAAATGACATAAAACTGGTCAAAATTAAACAGGTTACGATGCTAAACACGTCAACCCTATGTGATTTTACTTCATAACTGTAAAAGATAAAGCACATTCCAAACTGCAAAAGCATCTCTTGGAGCAAAATGTGTTAATTTCTATATCACTCATAGCCTATTGACATCAGAACTGATCACTTTTTCTCCAGTACATTACCTAAAAGTGCACCAAACATTTTAGTACGCAAATGCTAATCATGAAATTCAAAAGTAGCCGAGTTCTTTGGAATCCAACCACTTTCAAACGCCAAATCTCTTACTCTATCAAATTCCGCTCAAGCATCAAAATAAAGCACGCCTTAAGCTACATAAGCATCATTCAAAAACAAATTTACAAAAAAAAGATAAAAATTTTACCACAAGAGAACTGAACTACCACAATAGAAATCACTGGATATTAGCAGATTCGAACCTCATGAACGTCGAAATAGAGCACGCTCATCTTGAAGGCTAAGCTCCTAGTAGCCAAAGACTTAGCCGAGGCAGATCTACCTATGATGCCCAAAACCAAGCCACGGCAGCGTCGCATTCCTCGGCAAAGTGGCTGCACCGAGCCGAGCCATCCCGTAGCCGAGAGCGCATGGCGGGAGAGCAAGTGCGTCCTGCGCAGCAAACCGAGGAAGAGCGCCATAACCGAGTCGGCGATCTCCTCGGCTCTAGAGGCGTCGACGTGAACGAGTCGGAGCCCGAGGTCTGCGGCAAGGGCGGAGTCGACGGAGCGATCGGCGGAGCCGAGGCAGAGAATGAGCTGGTAGGGGCGGAGGCGGCGCTGGGCGGCTCGTGGGAGGTAGGAGAGGGAATGGAGGATAACAGCGGCGGCAGACTCGATCTTACCATCGGCCAAACGGCTGAGCGGGACGTGCTCGACTGCGGCAACCCCGGCCAAAGACTCCTGCTCCAAAGCGCAATCTTCAATGCAATTAAGGGTGACCACAGAGGGCAGAGATGATGCGGGGTTGTTACGGTGGGATAATGCCGTAGAGGATCTCATCCTCTCCTCCTCTACTTCCACCAATACTATCCTAGCTATGCAAATGTTGCCGTTGCTGTCCGAAAAGGGAGAGTAAGAGAGTGCGATGGAGTTAGGGTTTATTGCCGAAACTTTAAGGGATTTCTAAGAGCACAATGTGTAGAAGGAATTTCAATTTGTGGGGGTAAGAGCAGTTAGGGCTCGGTGAGGGTGAGGGGTCGTTCTAGGTAGCTCCAGTGCTCTTGGAGAGGTTCAATTGTCTCTCTCCTTCTCTCTGCGCAGAACCAGAGTGTGAAGCTCTGGCAATCACATTCCCCAGACCCCACTGCTTTTTTTTAACGGCTCCTTTGGAAAATGAGTAATGAATAATGATAAACTAAAAACCTTCTATATCTATTTTACAATTCATTTTTAATATTGTGATAAAAATAAATCTTAATATTATAAAATCTTTTGTCATTTTTTTATTAAAAATATATTAAATATTTATAAATAATAATAAAATAATATAAATAATAGTAAAATAATAGTAATTAATAGTATATAAATAGTAATAAGATAGTTAAAAAATATCTTAAAACAATTGTATTTCCAAACAAGAAAGGTTTCCTTCAATTAATTGTACAGTTATATATCCATGCGACCTTTTTTAAAAACATAAAATATCACAACTCTATGCATTTTTTAAAAGTCAAAAGCTACATATATAAATAGATTATATAAAAATAAACTCATAAATTGACGTAATTTCATATAATCCGTTAGATTTACGTTACAATCTGAATTATCACATCAAGTAACATTAGTTTGTGAATTTACTTTTATATAATCCATTTGTGGCTAAATTATTTCCCTATATATATATATAATATAAAGAGAGAGAGAGTTCTTATACTCAACAACTCTACACCATACACTAGAGGTGTAACCCATACCCTATAGGGTGGGGAGGAAGCCACTCCCCCCACCCCCGCATGGCCAAGGAGGTGGGATTTTCCACCCCCAGTCTGCAGGAGAGGGGTACCCCGTCTTATTACCAAGTTGTCCACCTCGTCATCTGCCCCCCTATCTTTCAATTAAGAATAACACCTCATCCGTCTGCCCCCAAATGAGTCGTTGGCCCAAAATATGTTTATGGGTCCAAAATGGCCCAAAAAACCTAAAATAGGCCAAAACTTGCCCAGAACTTATTTTTAGGCCATTTTGGGTCCACAAATTAACTAAAAAATAATAATAAATAAATGAAATTTACAATAATAAAAATAATATACTACTAACTTGCAGCCAACTACTAACTAATAAATTAATAATCATAACTAAACTATTACAATAATACAAATTAAGAGAAAACAATTACAAAATCATCTAAAAAGTGTTAAAGTTGTCACATAATTTAAAAAAAAAAGATGATAAAATACACTATTACACTATTAAGGGACATAGTAGCAACATTACAAATAAGTGAATACAACTATACAAGAATAACATTCTAGACTTGAAATTGAGCTGTTTGACATTTAGGGTGGCCATGGGTGGAAGAGTTAGTGAGTTGTGTTACTTGCTGTAAAATTGTGAGATCATAAAACCTGAAACATTAACAATTTAATAGGAAAATAAATTAGAATTAGAAACAAGAAATGAAAATTAAAAATACAAACATATTTTGTAATGAGAAATTTACAAACAAAAATCTAACTAATCAAAATGAGATATGGATCAAGATGAGAATAGATCATTGGGTCCTTGGGCTTGAGATTAGGATTGAACATATGACAGTAAAATCATAAAAGCTAAAAATATACAACAACAAAAAAAAGATACCAAAAATTATATAAATATAAAAATTAATTAAGAAAGAAAAACAATTGTACAAACCTGTGGGCCTATGGGAAATGGCATGGTGAGTCCAATACCATGAAGTCATATTGTTGCGGAGGTAGACGTCATCTCATATATTGTTACAACTATTAAATTTCAAATTAATACCATATAAAATTATCAATAAATCAAAATAAGAAAATGAAATCAACGATTACCAAATCTAGGTTGATCACCATTCTCCTGCTCGCCTACATCCTCATAGTCAAGAACACCTGAAACATGAATTTACGTCCCGTTGATCCAATTCTACATGCATATCAATGTCTCTACAGTGGTAGCAAACAATGAACTCTAAAATGGATCCAATATATGCCCTCCGATACTAAAGGTCGACTCTTAGGCAACATTGCTAATAGAGATAGCCAAAATACTGCGGGTTATCTCTCCAAGGACAAGATACTTCACGGCATTGGTCTTCCACCATGCTAATATATCAAAGTCTTGTGTATATGGGTGAACATCCGCTGTCAAGTATCTGTCTACCTCTGACTAAGCATCTGTAAATTGAAGAAATAGTATGAGTTTCTACCCAAACCTCTCACCCCATGCCAACCTACGCATTTTCCCCACACTGGCTTCTGGAAGAGGTGGGGGTTTGGCGTAGATGTAGGTGTATTGCCACCCCTCATATAAGTAAACTCATCAAATAATCTAACCAGGATTTCTCTAACCCTTGTCGCAACAAACTCAGCTCATGCGTTCCCATGCGCAAGTCTCAAACCATATACCATGCCATCAATCTTATACTTTGGGTCAAGAGCAACAACCATATATAACAAAATATTTAGCCTACTCAAATTTCCTCAATACTTGTCATATTTGACTCTCATCATCAATGTCATCTCCAACATCCTAATATGGTCACCCCTTTTCATCTAATTTTTCTTTCAACTTACATATTTGCTGATAGAAATCATTAGATGCAAGATGCAAAGAACTAGATAACCTCAATGTGACCTCATAAAAAAGCCTCAAAAAAACTACAAAAGTTGCAACAGCCTTCTAATTATGATCAATAGGCTTCCCTAATCCTTTGTGCTCATCAAAACTTATTGAATATTTTCATCACCCAATAATGCAAATGCCGTCTTATATTCTTGAGCCGCATCTAACATCAAGAAGATTGAATTCTATCTTGTAGGAACATCAGTACGAAGACCCTTCTTGGATGTTATGCCCACATTCCTCACAGCAACTTTGAATTTCTCTAATCTAACAGAAGAAAATCTCACAGTCGTTCTGACTCATGCAACCGAGTCATCAAGATCTTTCAAATCATTAGTGACAATTAAATTTAAAATATGTGTAGCACATTTAACATGCAAATAGTCACCACCCAAAATTGTCTTATTTGCTTTTCTAAAATATATTAAGGCGACATCATTAGACGAGATATTATCAATTGTAATTGTCAAAACCTATGCCAACCCCCACTTCTTTATTGCGGCCTTCTCAACCCTTTTACTCTTGTAATCAGAAATTTGACAAAACTTTATAATTTTTTGGTGTAATGTCCAATCACAATCAATAAAATGCACAATCAAAGATATGTAATTATAATTTTGGACGGTTGTCCAAGTATCGATAGTGAGGCAAAACTACTTGACCTGCCAATTGGCCCCTTGACAAATCTTTCTCTTTCTTGTACTGTTTTTTAATATTCTTTGTCATTATGTGGCAAGAAGGAAGACTAAACCTAGGTTCCAAGTAAGTAGAATATTTTTGGAACCCTCTCCCCTCCACAAACCTAGGTCCAAGTAACTACTTGACCTGCCAATTGGCTCCTTGGCAAATCTTTCTATTTCTTGTACTGTTTTTTAATATCCTTTATCATTATGTGGCAAGAAGGAAGACTAAACCTAGGTTCCAAATAAGTAGAATATTCTTGGAACCCTTTCCCTTCCACAACTGAAAAGGTAGCTCGTTCATGATCACCATACGAACTAACTTTCTAATACACTTATCAGAACAATACTTTGTATATCCCTTCAATGTTGAACCCCCACTACTCTCATCCGCTATTTTTTTTAGTCCAATATCTAGTTTAGATTGACTCTTCTTTTGTAAAGATTTTAATATTGGACTCTTCTTGCATGTTCTTCTAAGTGAACCTTAATTTGGATGTACCATGTTTTTTATATGACATCCATACTCTTTACTATAATGGTTACACTTAACTTAGAGGTTATTAAGGTCACTACCCTCTAATTTGGTAAAGTGAGACCAAATTATAAAAACTAATTTCTTGCTTTGTTTGGGTAAGGGGGCAGAGCAAGGGTTCGTAGGCATAGGGTTAGTAGTAGGTATAAGGTTAGATGTTGGGGTAGAGGTAGGAGTGCTATCACTAATATCTGACAAAGTAGACATTCTCCAAAATTAACAAAAATCTAAAATTAAGCAAGTATCACAGCAACTATCAAAACCAAGCAACAATCACCCATGCAAACATTTTAATTATATAAGCAACCATACATAATAGGTACAAAAATAGTGGCAGGTAACCCAACAAACATTTTAATTATATAAGCTAAAATACTCTTTATAAAAATGAAAATTATACAGCATGCAGATTGATTATTATTACGTCATATTTGGGACAGAATAATAAGTACTAATATAATAAAACAAACATGTTATGTAATCAGTAATTCTTATTCTTATATTAAATGTTTTAGAGTTTGAATTACATGATTATGTTAAAATCAACACACTAGTACCTAAAACTACTAATCATTTCTTTCAATTTCAACTTCCATGAAAAAGAAATTTTAAATACCTAAATATAATCAAATTTTCTAGAATTTTCAAATCAATTATCTAAAATGCTAATTCAAGTTAAATAAAAAAAATATAATAATAATAATAATAATAAAGATTCTTCTGTATGATGTGTTTCATCGTTTCATCATGCAAATAAATTGATAAAATCAATTGAGGGTTAATTTAGGATTTCTATCCAAAATCCTAAAGTCTCAAATCTCACAAAAAATTAACACAAACATCAAAATACATGCACAAATAGATTCTCCACAACACACAATTCACAATCCCATCCTCCAACTCCCTCATTTAATCTCATCCTCCATAACTTAACAAAAAAAAAAATCAAGTGAAAGTCAGTGAGAGTTCGAGACTCGATTTAGAAACTAACCTTCGACGACGGAGATGCAGATGGATGGCAACAAGCCTAAGCGTATGACGGAGTCACGGACGGAGAGGGAGATTGAAGGCAACGACGATTGAAGACACATAGATGAGAGAGGAGCGAAAACAGAGAAGGGGAATAGCTCAATGGGGATTGCGTCTGGGGTGGGGGGGTAACTTAACACCCCGTGCTAGAACAAAGTCATTTTATGACTAGGGTTCTTTTTAATTTATAAATAAACATAAATATATTTATTATATATAATATATTTATATATATAGCGGGTGGGGGAAAAACAGCCCAGGGTTGGGCCCAGCCTATGTCCCCCACCTCTGCTGGGGAGCCAGATGCGGATGGGGCCACCTGCCCCTCGCATTTGGTTGAACGGTGATCCGCCCTGATCATGAGAGGGTGGGGCAGCGAGGTGTAAGGCCTCGCTGCCCACCCCTGCCACACACATGTTAAGGAAAAAAATAAAAAGATAAAAACTAAAAGCATGTGTATGGTGTATGATTGCTTAGTAGAAATTTTCATATATATATATATATATATATATACACACTAACCTATATAATATATTAGAGCACTCTCAACAACTTATTTTAAAACCTCTTCACCACACACTAATCATATGATATAATTTATTTTGAAAATAAATTTAAAAAAGAATTTTACTTAGCAGCCCTATACCACATACTTGCTGAGGGAAAAAAAATAAAAATAAAAGCATACATCAGCAAGTGTGTGGTGTAGGACTGTGAGTAGAATAATTTAATTTTAAAACTTAAGTCTTACAAATTAATTTAGTATGGGTTGTGTGTGGAGTAAAGGCCTTAGGCCCCATTTAAATGTTGATATGGTCTTATCTCATTTCATCTCAACATTCAAATATCACTCAAACACAAATTTTTTTCAATTTTATAGATGTTTAGAAAAGTTTTTCATCTCATCTCATCCTATTTCCTTCTCAAATATCATTCAAACACAAACACTTTCAAACTAATCATTATAACTTTTTCAAACTAATCATTACAATTTTTTCAAATTTTTAAATAAAAAAAATTCTAATTTTTTCAAATTTCAAAATAAAAATAATATTAAATATTTATATTCTAACAATATTTTAATTTTATAATATTTTTTATTCAACTTTCTCTCTATCCTTTCCCAAAATCCAATAAATACTTGACTCAAACTATTTCAATACTATTCACAAACTATTTTACTATTATTCACAAAATTCTCATCTCATCTCATTCCCCAAGCATCCATTTATCTTAACTTTTTCATCTAATCATTACCTACTATTCACTGACTTTTTTCCTTTTCATCTCATCTCATTTCCTGAACTTTAGAGCAAAACATAAAAAATAATTTAATTTTTTCAAATATCAAAACAAAAATAATATTAAAAAAATATATTTAAAATTGCATTATAACTTTATAATATTTTTATTCAATTTTTTTCTCTCATTTTTCAAAACTCAACACAACATCTTATTTCAAACCATTTTGTTACTATTCACAAACTATTTTACTACACTATTCATAGATTTCTTATTCTATCTCAACATCTAAACGGGGCCTTAGATTAGAGTTATTCTGATGTAAAATGACTAACAGTGTGTCAAAATAAAATTTTTATTGGATTATGTAAAATATATATGAGCAAAAGTTTTTCTCTACATTTACTGTTCACTATGCATCTATATAAATCTTTTTTGTTATTTCTTTCTTTTTCCTAGTCTTTCTTTATATTTCTCACATTTACAGGTTTATCTATAAAGAGTAATTATACTCTTAGACCACTTAAGTCTCCAACAGCACACACCAGTTGAGTTGGTTTTTTTTCTTTAAAAAAAAATTTAAAACGATTTGTTAGACTACTCCCCACATTTTCCACATTCTTTCCAAATCTTCCATTCGAATTTCTCCTCCCACAATCTCCCTCTACGCTTCCTTCTCTGCTCTCCCCCCTCCCTTCCTTATTTGCTCTCCCCCCTTCCTGTTGAAGCCCAACCAAATAACATATATAGACCTTTTTCTTACATGACTTAAGATGCCAGAAACAAGCAATAGTAGAAAATGAAAAACAACAATTTCCTTTCATTTTTTTGCAGAGTTTCGCGTAACAGTTGATCTTTTAAAGAAGTTTTTATTCCCATTAAAAACAAAGCTTCAAGATGAGAATTTCACACCATATAGGCACCCAAAGAACACCATTTTTGCAGATTTTGAAGGGAAGGAGGAAAGAAATTTTGGAGTTACCTTTAAAGTTTACACCGTTCGGAAAAAATAATCATATGCAGAAGCCCAGAAACAAAGGAAAGCTACAAAACATAGAGAAGCTTCTTTTCTTTTCAATGCCATTGAATTAAGATTTACTATGAGCAGAGGCTCATAGATTGTAAAGCTTGCTTATTTCTTTGTTCCCACTATTTCATTTTAAGTAAAAAGCTCTAAGCGTGATAAAGATGAAAACTTTACGCTAATAGTGTAACACCCCATTCCCGTAAGTTAGGAGTATCACGTGTTTTTCGTAAAATAAACCCGGCAAGAGATTTCATATTTTAAAAAAATGAAATTATGATTTATTTCATAAAAACTTTGTCTAATAAAAATGTCTTCCAAAATATTAATGAATAAACTGAATAAAATTTATGTCATAAAAATCAATTTTATTCTAAAATGTCTGAAACTAAATAAATTGCTCCTTCTAATCCTAGACTACCTGCTCGTATTCATCATCCTCACCTGGGTGGTTAAAAACATAAAAATAAACTAAAATGAGTTGAATACTCAGTAAGAAATCCATTACAACGTTAACATACTAAACATTAGGTTTTCATAAGAATTTTTCATGTTAAGAGCTTAAAATTCATGACTGTTCATACTAATATTTATGTTATGCAAGACTGATTTATCTAAATTAACTGACTGATCTGTTTTAACTGACTGAATTGACTGGCCAACATACTTAACCCTGTGTGCGAAGTTGTGCACCAGCCCCACGTTCCGAGGCCGCGAGGGGAGCCGTTGATAGTATTCTGGCATACTATGGTGGACCACGCTTGAGTCCGTAGCTTGCATATCCATCCTAAAACTGAACTGCATTGGTAGCATGCATCTTAATGACCATCTGATTAACTGATCTGATCTTATTTTGCACTTGAACTTAAGATAACTTACGTGTTTTATACTCATGAGATGCATGATATAATACATATATAATTATAATTTCTGAATTTGAACATGATGCAGAATGACATGATCATATGCTATGTTGGATGACATGTTTGCATATGACATGAGTGGTGCATAAATAATGGATGTTAATGAACTGGCTTGAATAATACTTATATATAAGCTAAATTGTAATGATTCTAATTTGTGATCAAATAACTTACCTCGTTGTGTTTCTTTTTGAATCTCATTTCGTAACTCGTCACCTATACATAGTATTAAATATTACTAAATCTGTCTAGGAAACATGTACTAATAATATCCTACTTAATTAAATTCATAATCTAAGAGATAGTCAAATAAATCTTTTGTTTAACACCATAATCAATAAATCCTGATATTTAAATTACTTAAAAAAAATACTAATAACATATTATAACTTAGTAGAATACTTTGGCTATTTAAAATATGTCATAAAAATCTCAATTCTTAAAATAGATTTACTTTCCCATGATTAAAATAATTGTTTAATTTAATAAGAAATCTAATAAATACTAATATAATTTTAATACTTTTCACATATTTCCTTATTTTAAATTTACAACTTCAATACCATAAATATATCAAAATCAAAATCTATTATAAAAACATTAGAGGTTCATTTTATACCATAGATTTAGTATTTAAAATAAACGATTAAACACTTGCTATTTACTATTGAAATCTAATTGTAAAATTAATAACAAATAACATAATTTAAAATTCCTTAATTGTTCTATTTAAAATATAACATAAGAAATCTTAAAAATCTAGTTAAATAGTCAATTGGATTATTAATTAACATAATCAGTTCAATAGTATAAAAATATACTTTAAAATACATTTCAAATTCTTTTAAACACTTCTTTATAAAAAAAAAAAAATAGCCTTTGACTAATATATTTATTTAAGTAAAAACTCATCTTTAAAATATTAAGCCCAATAAAATTATTAAACTAGTTGTTGAAATAATATAAGATCAAATTCAATTTAAAATACAAGTTCATTTAAAAATCACTAGAATTAGAAAAGAAAGAGCATAAAATCTATACTAGTAGTCTGTACACACTTAAAAAAAAAGAAACTAAAAGCATGAAAGCACCTTTAAGACCAATTCGTAATAAACCTAAGTCTATATGTGTTTATGAAAATTAATCTTATCATGATTTATGACATGGTCAAAGGGTTGCATAATTGTAATAAGCCAAAAGACTAAAAGTTAAAAAAAGCAATTAATAGCTTGAAGACAAACTTTCAGTTTCAGTGAAGAGAGAGAGATCCCTGATGTAATTACATGAAATAACCTTCAGGTGGAAGAAAGGAAAGTAAAAGAATTGAAAGGTACAGAGTTTACGGTTGTCCATGCGAGAGGAATTAAAGCAATTGAAAACTGGTACAATTCGGTGAGAGAAAAAGAGAGTGAGAGAGAGAGAGAAGAAAAACCTTAGAGAGGCAGAAGAAGATTTCCCGTGCGGTAGTGAGAGATGCCAAATTTGCTGTGTTTATTTCAGAGGCTTCATGGGATTTTTATAGAGTAAAAATGGAGGTATATCGTAGGATTTTCTGATCAGAGTTGGTCTCCTAATAGAATTTGGAGTTATCAATTAGAAGATAAAGATGAGGCTTATGAGTGGAGATTGGGAGAAATAATGTTTAAATTCAAATAAAACTCTAAGTTATTGCAAAATCGGGTCATAATAAAATATCAAAAATAAAATGATAATAATCTTATTGAAAGAACAATGTAAAATCTGATAATAATAATAATAATAATAATAACAACAACAACAACAATAATAATAATAATAATAATAATAATAATTATAAAAAAATACATAAAATTTATCTTATGACCTAAACTTAGGATCGGGTTGTTACAAATAGTTTCAATGGTGTTTTTTTCTGGATAAGGCCCGGACCAGTCGATTATTCCATGTTAATGTCCTTCTCTTTCATCTCAGTGGGTAATATCCAATCGAAACAATACAAGAGATTGGTTAGTGCAAGAGATTCGCCCCTTCACTGCCAATGAATTAGGTGAAAAAAAAGATCACAAAAGATCAAAACCACAAAAACCACCCATATGAAATCCAACCAATAATTACAGCTTGAACCCAAAAAAAAAAAAAATGCACAAAGGAGAAAACAGGCACCAAAAGAATAAGAACTTCAAACACCAGTGAGTGACTGAACTCCGATTTTGGGAGGGGGAGAGGGATTTCAGCAGAGGGAGGGGGAGAGCAGAGTCGACATGGTAGTGGTTTTGGGAGTGGGTAGAGGGATTCACAGAGAGAGGGGAGAGAAGAAGGATTCGGCAGGGAAAGAGGAGAGCAAAGAAGGAAGGGGGAGAGAGAGAGAGGAACTTGAGCACTAGACTGTTTTTAAGAAAATGGGTTTGTCATATCATTAGTGCGTGGTGTTGGAGAGTAGACCGGCCTAAGAGTAGAATTACTCATTTATAAAACAAGAAAAAGTTACAATACTATTAGAGCACTTAATTTTAATAAAAATAAAAATAAAAATACTCATTATAAAAACTTTGTAAAACATGATAAAAATTTTTTCCATTTTTAATTTTTTTATTGGTCTGTTAATATCATTTTGACAACAAAGAGATGTAACCCAACCAATAGGAATATTACATGTCTGCCTCTCTTTAGTTGCTCAAATGAAAGCACCTACACATGAACATTATCGAGGAGATGAAGTCACGAGCAACAGTCTGCAACTTTACACCTTACCGCCCCAATGGATAAAAAGAGTAGCTCTCGCCTGCCTCCTCCAACACACTAGAAATTCTCAGATTTTTTTCTTCTTTTTAACTTGTCAATTGAGAGGTTTGAAAAGCTGTGAAATGATATCTGATTAATTTTGGGAGGGATTTGTGCAGGAATTCGACCTCTGAGATTGAGGGCCACAAAAAAAAGTTTGCAGATCGATCTGATGGTGATTATCTTGTTGATGGCCTCCTCTCATTGTGTCTTTACTAATCTAATTTTTTTTTTCTTTTTTGTATTTTACTGAGTTGGGTTGGATTTGCAGCTCCTCTCACACCTCTGTTGGCAAGTGGAATAAGATATAAAATTATTATTTCATCTCATCTCATCATTATAATTTTTCTAAATTTTCATACAAAATATAATATATAATTTAATTTTTTCAAATATCAAAACAATAATAATATTAAAAAATAATATTTTAAACTTTCATCTAAAATAAAAAATTCTCATTTCAATATCTAAATCTATCCTAAATCTATGGTCACAGTACGATGGTCGTAGATCCTAAATCTAGTTTTGGCTTCTCCCTTCTCATGGTGTCTCCATTTTCAATCCATTTTTGGTTCTCTAATCAAATTCTAACCCATCAAGAACATAGCAATGGAAAACCGTCATGGGTGAAGAATAAACATGAACATTAAAATATATATATATAACACATTGTTGGGAGTAAAAGTGATGTTGCGTAGGAGGGAGAAGTGACCTGAGAAGAACGGTATAATCTAATGTGGTGGGGTCTTCTTGTATAAAGTGGAGGTGCTTACGTGGCACATATTAATTGGCTAGTATCAACAATGATTTAACAGTAGTTCCGTATTGAAGGCTTTCTCAATTAGTTTGACTTTAAGATACGACGAATTTCTTATTTAATCCTAAACTAAAACGTGTACAAGAGCATTGAAAGTGTTTCTTTTATCTTATCTTTTAAAATATATATATTTTATTTTGTGTGTATAGGATTGAATTATATTATATTGTATATAAAAATATATTGCAAATATAAAAAAATATATATGGGTTTTGCAAATTTATAGGTAGAAAGGAAAAATTAAAAATAAAACCAAAATATGAAAAAATTGGATAAAAAATATTTCCAAGATATTTTTTAGAAGAAAATAAAATAAATATGTTTTAAATGATGAACAATAAAAAGAATTTGCATACATGATGAATATCAAAGTAAAAGAAAAGGAAAATGAAACTTTGTCCCATGATTTTGCCCCCACATTTTGACCGCATATATATATATATATATATATATATATATATTTTGCTTAATGGTTAAGAAAATGATTATTAATATATTGGTATATTTTTTTATTTTTTAAAATTTTTTAAAGATATTTAAAAAATGTAAAAAGAAAAAAAAAAGTGGCATCTGGCCTAGGAGCATGCCCATCGGTCACCAGTGGGTGGCAAAGTAGTAGTCTCCAAAAGAAAATGAGAGAGTAAATGAAATATAAATCATAATAAAATGTTTATAAAATGAACAATACCCGCTACATGTAGTGGGTTACTGTAGCAAATTATATTTTAGATTTCCTTTTATATAATCGGATGAAATTCCTTTTGTGAGCAATTCTTCAAATAATTTATATTTCTTGTATAATACATAAGACATTGAGAATGCTGCTTAGAATTCCAAGGCCGCATAACCATTTCTTATAAGGTTTTTCCTCAAGGTAAAAATAAAAAAACTCAGGACAACACAAAATTCTCAAAATTATCAAAATTTCTCATAATTTCATCCTCAAATATTACTCAAATATAAAACACTTTTCAATTTCACAAAAACCCAATAAAACATGTCCAAACATGCCCTCAATCTATTGCTTTCCGGCTACTCAATCACATATACGCCACACCATAATACTGTAAAGCCGCTGATCTCCCTCCCACCTTTGAGTAAAAATGTCACCATTTGACAAGCATGTGCAGAACTCATGGGTAAGCCATATATGCTAGTATCGTTGCGTATGGGCCTCGTGAGCTGTTAAAGATGTAGTCCATCTACGTATCTGATTTACTTTAATGCAATGTTAATCAAAATAATTATAAGAATAATAAAACATAGCACCCTATTCACGCACGTTATAGTGAACTGGCAATTTGCATTTTTCAGGCTTTGTTTTCAAGGTACGTTACTTACACGGATTAGTTTCTACAATTTGAAGTTAAACAGCAAAGGATGTGATCTCAGATGAATTTAAGAACAATTTTTTAAGACTTAACAACTCAAACTCGACACAAGCCACAAGGGAACAGGATGGAATTAACCTAAAACTCACTAAGGGCGAGTTGCCAGAAAATTCCATTACTAAGCTAAGACACCTAATGCACCTTGAAAGAAGCATTAATTCCACCACTGATACAAGGACTGGACTTGCAGATCTTAGCAAGAGACATGAATTACAAAGCAATCTACACAAGCATACAATCAACAATCATCATCTATAACCAAAACCCAGATCCACTTCATGACCATACATTCCCTGACCACGGTCAGCAGCAGCAAAAGGTTGAACCTGCTTTGATTTTGACCTGAGCTCCCGCTTGATAAGCCTTTGGATTGCCTCTGGGTGATTACTACCACCACCAACTTCAGGAGCTGAGAATCCGACAAAACATCAATGACAAAAGAAGAATATGATAGTCAAGCAATTTCTCAGACGATGAAGTATTTCTTCTCTTCTTTGCCCCTCTGGTCTATTTAAGATTTACATTTTAAAAATTCTTAACAATACCAAACGCAATGGAGAATGATTATAAGTCCAGCATTCCTTTCAATTCAGGACTGTCTGAACTCAACCCAACCCAACTCCCCCTCCCCCCAAACCCCAAAAAAGACACTGCCAAAAATGACACTTAGTTGATGTACACTTCTTGGAAAAGAAATCATGGAAGGCTGCTAGAGTAAGTCATCACTTGACACATCAAGACCAATTAGGTAGAGAGAAATATCAATGATTTCACATTCAGGTTACCGTTTAATGTTACATTTCATTTGAAGAACTTTTCAGTCATTCCAAAAATAGGAAATTTGTGCAAGTAAATGGGAAGTTTGAAAAGGTAAGGCTACATAACGTGGTAACTTTTGAGCAAAGTCTACCGTCCTATGCATTCCTTCTGATCTTAGATTGAGCAGAAGTCTACCATCCTAAGCCAAGATAACCTTGAGTCGTTGTGAACCATGTGTAACACAATTTGATCACACATGAAGCCATTGCCGTAAAACTATGATAGGCCAATTAAAACATTCATGGGAAGCAGTTACATTTAATTTTTTTTATATAAGTAGTTAGTCATTTTTAAACCAGAAAAGCCAGTACTGACAAGACAAACCATATGGGTGAGTGCTTTACCTGGTGGTGGCAATCCAAGACCAGCAAAGTTGGGTTGCCGGTGACCAAAAGGAAAAGCTTGCAATGGATTTAATTCAGGCATAGAACCTGCCATCTGATTGCTGGCATGAGGCATAGGTGCACCCCTGTTTGGCTGAGCCGACATTGGTGCACTCCCGGGAAATCCTCGAAGCAGGTTAGGTGGAGGAAAGTTGCCCGACATGTACATCTGTTGCAACATAGGGTGATGACTGGGAGGATCAAACCCAGTCAATCCAGGGCCTGGATGATGAAACTGAGGATGAAGCATATTAGCAGGAAATTGATGATTCGGTGGAGGATCATGATGGATGATTCTGTCTGGTGTCATAAATTTCAACTGCGCATTAATGTTAGTGGGACGAGAATCTAAGGGATGGAGCAAAGGCCCTACATGATTGGAATGAGGGGGTTGAAGCTGTGGGGAAGATGGTTGAACGCTAAGATTCTGATAGGTAATATTGGGCTCCCTCGTATCGTGAGCACCATGAAGAAAAGGTGGACCTTCTTGACCCCCCATCAACGCTCTTTTGTCTTTGAGGATGGCATTCCAAGCTGCTAGTTTTTCAGCAATGCCAACTTGGGTGTTTGGGGAAGTTAATGCATTGGTTCTAGCTGCAGTCTTTGCAATCACATAATTTTGAAGGTTCAAAGGATCATTAACTGTAATCAAGCTATCCTCTTCAGAAAGCCGAATATCCACAGGCCTGTCAAAGCCACCGAGCTTAGACTTCAATCCAGTTCGAACCTGGAATGAATCTGGCTCAGCTTGAGGATCATCAAAACCGAACCACTGCTCATCAATCTTTACCGGTTTGGTTTGCAGTCTTTCCTTGGAGGTCAAAACACTGCTTTCATAACTAGTTGAATTGGAACCTATTTCATTTGGAAGAACAAGAGCATCATCCATTTCAGGAAAAGGAAACTCATGAGATTCTGGAACATCAACTATTGCAGACCCAGCCGAGCCTCTCTGGACAGACACTGGTGCTCCAACTGATTGCAGCTCCTTCATAAATGCAGTCCCAAATAGTGTTTCGAGAGTCAGACTCTGCCCTGAACTAGAAGAATTCTCAGAATTTACCTCTTTAGTCCGAGCTGCAGAGTCAAAACTTGCTCCCTCATTGTTCTGCAGTTTCTCTGAAGATCGAATGTCTAGGTTGGGGGATGGTACAGTATCTTTCAGGCCTGTTCCCTTCTGTAACAATGAAAGGAGGTGCTGAGAAGCATGATCATCAATATTAACACTTGGCGGCTCAGTTTTTGGATCGGGAATGCTCAAGGCTTGAGCAGGCAGTTGCTGAGTCGAGCCATTTTCACTAATTGCTGACAAAATCGACTGTTCGAGGTCTTCACAGGTAAGGACAGCTGGAAGTGCCTGCGGTTTATTATTCTTGTACAATTGCTCAGAATTTTCAATGATATCAGATGTTAAATTTGTTTTTTTATGCCCTTCTGCAGGTTCAAATCTTTCAAAAGGAAAATTAGATAACACGTGCTCTGTATTCTTCACATCAGAAGAAACTTCTTCCCAGGATCCACCTTTCTCGCCAGAAACAATCAATGAGAGCAAGTCATTTGGCCTGCTGGCGTAGAGATCAGCCACTGATTTCTTTTCTGCAGAAAGATTTGTTTTTAAGATCAATATACAATCAATTAAAGCTTAAGTATGTCCAATGACTTAAAACCAGAACATTGATATAGGCATACCTTCTTCAGGAAACCAACGAGCAAACTTGGAAGATTGGGAAACATGAAGGATCGTCTCATCTGCTTTACTAGTATTATGCTGTACAAGCAACAAAGAAAATTATGACGAAGAGATACATCATGTTACAAACAAGAAAATAGACAAAAACTAGCAATGCATCCAGTCATTGGGAGAAGCAGCAAAACATCATCCAAGAAAAGATCTGACCAAAGAGCTAAAGAATGATCATATGGTTAATTCAAACCCTCAGCCAATAAAAATTGATTTTCACTTCTCTTGGGAATTCCATTAGAACCATAGAACGCTCCACCCATTTCAATAAATTATTGTTTAGAATCAACTAACTACTGCCAAGTCTGACTGTAAATCATGAAACTATTTATCAGTTGCTTGAACAATTTGGATAATAGCAGAGCATGTTTGTATTCTATAGGTAGTATTGTCATGTTATCATGGCATGGTCATATTCAGTGAAACACACATATTTTTTCTTCTTCTTCTTCTTCTTTTGATAAATAGATAGTTAATAAACCTTGAATAGCCTAACTCCATTTTGGAAGGAAACAGATATCACTATGCTATCTGTACTCTCATACACCCATGTAGAATAGGCATTAATGAGAAGTCTACTAGAAATCACCTACCTTTATATCAATAAAATAGCTTATTACTTATAAAAAAAAAAAAGGTCTATTAGAAATCACCATTACCTCAATTAAACTAGAGGACCGACCACCACTTGGTGTCAAAGCAGAGCCAAAAAGCTTATCTAGGATTGAAGTTGACTGATCATGATTGGATTCAGCAACTATTTTATCCCCGGTTACCTTCTCGCCATTAAGCTCAATAACTTCACTATTTTCTGAAGCTTCAAAGGCTTCTGAAAGATAAGAAGTCCTATGCAATTGAGTATCCACATCAATCGTATTACTGGATGGTACATTCAGATTCTTGTCACTGTTGTTATTTAATGAAACATTATTACCAGTACTTCCAAGTTTATGTGTACCCAAAACCTTTTGTTCTGATGACTGTTCCTCCACTTTATGATCCAAAACACCATTTAATATAAGGTTACCTTTGGCATGTGATTGGCAGTTTTCAAGTTCAGGATTCACAACCTACAGAAGCAACAGAACATACATGACTAATAAGAGGACAAGCAAAGGTAACATATGACAAGCAAGACAAAAAATCAAGGGTAAAAATATTTGGTATTAACAAAAACAAAACAGAAAAGATCTTGAGACGGCATATGCTAAACCTATACAAAAAAATATCAATAGATAGTATGAGCTCTCTAATATCTCCCTAATCAAGCTAATAATTTTTCTACAAACCCTGTCTTTCATTTATATGTTAAAAAATGAATAAAAAATTGTAGATAAATATATCAAAAAACTATGCATCAGTAAAATTGCTTGCAGGTTTTGAAGCAGATGCAACTGTAGATTGAGAGAGAGAGAGAGAGAGAGAGAGAGAGGGGGGGGGGGAATAAAAAAGAGCAAAATAACGATAGGGAAAGTAGCAAGTGACCATAACTTTGCATTTTATTCTTTATGATGTGGGTTTACTCTTTCGAGAATGTAACGAATCTGGGTAGAATTACACAAGATTGCTACTGACTTTTCAGCTTCTTTCCTGGTAGTCTTCTCATAAACTACAATAAATCTCAATAAACTTAAAAGGCACATGCAAGACAAACTTTTAGGATTAAAGCTTCAAGAAAGATAAAGTAATACTTCAAGACAATAAACAGTAAACCACTTATTCTAGTCCCTGTATAATATCTTTTTTTTATAAGTAACTCACTGTATGATGTTTAGAATGCATAGAGAGATGCATGACTGGCCACCTTTCTAATGATTTTTCTTTCTCATTTCCTTTTTCAGATAACTAACTTTCCAAGCATAGAAATCAGATGAAAATGAAAGACGGTTACCTCCACTGTATGCAGTTGAATTATGGATTTTGATCCAAAATTCCTTTCTAAAACTGTGCTTGTAAAACCTGGTGGTACAAGTGGTCTGGATGCAGGAGTTTGTGGGGGAAAAGAAGATTTTTCAGAATCATTATGTGAAGCTTTTAGCGTCACAGTTTCATTTGACACACTGCTTCTATTCAAAAGGCTCTTCTCATCTTTGGAATCCTCTAGCAGTGTGGTAATGTCGAATCCATCTTTACGCTTGTCAGGATTTAACTTCTGCTTTTCTTGAAGTGCTTTTTGATGTTCCCTCCTCATTAGCTCAAAGGAAACTGAAAAGCAAGTCATCAATTTTAAACTTGCTAACTAGAGAAATGGTTAACAATTAAGTAGCTAAGATAACCATGTACACACACACAAAAGGTTGCATCTGCCAGTCAATCTGGCGTGCAAATTACCTCTTCTCTTTCTTTCCTCTTCTGCCCTGTCCTCACTTGTGCTCTCAGAAAAACCAAATGTTTCGTCATTGTAGGAGTCATTGGTTTCCCTTCGTGAGTGAGGCACCGCCTGAAGAATACACAGCAGAAAAAGAAATCAGTATTCAGGAGGCTGTACAAAACGAATTGCGACTGGCTTCATCCTTTTTGCATTATATTTACTCTTCAAGGTATAAAAACCATGCTATAGCATTGAAAAAGGGATGTATAACTCCAAATCCAAGACCACAGGCATTACAGTCTGAGCAAGGAACATAAACAAGCATGAGTCCAACCTTATAAGGCCGAGGGGGATGATAGGGCTCATTGCTCTTATTGAGCTGGGAGTGAGCATTAGCTCGAAATGTTGGAGCCGATACTCCTGCAGCAAATCCAGATGATCTTGGGAAAGAACCACTACCAAGAAGTCCCTCATGCTCAGGAACTTGACAAGATCGTCGAGATTGGTTGCCATAGCGCCTACCTGAATCTGCATATTGATATGAATGGTCAAAACATACAACACAGGTCTAGATCAGTTGTTTTTTTTTTTTGGACAAACCCACCATCCATCAAGATTTCAGCTCTTGAAAACAAACTAATTTGTGATGTTGCAGGAAAACTGAGCATTACATAGCAAATGCTTTATGCATTACTGATGCGGGACAGAATTAAGATTACAAAGGCAGGTATAGATAGAATGCTGTATCAATCTATAGAATGACAGGAAAACATTTACACAAAGAAATATATTTCATTTGCTTTCAGGGCATGCAAACAACATGCAGGCAGGTTAAACATACAAGTCAATTAGGTGACATATATCAAATGAACGCAAAGGAGGGACACTCACTGCTGTTCCTCCAGCAAGAAAAGAGAACATTAAGAATTCAGCGCATTGTGCTTATAAAATTTTTTGAAATAGGAAAGAATCTCACCATGGATAATCCAAGGAAAAGAAATAAAGTTATCAATAATTGGTGCTACATGTGTAATTGGCATTGCTTGGGTGATGCCCAAGAGTGTGGTGAATCTTTTGGCATGTTGGAGAGGGATTCAAGGAAATCGTCAAATAGCGGCTGTTTGGAAGATGGTTCCTCTTTGTCTTATGTGGTGTATTTGGAATGAGAGGAATGATTGTTGTTTCGACAATAGAGAACACTTGGTGGATGGGATTAGAACTTTCTTTTTTCATACTTTGTTGCTTTGGGCTTCGGTTATTGTAATGGATGGGTTCCGCCCCAATGACTTTCGTGCTCTTTTTCAGCTTTAGCTTATAATTAGGTGTTTTATCTTGTATACTTCCTGTGTACTTGGGCTATGCCTAATTACGCGGTTTCAATGAATTTCTTACTTATAAAAACAATGTGTAAGAGGAGTAGATCATCTTTTAATACACTGCAGGTTGCTAGTGCTTTGTGGAGTAACTTCTTCAATCGGAGTGGTTTGGCTTAGCTCATGCCTGGAAAAATAGTTTTCTCCAAACAACATTCTTTGTCTAATCAGTTTTCCTACTCACTTTCACAAAAACCTTTCCTTGGCTACTTATATAAAAAAAAGATTTTCTTGTATCTTTTGCACCTTCTATATAGGTGTCTCTCTTGTATATATCATATGTACTTGGATTGAACTTTTTGAGCTTTTCAATGAAGTTGAATAGTTCTCAAAAAAATATTTTCTGACAACCCTCTCAAAAGCAAGACAAAGGACATCTGTGCTTACCACTCTCCTCTATCAAAGTTTTCTTCAAAAACCCCACCCAAGAACTTGCATGTTGAAGGATTTCCCACCCTCCCTTCAAATCGTTTAACATGGTCATTTGACCTATGACTCAACAACTAATTAGTTCTCAAGTGCTTTCTCCTTGCATCAACAACTTCCATGTACACCAAAAGAGACTGAGTTTAGGAACGATAAATAAGTTTTTAAAGCCTTTGAGTGTGGAATTCTGGCAACATGATAAATTTCTAATCAATTGGATATTGCAAGACATGATTTATTAATTAATTCGTTACTACCTTTACAAATTTAGTAAACGCTTTGTCATAATGTATTTAACTTCCTAATTACTAGTCTAAATGTCTAATACAAAAGAAAGTGCGCTAAATATATATTGTCAACCTACGCTTTCAATGAATTGTTGGAGGGGATTTAAACTCCATGGGGAAAACATACATAAATAGCTATGCATAGAAAAAAATTACAAACTAGTCCAAGTAAAACAATTTACAACTAAAAAAATTATCAACATGAGCATGGAATATCCTACCCAACTCCCAATCAGATTGCGAGTCACTATCTTTGTCGCCTCGTACAGACGAACGACTTTCCCATCTTCCATGGACACCCCAAGAATAGCTATTGAAATCCCCTTTGGTAGGTGGGGATGAACCATACTCATTACGCCTGTAACTATGTGATGACAAGGCGCTAGAAACTCTTTGCTGATCTTGGAAAGAATCCTCAAATTCACTAATTTTGTTCCAAAAAAAATCAGATTATCATGATGCATGAGTAAACCGGTAGAAGTAACTAAAGCCATGCATGGCAATGATATAAAAAAAGGGTACTCCATCGTCAAAATTCACAAATGCGGAATATAACAACGTATGTTTATTAGCCCCTATAGAAAAAGATTCATCTTACCTCAAAATTGATTGATCAAACCCAATAGGCAACTTTCTGCAAACATCCAATTCGCTTAATGACAATAAAAACTCCCTTTTATATAAAATTTTCAATTTCCTGCATCATTAAAACAGTGTTTTATCAGAGTTCACCAAAAGTGGAGAAGCAAATACAACATAAAAGCTCAGAAAAAGAAAAATTCGACCATAAAAAGTGGAAATGGAAACAGAAGTTCATTACTTTTGCCATTCATGATTCGTTTCAGATGGCTGATCCAATAAGTTTTGGTCTTCATTCTCTAAGCTCATTCTGCAAAGTTTGGAACAAACAATATGTTGACAGCAAAACAACGTGCGGTCTCAACCACGGAAACCAATACCCGGAAAGCTTCACCAACTCTAATACAAACTCCTGCCCACTAGGCAATGCCCAGATATCATAACGTCATCTGCATCTTAAAATACTCCGATATGGTGAAACTACATCCACCTAAGGACAATCCACCTCCTATTCAAGAAACTACACTAGTAAAACCATACGACTTAGTGAAATCGAATTGCCAATTCCTTCTCATTGACCGGGGTTTGGAATTTCCAAGCCAAACCTCGATCCTAACTAATCGAAATCATTGAAAATCTCTAAACTGCCAACTCTAGAAGCTTGATGTTTCTTTCCACGATCCAGCTCAATCTACAAGAATCGCCCACGCAACCAGGAACCACCCCCTAAACTCCTATATCTAAATTTGTGCAATTTCCAACGACCTTCCAAAACCCTATTTCCGGAAGCCTTCTCACAAATCAAACCCCGAATCTCGCATATTGAAGGAAATGAATCAACAAATCATCACAAAATATTATCGAATTTTGATCAAATCAGCTCCGGACAAGCATCGAGAGAAACAAGCTATAGGGTTTCGTTTTAATCTATTAGCTCCAAAAATATAGGGTTTTCGTTTACCCCGATCAGGAACACGAGAGATAAAATTACAGTGACGTTGTATTTAGGTATTTTGATCTGTGATTTCTGTGTCTCATGGTTAGTTGGGAGAATTTTAGAGTAACACAGTACACAGCGAAGAGAGAGAGAGAAAGAGAGCGCCCGTAAGAGGGAAAAAAAAGCTTCCGCATGGCAAAGTATTGAAAGTAACACGCGCTGCCTGCATCGTTCGTGACAAGCACGCTCTCATTAGGTGGCAGCGAACCTATTTAAATTCGAAAATGACAAGGATGAAATATTTATAAATTTAACCAACAATGGAGCAATTTGGAAATTCATGTTAAAATATAATAAATTTTATTTTTTAAAATTTACAGAAATAAAAATTCATTAACATACTTAATATATATTTCATAATTTATCAAAATATTTAAATATATTATGATATAGTCTACAAGTTTAAATAAATAACAATGAATTTTAAAAATATAAAATAATAAACCTACAACTATTTTATAATTATATTTAAAATGAAAGGTAATTATGTAAAATTAAAATAATTTTTAAATAAGTTACACAATTATATTAATTAATTTGAAAAGAATTTGAAGAGAATTATAAATTTATCCCTTTAAAAGTACTAGTCTATTCTATGTTTACAGGTTTATTCACAAACGTGATGCATGTTAGAGTTTGAATTACTACGTAATTTAAATATCAAAGATCGGTTGCATGCTGCACTGATATTTATCTCTACTTTGATTTGTTAATTAAGGGTGCTATCTATCCTACACTGGTGGGCAACCACCCTTCCCGCATCCCACCCCCCGCCCCCATGGGGGGAGGGAGTTTTTCCCCTGCCCCCACTCTCGTATACTCCCTAATTCTGTCTATTTGATCAGCAGGCGGGTGGCTCAGTCCACCATCTGGATCCCCTGCCTTTAGTGCTATTGTATCATAGAAAAAAATCACATCACAACCAACAAAGCAAAGAAAAACAAAACACTACCACTATATGCTTTTGGAGTCCACCATGCAGAGACCCACAAGATCCATGCCCGGAAAGTTGCGGATGTAGCTCTCCATGCATGAAAGGAAAAAGAGAAAGAAATGGTGGAAAGGTGCTGGTCGTGCGTCGTGTAGGAGAAAATGAGAGGATAAAGAAGACAGAAATTTAATAACCTTTATATACCCACATGCCCACCCAATAAAGTTTATTTCTTTCACCTGCCCATCCGCCCAACACCCAGCAAGGGAGGGTGAGTGGGCCAAGCGGGCCAGGTAGGGGGCCATGGAGAGATAAATATTCTCCCAATTGGACTACGCTCGATCCACCTCACAAAGGCCCTTGAACTGAGTGCCATAAGCCCAACAAACGGGAATTCAGGAAGGCCACAACGTGTAGCCAAGAGAAGAAGTCACCAAGATATTCAAGCTCAAGATATTCTGGCCCTATTAATGATGTAACCATTGATGGAATCTCGGGTCTTCCTAATGAGAATGGGTATATGAGATTCTCGCTCCCAACAATGTTTCCTTCTTGGATTATTGTCTATCCAGAGCTTGATATTCATTACATCTAAGATCGTTGAGCACATCATGCGGTTACACAGTCATTATCAGTTGAGTACATGCTTATATAACGGACACCAACTAGTGATTTGAGGTAACTTCTAACAACTCCATTGATTCCATATTTCTCCTTTATAAACACTGACTTAGGCATCGGACGTGTTTCTAACCCACCGAGCCCCTAAACTTCTTTTTGTGTAGGTTGATTGAGTTCATCGGCAGTGATGCGAAACATGTTCATAATAGTTGTATCATCTGTGGGATCTAAAGAATAACCTCAGCTTGTTTTTTGTATACCAGTCACAACGTGATCTCAAACAACCCGTGAGCAAGAAGCTACCTCAACGAACATGGAGGGAGATTTGCCAAAATGGAGGAGAGAGGATGAAAAAGATGACACTGGAGATGGAGAGTCTCCAACGAGAGAGCAAGGCCCTAAAATGAAGGAATGTCAGATCTGGAGAAGGCGCTGCACCCAGCCAAAATGAGTGAACCGAAGCAGAGTCACAAAGTGCTAGTAGGGTGGTTGAGGATGACGAAGAGAAGAAAAGAATGTGCCACGAGTTGTGCAATCTCATGAATAAGTACAAGGAGATAGCCAGGAAGACAGGAGCCTCTTCCTCGGTTGACCAGCTACTCAGTAGTACGGATCTCCCTTACAGTGTGAAGGTGATGGTAATGCCACTCCCACCTAAATTCAAAGTTCCACTAATGGAAATGTAAGATGGATTTAAGGACCCGATATATCATCTGGAGATATTTAAGGCTCACATGACACTCCACGACTTTTCTGGAGAGATTGCATGTCGAGCCTTTCCCTTGACACTTAAAGGGCTTGCCAGAGGGTGGTTTGGAGCCATACAACCTGGTAATATCGATAGTTTCAAAGAATTGAGCAAAAAGAAGGTGATTGATCGCCTACCTCCTCACCAAAAATAGTGGAAGGATGAGAGTTTAAGGTCTTACCTTTGCTAGTTCAATAAGGAGAGCATAACGGCATACGACCAAGATGAAAAGATTATGCTAGCAACACTTCTAGGTGGCGTTTGGCCCAAGAACCTTTCATGGCAGAATTGGCAAGAAAAACCTTGTCACGCTATGGGAGTTCATGGACCGAGCTGACGACTACGTGAATGCCAGGATACCCTCTAGGCCTTGACCACCCCTAGAAAGTCTGAACCAGAGCAATCGAAAAACAGGCCCAAGGGAACCATTGGCGGGAGAGGTTGAGAATAGGAAGACCAAAGAAAGGGCAATACAACATAAGGAAGGATGGCGGAAGACCCTACAGGAAGACAGCACTCAAGCATGAGCATGTAGATAAGGGACTAGAAGCAGCCTCGGGGTGGCAACAATCATGGTCAAAGGACTCGTAGATACTACACGTATCACAACACCAAGGGACATCGAATAGAGGATTGCCATCACCTTGACGTATAGAAGAATTATAGTAAAACGAAGTATTCAGACGACTAATTGCCCTCAACATTCCTCACCAACCAAGCGAATGGAAGAAAGGAGACATGAATGGGGACGTAGGCCCCTCAAAAGTGATAGCCTAAAGAGAATAAGAACATGGAGAAGAAGCATGGAGAATGCATCTCGTAGAAATAAAAAACAACGTACCCTTAGGCAAAATCCAAACAATTGTAGGAAGGCATGTGCGAAAAGGGCGAGATATGAAGAAGTTCTTAATGTCGAGAGACCAGCCAAGCAGACGGGAAGCTAGAAGGCCATGACTATATCCTTTGACGAGAATGATTGTGAGGGGGTAATTTAATCCATGAGGATGCCCGTGTTGTAACAATACTAATCGCCAACTTCACCATCCGAGGAATATTGATAGATAACGAGAGTTCAATCATCATATTTTTTTGGGAAGCATTCGCATAAAAGGAAATCAACAAAAGTCAATTGCGCTCATAACCAACACCCCTGAAGGGATTCTCAAGGGAGGCTTTACTACCCATGCGTTCCATAACCCTACCTATGACAGTTGGGTTAGGAACATGCACAGCTACCATTATAACGAACTTCCTGGTGATCAAAACTCGCTCTTCCTATAACCAACTTGAGGATCGTAACTTCTATGTACCACCTAAAAATGAGATCTCAAACGAAAGTGGGCATAGGAGAAGTGTGCAGTGAGCAAGTACTGACTAGAGAATGCAATGTGCTGGAACTAAAAAATGGGCATAAAAAGGAGCGTATGGCAAAACCGTTTGCAACTAGACCACAAGTTCCACACCCACCTCCACCTCCTGAACTTATCCAACGAGAAGCAAAAACCAAAGATGAGATTAATCTGAAGCAAGGAAAGGCCGACAAACCCCTAGAGCTAGTGGCGTTGGATGATGCTCATTTGAAGAGGAATGAGAGAATAGGCATGAGAATTGAGCCCAAGGTGAGATCACAGTTGAAGCGACTACTCGCCGAGCATAAGGACGTTTCCCCTTGGAGTCACGAAGACATGTTTGTGGTTGATAGAGATGTGATAGAACACCATTTAAGCGTGGACTCCGATGCCATGAAGATTCAGCAAAAATCAAAGAGCTTCAATAAAGAGAAATATGCCGCAATAGCACAGGGAGTTGATTGCCTACTCGCTGCAAGGTTCATTAGGGAGACTTGCTACCCATAATGGCTTTCCAATGTCGTTCTACTCAAGAAGTCAAATGGTAAGTGGAGAATGTGCATCGACTTCACTGAACTAAACAAAACATGCCCCAAGGAAAACTTTTCCTTTCCACCTATCGACTTGATCGTGGATTCAACAGCCAGGCACAAAATGTTCAGCTTCATGGATGCCTACTCTAGATACAACTAAATCCGAATGAGTCCCTACAATGAGGAAAAAACCGCTTTCATAACGAATTGAGGACTATACTGCTATTGTGTAATGCCTTTTGGGCTAAAGATGCTGAGGCAACCTATCAAAGGTTGGCAACCAAATTTTTAAAGAGAAAATCATATGTAATATGGAAATCTACATAGAAGACTTGCTCTTCAAGAGCAAAGAACCAAAACAGCACACCAATAATTTATGAGAGACTTTCACGGTCCTCTGAAAGTATAAAATGAAGCTTAACCCATGAAATGGGATAGAATCGGAGAAATTCCTCCTCTTCATGGTCTTAGAAAAAGGCATTGAGGCCAATCCAAAGAAGATCCAAGCCATTATCAACATGAAGTCTCCCAAAGCCCTTAATGAGGTGCAAAGACTGGCAGGAAAGATTTCGACATTCAACAAATTCATTTCCAAATCAACGGAAAAGTGCCTACCACTTTTTCGAGTACTACAAAAGGTCCATGAGTGGAACGAATAGTATGAAGAAGCGTTCAATCGACTCAAAGAATACCTGTTAAACCCTCACCTTCTAAGTCAAGCCGTACGAGGAAAAACGTTATACTTATATCTATTTGTCACGGCGAAAGTTGTGTCTGTAGCATTGGAACAAAAGAAAATCGAGCGTAAGGGCAAGTCTATTATACCAACCGAGCATTAAAGGGAGCTGAAACTAGATATCCATCAATGAAACTACTAGCGTTTGCGTTAGTATTAGCCGCCCGCCGGTTGAGACCTTATTTTTAAGCACACCCAATGAAGGTCCTGACAGAGGACCCACTTAAGAAAGTACTACAGTGATCACATTAGGGTGCTTAGTAAACTAGTCAATTGAATTCAGTGAGTTTGACATCGACTACCTCCCTCGAAAAGCCATCAAATGGCAAACCCTCATGGATTTTGTTGCTGAACAAACCAATCCTGCCAAAGACGTGTTTGTCTCGCCCACCGGAAGTCACTAGCAAGTCTACATCGACAGCTTGTCTTGCCGCTCTGGCGAAGACAGAGGCGTAGGCATATATATATATATATATAATGAGTAATGATAAGTATAAATCTCAAATAGACAAGCCCCATACAAACCCTTTGTAAAAAAGTCTCATTAATAAATAATAATTTTTTGTACACTTTTTTTTATATGGGATTTACTTTTTTACAATGACTTATATGGAGCTTGTATATTTGGAGATTGGACAAATCATTTCACATATATAATATCAAGTCCAGGTAAAGAGGCCTATTACTCGGTCAAGCTCGAATTCAAAACTACCAACAACAAAGCGGAATATGAAGCTCTATTGGCTGGACTCACCATAGTAAAGGCACTAGGTACAATATAAATGGAAGTAAAGATGGACTCTCAATTGGTGGTAAACCAAGTCTAAGGGGGAGTATGGGGCAAAGGGCGGAAGACTCCAACTCTACTTACGATGAATGTGGGAAGAGCGCGACTATTTCCAAAAAAATTTCATCGGTAAATTTCCAAGAATGATAACTAAAAGGCAGATATATTAGTGCGAGTTGCATCAGGTATGGACTACACAACATTTCCATGGGCAATGATCACCAAAACATTAGACATCTCAACCATTGGGCTTAAAGTCTCATAAATGAGGGTGGGAGTACCCTAATGGGCACATAAGATAACCAAGTTCTTAACCATTGGGGAGCTACCGAGTGAAAAATAAGAGGCGAGAAAGTGAAGAATAAAGTAGCCCGATTGGGTCTCTTGAATGGAACACTGTACAAGCAACGTTTTTCCTCTCCCCTCCAATGATGCATCTTTTCGGAAGAAACCTAATACGTGATGGCTGAGATACATGAAGGAGTGTGTGAGAATCACTCAGGTGGAAGGATCTTGGCTGGAAAGGTCATGAGGGCAGGTTATTATTAGCCCAGAGTCCTTAAAGATGTGGAACGATTTGCCCATAGTTGCGTGAAATGCCAAATACATGCATCGATCCCACATTGCCCACTTGAGGAGCTAATTTTGATTACATCCTCGTTGCCCTTTGCACTGTGGGGGCTGACCTCTCCTAATTGTTTCCTCATCACCACCTAGTGTGGTTGAGCCCATCTCTCGCATATTTCTCAAAGCCGAGTTCTGCACTCCCAAGGTGACCAAAGGACAAAACACCTCTCTTAAGTGTTCCATCCTCGCCACCTAGCATGGTCAAATCCATCTCCCACCTAGCTATAAAAGCCAAGCTCCACGCTCGCACAATGACTAAAGAATGAAACACCCATCCTAGCATTCCCTCTGACGGCTATTACTTCCAAGTCACATACCTATCAATTCCCATAGTGGTCAGTGAAAAGAACAATCAACAAAGAGGTTGGAGCACCCTTCATGAGTAATTCAATTACCGACAATCAAAGGCTCTCTTAGGCAACTAAAGGCGAAAGCCCGAAAGGGTCTAGGTACTCACATTCAGCGAAATCAAAGCAAATAAACCAAGCAAAGCAAGTACACATAAGGGAGTTAGAAAAAGTAATAGAGCAAGAGAGTCAAATCCACAACTACATTGTTCAAGTCAACTACAAAAATTATTATTAATACAACCACAAAATAAAAATACAAATAATGGATTCGGGCCGAAGGGGGAAAGTCGTCAAGCATCATATCCCTGCGCAGAGAATCAAGAAACTAAAGGAACTAGCGGTCAAGCTTGATGGACTTCAAGGCAAGGGTATTCAGATCGGTCTAAGGGTTCTCCACCAAATGGTCCCTCAACCTTTCCAAGCCCAACTTATACCCATAGCCCTAAGCGTTATTGTGAACCACCTTGGCCATCGACAGTTGAGGAGAAAGTCAGACCAGATCTTCTTTAGAAAAATCCAAATCGGGTTCCAAAGCGGATATCTGCATGTCTTGGAAAACTAGTTCTTCCTAAGAAGAAGCCAACTCGGATTCCAAGGTTGCGACTTGCTAATCTCAGGAGGAGACTTTCCTCCTAGTATGCAATTGGGAGCAGCTAAGCTTGACGTACTTGACCTTCACATTCTTCAACTCCCTTTAGGCAACCTCATGCCAAGCATTGAGACTTTCCATCTCACCCTAAATGTGGTCAAGGTCTGTATGTAGGTCCCAACAAGATCCCCCCACTCGGTCTGCCAAAGCCGCATACCCATGACACTGCTCTTTGGTCTCCTCCAATTCTACCTCTAAGTGGGCAATCTAATCCCACCCAGTGTCTTGCTCCTCTTCCAACAACTTGGCCTCAAGATAGCAGCGAGCTATCTCCTACTTTGCTTTTGCTAAGTCACCCTGAAGGTAAGATGCATCTATGCGGAGAGCAGAGATGTTCCTCTTTAAGGACTAGGAGTAAGCATCCATGTGAGCAAAGGCGGTTTTTGCCTATCCCCTTTCAACCCTCACCTTGGTGACCTCCCGGTGAGCCTGGATCATGAAAGACCTCAATGCATGGACTTCATCCTCTAGCTCGGCCCTCCCATCAACGATCCATGCAGCAAGTGAGTTGACCCCCTAACATACAATCACAAAGTGACCTGTAAAGGGTTAACAAGGTTGAATAAACTGAAGATGAATGTTGAAAAAGCTCACTGACGAAAGGAAGCTTCTAAGCTTGTCGGTTGTCTCGTGAACAATTTCAGCCTAAGCATTATAGGCGCTTGGACCGGATCCAGAGGGGCAAGACCTAGACAGACAAGACCTAGAAGGACAAGATCCGAAGGGCCCAAGAAATCCTAAGAAGCCACACCTTTCACCCTGAGAGGTAGACCTCAAGCCTCATAACTGCCCCAACTGGCAAGAAGAAAAATGAGTAGCTCAGGGTGAATAATTCATATTCTCGAAAGCATCAAACCTCTGCTCACCCAGAAGCTCTACATCACCCACTAGAGGAGTTGATGGCGCGATTTCCTCCAAAAATACCGACTAAGCAACCTCCAAGGACAAAGAGGTACTGAACGACGAGGAAAGTATCGAAACTCATCCTCACTCAGTTCCATGGCCAAGGGATTGTCTTGGGACAAATCCCTAAGGTCAAAGGGAAAAGTTGGGGTTTCACCACCAGACATGGTGGAGGGAATAGAGCAAGGAGTGTGGGAGCCACTGTCAGCACCGACTAAGGAAACGTCAATGGCTGGGCAGGAAGGAATCTCGAAAGTGGTCACGCTTGCCCCTGCACCATCACTCAAAGGTACATGCATCTCCACAACATCCTCGAAAGGCACTCCCAGAACCAATTCATAAGAACATCTTGGAACAAGCTTGAGGAAGGCCAAGTAAAAGGTCATATCAAGTTCTTCCTTATCCTGGTTGGAAACCTTGGCCGGCCCTCGATCACTCAGCAATGTAGAATGCAGAACCAAAGAGGAAGACGGAGCAAAATGAAGACCAAGGGAATGACAATCGAAACCCAATGCCATCTCCAAATCGACCCCTAATAGTTTCAAAATGTGGTCCAGCCTGTCCGAGCAAGGTGGTTCACGCCAAATCGATCCACTAGCCCTCAACGATGACTGAGCCCAGTGGCTAGAGCCGCCAAATTGAAGGGAGCTTCCCATTCGGATCTCGAGCGGCAACGAACTCCCATCAGCTCATGGATCATTTCATCCTGCTTATGAGGTTTCTTCCCATCCCCCTCCACTAGAGTGCTAGAAGGCCTCTTTGGCCGTGGGAGGTAAACAACTTCCTCAGAAAATGACTACCGCTAACACTCGATCAATTCGGCATCACTAAGAATGATCAATGTTGGCTTTAGTCAAAAGAACGTTAGCCCAAACCTCCTTTTGGTGCCCTTCAACCCAGGAATAGACCATCTTTAAGAGAGCCCGATCAGGCAAATTCAAAGAAAACTCATTCTCGTTCGGGATGACTCCCCACATAGCTCGAATGGGAAACTCTTGACCGACAGTCTCGCTAGTAGGGAATTCTCAACCATGACCCGATACAAAAAAGAATATCTTTAACCAGTCCTTAACAAGGAAGAAGCGGGGTTCCAAGCAGGTTACCAGGTAGTTGGCACGGGAACAAAAGCTACAAAAAATAGCCATTGTGGCACGGAATCCTAAGTGTGTAGAAAAACTCCCTAGCAATCAAGTCGAGGTAGTCATCATCCTTGGTTCCCAAGACCAGACGCCATACGATGCAACATGACAGAAGAATCCTCAACACATTAGGATGGAGCTATGAAGGGGCCAATACGAGATAATCCAAGACATCCCGAACGGGGTGGCGTAAAGGAAGCCACAAACCATTTGAGAACATGGAGGGGTACAATACGACCTTTTCAGCTTACCCCTCTGAGTTGACGACCACACTGTGAGCTCCCAGCACTTTCAAGATGACGGATTTAGGCACTCTATAGTAACTCCTCACCACGTCTAAATTCACGAGGCAGTGGCTATGGACCAATGGTAACCCTCAAAATATTAAGGGTTGTTCTAGCTAGAAGTCCTTGTGTTTCTGGGAGACCCCTCAGAATGTGACAAGCGCGAGCCTTAAGACGAAATATAGGAGACATTTTCGGGAGCCATTAGCAATAGAAGGAAAATAGGAGAATGAAAAGTTAGGGTTTCCCAATGGGAAGCCAAGAATGGTAGATAATAGTGGAAATGATTGATAAAAGTTGGGAATTGAAACTTAAATAGGTGGGCAGCGTCTATTGGACGACTCCTAATAGGAATGTGACAAGTGTCACTGAAAAGGAAATGTTAGGGGCAAATCTTGTATTCCCCGTTGCACAATGAGATGTGGAAGCCAAGCTGTCACATTTTACCCTAGGCATGGGAATGTGTACCGCAACAAAAAACGAATAAGGGTCACTAAAGTCTTGCGGGGTAAAATAGAAAATTCTCACCATACTCGTACAATAAAAGTTTGCGGTGTAATTGGAGAGATAAATATTCCAACAATTGGACTGGGCCCAATCCACCTCATTAAGGCCCATGAACCGAGTGCCATAAGTCCAGCAAACAATAATTAAGGAAGGCCACAGCGTGTAGCCACAAGAAGAAGTCACCAAGGTATTCGAGCTTAAGATATTTTGGCCCTATTAATGATGTAACCGTCAAGGGAATCTTAGGCCTTTCTAATGAGGATGGGTATTCGAGATTCTTGCTCATAATGATATTTCCTTCTTGGCTTATTGCCTATCCAGAGCTTGATATTCATCACATCCAAGATCGTCGAAGAATATCATGCGATTACATGATCATTATCGGTCGAGTAAGTACCTATATAACGGAAACTAACTTATGATTTGGGGAAATTTCTGACGACTCCATTGATTCCACATTTCTTCATTATAAACACTGACTTAGCCATTAGAGGTGTTTCCTACCCACTGAGCCCCTACGCTTCTTTTGGTGCAGGTTGATTGAGTTCGTCGGTAGTGTTGCGAAACACGTTCATAACAAGCCTGCTCAGCACCCCTATTGTTAATCCATCAAGTTGGTCAAAAAAAGAAATCCTACTAATTGAGGCTTGGGTTTCACCCTCACTTCATGGCATGCGTTAAATTTTTCTCAATAAATATAACATAAAATATATTGGAAAAGCTCTCCATAAAAATTTTTCTTTTGTCTATTTATAATAAAATGAGTTAATACCATACAATGTAGGAATTTATATGATGAGTTAGACCAAATGTCCTTCTACAGATCTCATATTGGACTGAAATGCTCTTGCTACTTTTATTGATCCAACCAATGTGCCCATGCAAGAGATCCGAGCTAGGCTAAAATGACCCTGCACATATCTGAACTGACTAAAATACCCTCCAAAAAATAAAATTAGACAGATGATCCAAATCAAACCAGCTAATGACAACTAGAAACCTCCAAAACCAGCTTCATCTTCATCTTCATCTTCATCTTCATCTTCTCTCATAATCCCCACTCTCCATCTACCATCTTCTTGTTCTTCATTCTTTTCTTCTTTCTCTTCTTCTTTTGCTTTAGACTTCTTCTTCTCTAGAGAAATTGCAGAGCCATCTTTATCCGTCGACCATGGCATGAGCCACGGAAGAGATGGAAGACGGCGCCAACGTGATCAGATCTGACCACGGCGCCACCCATAGAGATGAAAATATAGAGAGACAACTAGAAATATTTTCTTTTTTTTCACCACAGACCCATGGGGTTGCCATGGATCTAAGATGGAGATTTATGATAGATATTTATGTCGTCGACTAGATGGTTCTAAGATGAAAAATTTTTGTAGGTATTTGTGATGTCGGCTTGATGGTTTTGAGATGGAGATTTCTAGTGGGAATTGCTGTCGTGGACTTGACCAGATACTACTGATGATCTAATATACTTTACATGCTACGGAGCCGAGCTCCCATACAACCCAAGCTCCCATGTAACCATTAGATCTCATGGAGCTGATTTGTGCAAGCACCCATGGTCATAGGGCATGATTCCCGAACATGTAATGTGACTAAAGTGTTCACCCCATAGGTGTGAAAATGTTGTTGCTCGCCCTGGACGGCAAGCACTTTTTACTTTTGCACGCCCTAGGATGAGTACTTGGGCAAACATTATCACATTTATTTAATTTGAATGTTCGCCCCTGAGAGGAGCACTTGTTGCTCACCCCAGTGGGATACCCTTTCCTCACCCTAGGGTGTGAGCACTTTTGCTCTATTAGGTTTAAGAAATCTTTGGTTGCCCCCGGGGTTAGAGCAGTCTCTACTCACCCTAGGTTGCAAGTGTTTTTGCTTGCACCGAGTAAAGTACAGGTGTTTCACATGCATTCCTGGGCGTGAGAAATTACACTAAGCAGCTTCATTTTTCTATCACATCTTTTTTTGCCTATCTTCATTTTCTGACTAACCTTCATTTTTCGGCTTAGGTTCATTTTCCAGACTATCTTCATTTTCTGTCCAATCTTCATGTTTCTGACCAAGCTTCATTTTCTAGTCTATCTTCTTTTTTTTGTCCTACCTTTTTTATTTTGCCCTACCTTTGTTTTCCATCCTAGCTTCATTTTCCAACCAAGCTTCATTTTCTAGTCTATCTTCATTTTTCCGCCCAAGCTTCATTTTTTGAACACTTTTTCTCGCCACTCCACTGGGCAAGCACTATGAGCCATTGGCTGAACCTTCATGCTTTTTCAAGGTGCTTGCCTCGAGCATGAGCCCTTTCGATTGCCTTGTGTAGAAGCTGTTATTGCTTGCACCAGGGTTCAAACTTTATGTGCTTGACTCGAGGTCGAGCAATTATTGCACTTCAGGGTGCAGACACTCTTTGCTCGCACGGGGTACAAGTACTCCTTGCTTACTAGGGCTGAGTGCTCCTTACTCACCCGAGGTGTAGACACACCCATGTCAGTGCTCCTTGCTCGCCTTGGGTTCAAGTAGTTGCCTCTCATGATATTTTAAAAACGAGATGAGCATTCTTTCAGTGTTGTCACTTGTCCTCCTGGATGCGAGGACTTTTGCTCACATCCTAGCGAAGTGTGCACCCTAAGCAAAGCGAGCACTCTTGAGATTCAAGGGGGCGAGCTTTGTTGATCTTCTAGGGGTTCGAGCTTTGTAGCTTGCCCCAGGGTTAGAGATCTCTTTGCTTGACACTCGAGAAAGGAGTTCCAACGTGATCTAAGCAACTTGATCGGGGGTCGAATATGTGTTTGGTAGCCAATCTCCCACATGTTCTAATCTATTTTATTGGAGGTCGGATCTTGTGCTCAGGAATCAATTCCCACGTGATCTAATCAATTTGATCTGACTACTTTAATCCGAGGTAGGATACTTATGGAGATCGGGATGTTTTTCATGCTCGGGAGTCAAACTGCCACGTGATTTGATCACATGATCAGGTGTCAAGCTCTCACGTAATGAGATCAATATGATTGGGTTTGAATCACATGCTCAGGAGTTGAGCTTTCACGTGATCTAACCTATTTGATCGGGGGTTAGACACATGCTCGGGAGCTTACCTCCCACGTAATCTAATCAGTTTGATCAGGGGTTGAATCACTTGCTCGAGATCTGAGTCTCCACGTGATCCGACCAATTTGGACTAATAGAGCGCTTCACCAAACTCAATATTGGTCACCGTGGTGGACGAACAATTACCTCCTATAGTGTTTTCAAAATATCATTTTTTTTCCTCAAATTTGAAATAATCTTATTGGGGGAACCAGACACATGCCCGCCTACTAGTCCTTTCTTATAGGTTCTATTTTTAACAATATTTTGAGCATTCTCAACCAGGCTTCTTAAAAGTGACTCTTGGCAAAACTTTGATAAAAAAAAAAAAGAAAGAAAAAATATCGTATATCAAGTTCTCTTAAAATAGATATCACTTTTAACTTCGCTGATGATAGATGACCTCCAGTCCTTTTATTCTTGTTAGCATTTATATATAGTTTTAAGGTAATGAATCTCATGCAGTTTTACAAGTCCACAATCAAAACAACGTTTTTCTTTTTAAATGGACTGCATGAGACTAAGGTTATGCTTGAAAGTTTTGTTTCACACAAAATTTTCATCTCTATTTCATCTCATCACTACAACTATTTCAAATTTTCATACAAAATATAATAAACAATTCAACTTTTTCAAATCCCAAAATAATAATAATATTTTAAACTTTTATCTTAACACTATTCATAAAATTTTTAGAAATTCTCATCTCATCTCACCTACTAAGCATAACCTAGGCTTCATTTAGATATAAAAACGATTTCATCTTATCTCATCTCCTCTCATTATTATAACTTTTTAAAATTCTCACATAAAATATAATAAACAATTCAATTTTTTTAAATCTCAAAATAATAATAATATTTTATTCAATTTTCAACTTCCATCTAAACTTATCTCATCTCATCTCATTATCCAAACAAGGCGTTACTAACCCAATAACACTATTAACTATACAAATTATTTTCCTTTTCTTATACCATTTTCAATGTTGCTCTTGTTGTTCTCCCGAAGCTTTAACAAACCTCCTCCTGTGCCCACCACCCAACTGGAGTTCGCTTCTTCTTGGTCATCTACTTGAACCCCCTCTCTGTCTCTCTAGTCCATTCATGAACTAAGTTTTTAGATGTTGCTAGACACTAATTCTTTCTCTAATTAGAAAAGAAATTTCTTTAAGTTTGCGGTGAATATCGACTTCCCAAAGTCTATTCCTTTTGCTTGAAGAAAAAGCTTATAGAATGTTTGGCAAATGAGATGAGATGAAAATTTTATGAATAATAGTGAAATAATTTAAGTATTTACTGAGTTTTGACTTGAAGGCAGGTATGTTTATCATGTTCTCATCCATGCCACGTTAATATTGTATGATTATTTATTTCTATGTTTTAAAGTATGGAGGTTAATTTTATTGCGGACTCGGTTATCCAAATCTGCATTCGAGTTTATAAATTCGATTATAATATTCATCTGGACTAGTTTGGCTCTACCCCGGACGAGTATCCAATCCTATCCAGAAATTAAAACCTGAATATTTGTACCACCTAGATTGTAATTAGATATTCAAGTCTTGATCTAATTAACTGCCCATGTTTCGACTTATATCATTTTTTTTTTTATTTTTTAAATATTTTTATAGGCCTTTTTGTGTTCTTTTTTCTAATGAGGAACATTGGCTTTAGATAAGTTTAATATATGGATCAATTTTATCATTTTACAAACACTTTGACTTAAGGTTCAATTGAATAGAACATCGAGTAATTCGAATTTAAGACAAATTACATAGACTAATTTTATGTTTAACCTAAGATTAAATATATGTTTTGCCCCTAAATTATTAGGTGTTTTATACTTTTCATCACTAATTACCATATCACATATTACATTGTTCAACTATCATTGATTATCAAACAACAATACTCTTCATCCGAATCTACTTATTAATAAAGATGGTAATATGTGGTACAATTTGTGAACTTAACACAAGCACGGCACAAAATTAGGAGGTTTGAGTTTGATACAAATGCGTTCAGATCAAAACAGGTTGACCTGTTTAGACAATGTTAATAAACAAATTGATAACGGGTCAACCCGTTTAATCCAAAATCAACCCGTAATAACCAGTTTAAATTTTATTTCGAAATTATAATTTCATTATTGTTGGGTTTGTAATATTGGTATTTCTCAATATGCTTATATTTTTTATTATTGGAATTGTAATTCTAGACCTATGCTCTTATTTTGTATAGTTGGGTTTGTAATATTGATTTTATTATATGTTAAAATCTGAAGAATATTTATATTTTTTGTTAGTAGATAGTCTTATTGCTTTTTTTTAGAAACTGTGGCTATTAATAAATTTAGATTTTAAATTTTATATGAAATTATATTAATTGGGTCAAATGAGTTATGTGAATTAATTAAAATTATTAACATCATAAAATAAGTTGAAATGAGTTATGTTATGTTGACGCATTTCTAATTAATTATTAACAGGTCAAAATAATTAACACTCATTATTTAAATGGATCGTATTAGGATTTGAAGATCTGATCTCTTTAACTTAATGTATCGTGTTCAAATTGATTTATATAGTCATGAATACGAAATACCACCCAATGATGAAAAATAAATGATTGTAATAGAATATTGACTTTTGGACATAATATAGGGCGGTATTTGTAGTGAAATTTAAATAATTTAAGATTAAAAATATAGATATATTTAAGACCTGTGCCCTTTTTTGGGATTTCAAATATGTTCCACGCTTTGCCATTTTTCATGCTTTTAGAATCTTGTGAAAGCCATCCATCTATAGCTCCCTCTGGCAATCAAACTCCTAAGAAAATATTTTCTAACTTTATTTATGGAATCTTCACCAAATAATAGCAAACCATCTGTGGTTTTCCACCAACACTTTTGCCTTAGAAAAAAGTACTTTCCTATACTTTTATTAGCGGATCTTAACCACATTTTCTTTAATTTCTTTTGTTTAATGGTAGATCAGCTTGAATAAGACCCACCACAAGTGAAAGCATCTATCCACCAAATCAAAATGAATGCTTAAAAGTGATGCATTATTGCAGCCGCAGGAGCCCCAAATAGACTCGTAAAGAGTTATTCTCTACTGATTAGGTCTATTAACTGAATCCATAAACAAATCATTCCGAGCCTCTAAATTTCAAAGAAAAATCTAGTTGTAAGCGGATTTACGCACCAATACACGCACCAATGCTAAGGTGGAAATGTAAACTTTAATGAAACAGTGTGGATTTAAAAATGAACATTTGACAATTAGTCCGTGTCAACATTAGTGCATAGATTGGTCTGCGAATTCACTTGTATGTAGAAGAGCTCAAATTTCAATCTTATCTATAATTAAACCGATATCATTATTCTTGTTATTAACAAACAATGAGTTTTATAAATAAAAAAATATATATATATATATATATATATATATATATTGTAAGATCCATTTCATATGTCTTCTATTTTATTTGAGACTCTTAGGTAGTGTTTGGATAATGAGATATTCTCAAGTCTATGAATACTAGTGAAAAAGTAATGATAGAATATTGAATAGTAATAAAAAATAGGTAAAAAGTAATAATAAAATAATAAATAGTAATAAGTTATTCTGATAGTACCCAAACTAGCAAAAATTCTACTCAACCTCCTACTATTCACACCACACTCCACACTCCATCTTTTTTTTAATTTTTTTTATCAAATATATTTTTATATGAATAGTGAATAAAAAATTATAAATAGTTTAAAAAAAATAAATTCAAAAAAAATTTTAAAAAAATATTAAAAAGCGTGGAGTGTGGAGTGTGGGGAGGATGAATAGCAAAACCCCCAAACTAGGCCTTAAATTCAGATAAGAACATGAGATTCTAAATTTTAAAAAAGAATTTGAGAGAATCGTTCAATTAATAAGAACAAAAGAAACAATTTACTACGAGATTATCATGCTTCATAATTCACCCCCAAAGAAAGCAACCCAACTGTTATAAAAAAGACAGAACAAAACAACAAGAATCTTCCTCACACTACATAATCTGTAATGCTCTCCTCCTTTCATTTGTTTGGTAGGCTTTTAAGCCATTTATGCTTATTTCTTTAACCAAAAACACCCTATGCCAACTTTGTCCTGACACTGAACATTCTGCAACATGAATTGCAATTTGCAACTTGCAAGTGACAAAAGTAACAAGCATTTTCTGACCTACCTTCCCATCTGGATCAAAAAAGGTTACAAAGTCACATTATCACTTGCTACACATCCAAAAGTCTTACATTTGGGAGCCTGGGGGGGCCTACCCGCAAGCAAGCAAGCAATCATCTGCAACAAGCAAGCATTTTTAGCGGTCTGATCTATGAAGGATGTATTGTATTGTATTTATTGCCTGCCCTGTCTGTATTATAACGGTCATCTTTTGATTGTACAAATACTATTATTTATTCCCTGATTATAAAATGATAGAACCTTCTACCTTGAGAGCATTAACTTTGTTATTATTTCTTAAGAGAAAAGTTTTCATGGACTCTTCTATCAGTAACCTACCTCACTGCTCATTTAAGGGATGTTTTAGAAAATTTGTAATAATCAACTTAAAAATTAAAAATAATAAAAATTGAAAAGAATTTAATTTGTTACTCTTAATTATAATGTGTAAAAGGATCTGCTTAATACTATTTTCTCTTTCTTATATATAATTAGCTTAAAAATTTTATACACTTTTTTCAAAGTTTTCCTCCAAAAAAGAAAGATATCTTTAAAATCAAATGAAAGAGATTTAGGATTAGTTTAGGTAGTAGAGTATTTTTACTATTATTTATTATTTTATTATTATTATTATTTATTATTATTTAATATTTTATTATTATTATTATTTTATTATTCACAAAATATTTGAAATCATTTTACAACTCAAAGGTACAGGAGATTTCTAACCATGGAAGTGGGAATTTGAAAAATAATTACATGATTACTTATCTTTTCATACTTTTGTAGATGGAGGAGATACATCAATTTTGAGGAAAATCTTGTAGGGTCTTGTTGTTGACTGAATATAATTATTAATTTCATAACCGATAAATAATCAGCAAAAAAAAAAAATTACTAATATAGCTTAAAAACATGGCTCAAGTCCTAATGGCTAGAGCTAAAAACTGCAGCATCTTTACAGCTACTGCTACAGAAAGGATACACCATTCCTCAATTCATAAAATACTCTTTCTCCCACTACACCATTCTTCTGGTATTGTTTCCAAATCTTCAAGTCTCTTCACCCTGTGTTCGCCGGACGGTGAACCCAGTTCTCCAGGTTTTCCGGCGAGTCCAATGACACCTACCCTTTAATTCCTTTGTTTTTGTATCTCTGTATATCAATACACGCAGTCAAACAATGTCGGTTTACGACGCCGCATTCGTGAACACGGAGCTGTCAAAGCCTACCTCAATCTTCGGCCTTCGCCTCTGGGTCGTCATTGGCATATTCATGGGCTCGCTCTTCGTGCTCGCCCTCTTCCTCCTCTCCCTCTGCATCACCTCTCGCCGTCACCGCCGCCCCCACAAGCACGCTAAACCCACGACCACTACCACGCCTCCCATGTCCAAAGAAATCCAGGAATTATCGCTCCCCCAGGCTCCTCCACCGGCAGATATCCAAATCGAGATCGGGAAGCTCGAGCACCGCGTGGTTGTGCTATCGGATCGGTACTCGAGCGGGGAGAGCAAGGGGACGGCGACCGTCGAAACGGGGTCCTTCGGGAGCGGGAGCATGGTGGGGCCGGAGGTGTCGCACCTTGGGTGGGGCAGGTGGTACACTCTCAGAGAGCTGGAGGCGGCCACCAATGGGTTGTGCGAGGAGAATGTGATTGGCGAAGGGGGGTATGGGATTGTCTACTGTGGGGTCTTGCCTGATGGCACCAGAGTCGCCGTCAAAAACCTCTTGAATAACAGGTACTCTACGCACTGTCTTATTCCACTAATATTGTTGTGTTAGACACCGTTTAGGACATTTTAATCTGGGTCTCATAATTTTCCTTTGAGATGATTAAATTGCAAAGGAAAGATGGATGGCTTCTCTCAACCGTGCCTGATGGAGTGATTGGATTTTGTGCGTATTTGACCATATTTTCTCTTCTTCCTTTCTCTCGGCAACCAATCCAAGTTCTTTTCCGTTGGTCATGGTTATGTGCTAGTTCTTTGCTTTCTTCTCTTCTGGTTTATTTTCTTTTCTTTTGTACAATATTGTTTCTTGACTGCGTGAAAAATGAGAATTCTGCTGCAAAGTAGCACGCTTTCGGCGGTGTCAATTTCCTTTCTAAGCCCTTGTGCCCCTGATTAAGCCTGAGTAAGTGATGTTTCAATGAGTAAAATTTTATCTTTTTCACCTCCTCTCCCCCTTCTTCAAACTGTTTCACTAATGGCTGACATACTCAAGTGGACTCCATTATCTTTACCGACTCGGATTTTTCTGTGTTCCTTGGCTTTAATGTGTATATATAATGCATTAGCTCAATTAGCTCATTGATAAGCAGGGGTCAAGCTGAGAAAGAATTTAAAGTGGAGGTGGAAGTAATTGGGCGGGTGCGGCACAAGAATCTTGTCAGGTTGCTTGGATACTGTGTTGAGGGCGCATATAGGTATCGATAATTATCTTCCTATTTGAGCCAGGGGTTGTGGTTTCTGTAGTGTCTGGAGATGTAATAATGTGTGATCTGGTTTGTTTCTTAGGATGCTTGTATATGAATATGTCGACAATGGAAATCTGGATCAATGGCTTCATGGTGATGTTGGTGCTGTCAGCCCACTAACATGGGATAACCGTATGAACGTCATATTGGGAACGGCAAAAGGGTGTGCTGATATTTTTATATTAGTTTTGCATTGGTTTCTTTTTCCATCCAATGCATGCAATTGAACACTAGTTGTGACCTTTGCTCTTGCAGATTGGCCTATCTTCACGAGGGTCTTGAACCAAAGGTAGTCCATCGAGATGTAAAATCTAGCAACATACTACTTGATCGTGAATGGAATGCTAAGGTTTCTGATTTTGGGCTTGCTAAGCTCCTGTGTTCTGAGAGGACTTACGTGACAACTCGTGTGATGGGAACATTTGGGTTTGTCCGTTTGCTTTGTTTTAGTTAAAGATGGCCTTAAACCAATGTCATGCATTGAGGCAGTTATTTGTTTTCTTCTTTAAGTTGGAAAAGTATCTCTCATCCTGTGTTTCTCTAGGTATGTTGCGCCTGAATATGCTTGCACTGGAATGCTGAATGAGAAGAGTGATGTTTACAGCTTTGGGATACTTATCACGGAAATAATTTCTGGGAGAAGCCCTGTTGATTATAGTAGACCAAAAGAAGAGGTTAAACTCAAATCTCAATTGGCTTATTTCTTTAAACCCTTCTTCTATAAAGTTCCCTTTGTTTGCTAACTAAAGGTAAGTACCTAAAAAATTGCAGGTGAATTTGGTAGATTGGTTGAAAACCATGGTTGGATACCGAAAATCTGAAGAAGTTGTTGATCCCAAGCTGCCTGAGATGCCCGCTTCAAAGGCACTTAAACGTGTTCTACTGGTTGCTCTTCGATGCGTTGATCCTGATGCGACGAAGAGGCCAAAAATGGGACATGTGATCCACATGCTTGAGGCAGATGACTTACTATATGTATGCCATTATATTTTGTCCATTTTTTTCTGAAGTGTTTTTCTTGAGGAATTCTATAACCCATCCAATTTTCAACTCCATCCATTTCTATGATTAATATGCAGGAACGCCGGATTGGGAGAGATCCTTCCCACATGCATAATGATAATCAGCCAGAAGACAAGGCTGTTTCAAAATTAGGCAATTGACAATTTGGTCAAGGGACTTCTGATACAAGCAAGGTGATTGTGGTAACTAGGAACCATCATCAGCCACAACTAGATGGAGAAGATACCATCACTCAGTTTAAGTTTCCCCTTAGTTTTTTAAGCTTGTTTTATCCAATTATTAGTTCCCCATTTTTTTGATTGTCCCTTCAATTCCAAGCAAACGATAATATGCATGTATTTCATATTTCGTTTACATTGTTTTTTCCGCACTGCCTCAAATTGGGATGCAATTGTACAATTCAAATCATTCATTCATTCCTCACTTTGTAAAACAACAGCTGTTAGCATATTACATCAAATGTCTATTCATAGTTTTCACGTTAAATAGTCGTGTTCTCGAGAGGATATCAATTACTTGGCATGTTTGGGTTTTCATTTCACCATTGCTGCCAGCCTCGAACCAGATGGCTATGGGTGGTGGATCCAACTGGACCAGCTACTTTGATTGAAACCGTTAAACCACATCACATCATTACATCACTACAAAACCAGATGTTCTGTGAATTGGACCCCTCAACCAGTATTTCAGCTTTTATTCATGTGGTTTTTCTTGTCCCTGTTCGACCTGCTAGCTGGGCAGGCCAAGATCTAGACTGGAACTGGGGTCATGGGTTTTGGTTTAACATCACTGCCAGAAAATATTGGCATTTGGCAGGAGATGAACCCCCAACCTTTTTTTTTGTTTTTGGTTTTTGTCTCTTATTAGCTATTACTCCCTAGAATATTGAATAGTTTATGGTGTTAATGTTGCCAGCAGCATTCCTGAATACTTAAAAAAACAACATAATTCTTTTCTTGCCTGCCTTATTGTGTGCTGGCTTCTTCGTAAGTTGACAAATTTTGACAAACTGCATTATTTCCTAAGATTTGGTCATTGAGATCGATGTGAATTACTAAAACCGAGTAGTTTTTTGGTGTTGATTAGGCTCTTGACGCTTTATGGTGCAAATTTTTCATAAAAATAATGATGTTAGTTTGAACTTTGAAGGTGCAAAGTTTTATCTCTTTTCCTTCAGAATTTTAAAGGTTACATGCCCGTTTGGATAGTGAAAGTGTTTCATCTTATCTCATTTCATCATTATAATTTTCTGAAATTTCAACACAAAATATAATAAATAATCTAATTTTTTTAATTTTAAAATAATAATAATATTAAAAAATAATATTTTAATAATATTTTATTTAATTTTAAATTTTTATCTCAATTTATCTCATCCCTAAACGACAGTTTAATATTTTCTTGAAGGTCTAATATTTATGAAGCAAGCTTGTGGAACGCTGTTCCCTCCAATTCTCTACTTTTTTTTCTTTTTTTATTATTATTGGCCAGACAGCTAATATCCGTTGGGATTGAATAATTTGAATGACCATGAATCCATGTGATGCTTTTAATGCATCCACGCCGACCTTCTAGCCGCAAATGTAGTTCAGCAATAATCCTTTTTCTTTCTGTCCGTACAACAATTGTCACTTATTTTATTAACGTTTTATTAATATTTCTGCAACACCACCTAAAATTTTATTTACTTTTTAATTCCTTTCTTCTAATATAGACATCATAAGTTAGTCATATAGTATTTATTTATTGAATATTTAACGAAATCTAATAAACTTGCACGAAAACATAATAAAATAGTAAAATATATTTTATGTGTCTATATTCAATTTTCCTTTTCAATTATTTAACTAAATTAGATGGTTCAATTTTGAATAAAAATAGACATATTATGTGGGTGCCGGTAACATTTAATGCTATTCGTATAAGCTTTTTTAGACAATATGGACTCCACAAGAGTATTTGATATTGTATTTATCTCTATGCGCTGAACAATCTAATTCAGTCAAGCAATTGAAGAATATTTTAATTCTTCATGTAAACTTTGAAACCCTAATTCATAATTTGTCTTTCTATGCACTATAGGTTATAAATACTACAAAAGAGAAATATTATTTATAGTTATAGGGTGAGCAAGTTTCACACACTCCTTTTGAAAAAAATGGATAAATTTAGGATCCACATAAAAAAATTATTTTTTTAGTAGTAGACCCCACTTTTTTAAAAAAGAGTGTGCGAATTTGTATATTCTAAGACTGTATTTAGTATTACTCATTACAAATAGTTATTTCATTCTTAATTTGATTATTTGTACGTGAAAATATCTTAATGCCCTTGTTAGTGTATAAATTTTTACAACAGGCCGGAATGGAAGAAAGAATTATTTCTAGCCTACGATGGTGATTCGGGCTTTGATACAGTGTTTTTTGTGTTCATCTATAAAATAAATATCAAATAAATAAATAAAAATAAATATGGAGAAACATATAAATTTACGTGATTCAGCATAAGAGCCTACGTCCACGAGTTATTTAGGGGCAAGATCCATTGTGATAAGCAATTTTATATATCTCTCATGACTTCCCATATCTCTCAATATAATGAAGAAATTTAGGGTTTCGGGAGGTCAAAGACGATGCCGCCTCCCTTTAGGGTTTAGGAGTCTAAGTCAACTTCTTTTTATTTATCTCTTCTTTGCCTTATCTCTTACATGCCTTATCTCTTGGCTCATTATTAATAATAGATTTTCAATGGGTTGAACCTAGTCAATTTTGTCCCTAAAAGATGCCCACAATTTTTAAGGTCGACTTACTCAACAAGAAGGCCTTGAGAATTTTCAAGTTAACCCTGATGGAGATAACCTGTAGAAAATTGCAGAAAAATCAATTATGGGAACTGGTCCATAGTTTCTTGTTGTTAAATTTGTAGTAAGAGCCTCTGGGAAGTTTGTTTATAAGAACATTTGCCTAATAATCAAGTGTACTGATGATTTGCACATATTTTCATATTTGGTGATCGTTTTTGTTTTTGGTAGCATTAGTAGATTTTTTGCCCCATGATGCAATTTTTTGTTGGTGTTTAATGTTTTTGTTTTGTTGTTGATGTAAAAGTTTGTTTATAGTAACCCGTGCTTAAGAGGTCAAGAAGCCCGTCGACCCCCTGGACCCATCTTAGGTGGTTACTGAGCCCGTCGACTAGTTCCCGAAGGAAACTCGCGCGAGGCGGTTGTAGAGCTTAGAGCCTCTTTCTCAGAGGTAATCCACTGGCAACAGTTATGGTGAGTTAATATACTTGCTTGTGAGTTGATATACTCGCTTGTGTCTAGCGAAAGGTTGCCTCAACCGCGCTTGAGGTGCGGGTAGAGACACTTGGCTTGTGTTTGGTAAAAGGATGCCACAACAGCTCTTAAGGTGCCAGCAAAGACACTTGACTTGTGTTTGGCGGGAGGATGCCTTGACCGTTTTAAATGTGCGAGTGGAGACATTCGACTTTGAGAGCTAGGCGGGAGGTTGCCTTGACCATAGTTAAGGTGTGAGTGGAGACACTCAACTTATATTTAGCAGGAGGTTGCCTCGACCGCGTTAAAGGTGCTGGTGGAGACACTCAGCTTGTATTCAGCTGCAGTTTGCCTCAACCGCGTAAAATGTGCAAGTGGAGACACTCAACTTGTATTCAGTGGAAGTTTGCCTCGACTGTGTTAAAAGTGTGAGTGGAGACACTCGACTTATATTTGTTAGGAGTTTGCCTCAAGCGCGCATTAAAGGTGCGAGTGAAGACACTCGACTTATTGGTGCGAGCGCAAAGCATTGCTTATGGGTGCGAGTGCAGAGCATCGACTTTGGCGGTAGATGGACTTGACTACGTTGAGGTTAGATGAGCTCGATCACTTTGCTGTGGTTGGAGCGCGACCGCACTACTCTGGTGGTAGGCGGAGCTCGACCGCTCTTCTATGGCAAATCTAGAGCTCGATTGTACTAAAAGAACAAACAGGTTAGACTAGATAATCCAAATCACAAGTTTGAGATTTGCAAAACTGAGTCATCTCGCTAGAGTGTGGTGAAGGCTGGAGACACGCAAGCGAGACCCGCAGGCAGCCGCGCTTTGGCAATGATGAAGACCCAGAATGCTCGCGAGACCAAACAACCTATTCTGATGATAACAAATTAAGATGTCCGAGTGGTGTCCGAGAGGGGCTTCGTAGTCAATGTTCCGCTCCACACGGATGATTTTCAACGAAGTATATTTTCGGAGCATGTAGCCACTGGGATTTTGGTGGCACCTCGAGGAGTTTTGTTGAGAAAATCTCTAAAAACTAAATTTGTTAGTAAAAATAAAATTAAAATTGCAAGTTTGAGATAGACAAGCCAGAACAATTTAGCTGCTACTTTCAATTCTCCATCGACTGAGATTTTTAGCTACTAATTCATTTTTCAAAGGGGAAGTTGTTCGTCCTTGAGCACTTTTGTAGCAATGAAAATTGTTTTGTCTCTAGATGATTTTTGTTCGCTCACTCTCTTGGAGGCGAGACGAGTTCAACTCCGAGTCAAGTAGCTCGACTATTTATTTATTTTTTATCGAACTACATTGCCAAGCAAAATTCATGTGTATGGTGAACAAAATAATGTGTATGGCAAGGGACACCTTGTGTGGTGAGCAACTAGCGAGGAACATTTCGTGTGGTGAACAACTGGTGAGGAACACTCTGTGTGGTGAGCAAATGGCGAGCACTCTAAGGGTAAGCAACGGGCAAGCAATCATGGTGAGCAACTGATGCTGGGGGCAAAGAACTTCCGTGGGCTAGCACTGGCTAATGTAGCAAAGAGCTAAATCTTTGGTGGCAAGCATTGGTGGCGAGGAACTTCATCGGAGAGTATTGGTGGCGAGAAGCTCTGTAGCAGGGGTGCTGTGGTTGGGGACCACTAGGGAGGGATAGAAGACTCCGGTGGGCCAAGTAGTGGCTACCGGCAACTTCATCGGCCCATTGTTGTTATTGGAGGTGCAGAACAATGAATACCTCCTACCAGCATCTAGGTCTTCTGGCAACGGGGAACTGGCCAGCAACCCTTCCATGGTCTAAGATCTCCTTTACTGGCTGTAGAAAATGCAAGCGAGGTGGGTGGTGGCTGTCAATGGTCTTGTCGGCGCCTGAATGCTTGGTTTTTTTGGATCTTCGGAAGCATGCATCCTTTACTTGCACTGTGCCCAGCGTAAACTACTTCTGCTGTTGATGCCACCTTGTCAGTGACAGTGAGAGTTGGTGGTGTAGGTAGTGGCTGGCAGTGGCCCCGCCAACTCATGGACACTGGTGTGTGGGCCTCCAATAACTTTCTTGCTCTTTGCTTGCACTGTGCACAGCGTGCACAACGCTCTGATCTAATGAGTATCTCCGCCATGCAGGGCAGCCACCCTCAAAACCCGTCGTTCTATGGGGGTGGTGGTTGCTGGTTTTGCTTGATGGAAGAACTGGGTGCACACCGTGCCCCATTACGTACGTTGTGCATGGCATGCATAAGGCATTTGTCATGTGCACAATGCATGCCATGCACTCCACTAGTTTACTCTTTTTTTTTTTTTTAACAGGGTTAACTAAATATAAGGAAAATAATAGATTAGTATCGAAAAATCTTATATGTTTTTTTTTTTTTTGAGATGATCTCACGAGCCAAGGAATCATCATTCTCCCACATCCGGTGTAGATAATAATTGATCACACAGACGGCGCCAACTGTTCATATGTAAATTTGCACAATAGGTCAGAATGAAGGAAATAATTATTCCTGGCCCATGATGGTGATTCGGGCTTCGATACGGTGCTTTTCGCATTTATCCATGAAATAAATAGCAAATAAACAAATAAAATAAATATAAAGAGACAAAAGATTTACGTAGTTTGGTATAAAAGCCTACTTTCACAGGTTGTTTGAGGTGAAATCCACTATGAAAAATGATTTTACATGTCTCTCATGATCTCATATATATCTCGATATAATGGAGAAATTGTTATGACCCTGAGTAATACGGCATCGTTTATTGAAGGAGTTAAGTATTGCGAAGTGCTGCATTTAATAGAAACTGTGAAGACGGTGATAAGTTGTCGTTTTATCATGAAAGAATGTTGTTGTGATGCTGATTCGTTACACACTTATTTGTCTTCTAGTTGAAAAAGAATAAAAGCGGTTATAGAGTTCCTTTTGTAATCTCTGACATCCACTGCTATAAGGATGAAAGAGAGCTAGTACATTTTTCATTTTTGAAAAGCTATTATATGAATTTACAATTTTGGAGGTTAGGGACCCTCGAAGATCTCCTAGCAATACAAAGTCAGTCTACTTCCATTTTCATACTTTGTTCTTACATCACACATCCACCATTACAGCAATCAAGGCCGGCTCAATAGATTTTGAGGCCTAAGGTGATAACATAAAATGGGGTCTTTTTCTTATATCAAATTAATTGTGTTATATTTAGATATATTTTTATTTAAAAATTATTTTTCTTGCTTTTTGAGATATAAAATTGCTAATTAAATTTTTATATTCAAGTTCCAGGGCTGGCTCAATAGATTTTGAGGCCTAAGGCGATAACTTAAAATGGAGTCTTTTTCTTATATCAAATTAATTATGTTATATTTAAATATATTTTTATTTAAAAATTATTTTTCTTACTTTTTGAGATGCAAAATTGCTAATTAAATTTTTATATTCAAGTTCTTCTAATATCTTTTTCTCAATTGATAATATGGTTACTCCATTTAATCTTTCATGTGATATTGTTGATCTTAGATAAGATTTTATCAATTTTAATTTTGAAAAACTTCTTTTTGCAGAAGCAACAGTAATATGTATTGTCAATAAAATTCTGTAAGCAATACATACATTTTGAAAAGAATCAAGTCTTTTTATATAATTTAATATATCAATAGGAGTGCTTTCTACTACTGGTAAAATTTCTTTTAAAATTTTTAATTCAGAAAATAAATCTAAACCATCAATATCATATTTCAAAAAGCTTTCAAAACTAAGACAATTTTTTTGCAAACTACCATCGTCAAGTGTTTTCAATTTCTTGATATTAAATAGAAAACCAAAAATATTTTCATATATTTGAAACTGTTTAAACCTATTTTGAATTAAAGAAATTACTTGATCTACTATGAATAAGAAATAATTAATTCTAAAAGATTCTTCAGCAGATTGTGTTGTCTCTTCATTGACATTTTCATCAAACTGTTTTTTTCTATGAATTATTTGTTTGGCTCTAAATACAGGTTCTATTTCCATACTAATTGCAATCTCTTTCGATGAAATCATAGCAGATTTAAATCCATTTTCTCTATAATCTTGAAAAAAAGAAATAAGACATTTTAACTGATCAATGACAACATCTATAGGCATATCTTTAGATTGCAAACTTTTACTTACAGTATTGACCGCAAATAATATATCATACCATATGGTCATGCCTAATATGAATTCAAAGTTCTCAATTTCATATTCTACTAAACAATTAGCTTCACTCTTTGTTTTAGGATTTTCAGTTATTTTTGCTAGTTGCAATAAAGCTTCTCTTATTTGTGAAGTTTTGAATTTTATTGCTTTGATACTTTCAATTCGACTTTCCCAATGTGTTTGTGAGAGTGGCTTAAGAGTTAGAATCGATACATTATCTTGCAAAATTTTTCATCGCTTTGTTGATAAAGAAAACAAAAAATAAATACGTTGGACTATTCCAAAAAATGATATAGCTTTAGGACAAGAATTACCCATGTCACATATAACAAGATTAAGATTATGACATCCACATGGCGTGTAAAATGCTTTGGAGTTTATATCAAGCAATCTTCTTTGCACTCCTTGTTCTTTTCCTTTCATATTAGACCCATTATCATAACCTTGTCCTCGAATATTATTAATATCAAGTTCAAGATTTTTTATTGCATCTAATAATTCACTGAGAATACTTTTTCCACTTGTATCATCTACTTTAATAAATTCTAAAAAATGTTCTTCTATTTTTATTGGGCTTGTTGAAATATTAACACATCCTAGTATGAGAGACATTTGTTCTTGATGACTTGCATCTAGGATACAATCAAGTATAATTAAAAAATATTTTGCTTCCTTGATTTTTTTAATAATATGGGTTTTAATTTCAGTTGCTAGTAAGTGTATTAATTCATTTTGTAGATTATGCCCAAGATAATGATTATGAATTTCACCATCTTGAATACGTCGAATGTGTTCTTGCATTACTGGATCAAACTTAGAAATCATTGCAATTAGACTTAAAAAAATTTATTATTTTCTTGATAGATCTTTTCATTTTGTCCTCGAAATGGTAAATTATTTTTACCAAGGGTTTTTACTACAATAACAATTCTCAATAACACTTTTTTCCAATAATCTTTTCCTTTGTTAATTTGTTCTTGCACTTTTTTGTCAATTGTTTTATTTCTTAACAATCTCATTTCCAAATTAAGCCAAGCAATAATGTTAGTAATATGTTCATTGGTTGTTTCATGGCTTTTAAACTTAGCACTAAGATTTTTCCAGTCATCGGTTCCTTCATTAGCTAGTTGGCTTATACTTAGTTTTGAATTAAACAACTTGCAACAAAAACAGAATACTTTATTCAAGTCTTTTGAATACACTAGCCATTTTCTATCATGTTTCTCCCCATTTAATAAGTTTCGCATATAATATGTAGTGGAAAAATGTCTAGAGTTCTCATCCTTAGGAAAGTTTATATCGCTATATCTAATTGGACCATTTTCTACTAATAAATCTCTTAATTTTGTATCAACATATTTCCATTTAGCAGGGTCATAAATATTTGAAGGAATAGAATCAGATATGTCCTCAATATTTTTATTTTCTTCTATACTTTTTCCCAAATTTTTCAACAATAATTGTAGCAGTACATGCTTGAGCACTATCCTCAGATCCCTTTTGTTGGGTTTGTTGTGTTGTTTCATTATCTTCATATCCCTTTTGTTGTATTTCTTGATTTATTTTGTTATCTTGTGGTCCTATTTGGTGTGTTTCTTGATCATCTACAAATGTTTCACCTAAATTTTCTACTATATTTTGTTTATTGGTAGTAACAAATTTATTTAAAGATCCTTTTTGGGATTCAATCAATTTTTCTATTCTTCTCTTTTTTTTAAGTTTCTCAATCCAGATGCATATTTTCTATTAGACATATTTTCTAGTAGAAAAGAACAATATCCACTATATAAAATCTAACTATGCTTATGAATATTCTAGAATAAAATAAATATAAACATAAAACAATAGAACCTGATTTAGCAAATAAGATTCACTTTCATATAACAAATGGCTTTTACTCTTATGTAAAATTGTTAATCTGCATAATAAAATAAAATATCTTAATGTTAATATCTAAAATCAAGAAATAAATTATAGATTAGAAGTATTGAAAGAGAAATAAACAAAATTTGAAAAATAATCAATAAGTGCCCATGGGCCATGGGCCATTTAATTTGTGAATTGTGAAACTATGAAAGCTACGAGCTTATCTCAAAGTAATTGTTTAAGTCTTGAAGAATAAGACAAAATACAACCGACCATGTGATTTGTGATTGTGAAAGCTACGAGCCTATCTCAAAGTAGAAGTTTAAGTCTTGAAGAATAAGACAAAATACAACCAAGAGAGAAGATGTTCTAAACAAGACTAGGGCCGGCTATTAGTAAACAAGTTCACGGAATGAGTATCACCTGGCTTTTTTATCGCCACAAACCTTTAACCTTCAGTGCTTCACTTATCTATATAAAACAAAAAAAATTCACTTTATAAACTGCAGGTCAAAGACTCAGAGCCACAGATTACTTACCTTCGTCACCAAGGTCCAAAACACAGTAGAGACTAGAGTTGCAGCAATTGCTCAACGTATGTCGTCTGCCGATGCGTGCGATTGGAGATAATGGAGATTGGAGAGACTGCCAGTACAAATACGAGCAAGAGAATGCGCAAGAGAGAGATTAGAGAATGGAGAGTGGAGTACACAGGTAATAAAATTTTTCTTGTCGATATGATGTATAAAAAGAGAGTTTTTGAGATAGTTTCGTTGGATTTTTTTGGAATTTGTAGAGGGAACTACTGAATTTACAGTCATTGTTGTGACTTTTGGCCTTCCTAAGAGAAGTTACAGACTATGTAATTAAATAAAAGTTTTTATTTTTATTTTTATAATTGTTAGCGTTTGTTTTTTTCGATGGAGTTGAGAATTGATTTTTTTCAAATTTCAATGTTAGCATCTCTATGTTTAGTTTAGATAATTTAATTTTTTTAATTTTTTCTTACTTAATTATTTTCTGAGGCCTTCTTCCTTTAGTTTGGATAATTTAATTTTTAAATTTTTTTTACTTAATTATTTTCTAAGGCCTTCTTCCATTATGGGGCCTTAGGCAACAACCTAACTCGCCTTATGGGAGAGCCGGCCCTGACAGCAGCACAATACATTTTCATCACTTGCTTATATCTAGGGTCATAACAATTGGTATCTAGAACCATCAATTCTTCATGGGTGTAGTACGATTAAATAAATAACAATTATTGTTGTTAGAAAAGATTTTGGAGAAATTAGATCATATGAGTGAAATACTCGATAAAATGAAACAAAATTCCAAGAGGATGAAGGAATCTCTCACGTAGTGACACGACCAGGAGGATGAAGAAGAAGAGGCAGTAGAGTCTATGGAGGACGATGCAGAAGATACAGCAGAGAGAAATATTCCAGTAGAGGTGGAAGAAAATCGTAACGTTTTCAAGCATCAAGTGCAAGAATCCTTCTTGGTTGGCGAAGACCAAACGGCGGAGGAAAGTGTAAAAAAGATAGTGGAGGTAAAGGAGAGGGTGGTGATGTCCACGAAAGTTGTTCCCAACGAAACCCCCAAAGAAATTCCTATTTACGTTGTTCGTAGAAACCTAGAGCCAATATTAATTTCTATATTCTCAGATGGCCACCCCCAACCTTCGTTTCTGTCAGTTTCTCTCAAAAACGATCATCTCCTTCCTTCATTTTCGTCGGTCATACGCAACAGTAACTATACAATGACAGAAGAAGGCCCAACCATCAAGATGAATCTCGACACCAGATCGGAGTTTGACCTTAGTGGGGTTTATTTTCATTACAACACAACGCCCCCTATTCATCTGCAACCACCAGCTAATGAAACTCTTAACATCATCTTCAACAACAGGGATCGAATCATTTATTGGGTTTTTCTTGTGGAGGGACACATTTACTTTGTTTGCATTAACTGCACAGAGGAGCGGTTCAAAGCCCCTTGTATTTCCAAGATCAAAGAGGAAAACGTAGGGGGTATTTGGAAAATCATAGCAGTCCTCGCTAATGAAGCTAGAGTTCTTGGTAAGGTATTGCAAGCTGTGAATCGAAGTGATGAGAACAAATTAAATCGTAAGTTTGGACGGATTGAAGGTTCTTCCTATGATTTTGTTTTCATGTTAGATGAACCTAAATTTTTTAAGAATGAGAGCAGTAGGCGGTTAATGGTTCAACGAATGAAGAGACTTCCCAATAAGAGGTTCAGGTCCATTATCCATAACAAATATTGGGAAATTTCACTTGCTTACGAATGAAGCTTTATAAATTATCACAAAATTTAGGTGGACCTGAGTTGCCATTAGGCATTTGTCTTTTTTAAAGAAATTTTCAATTCAAAATCTAAGACTCAGGTGGGATTTTCTTTCAAGGCTTTACCAACCACATTTGGTAGGCTTTTTGGGGCACTGTGTTGATGTTGGCGGAAGAGATTATTGCATTGTGAACAATGTCTTTCTCATATCTGAATATATTTTCGGTGGGAGTTTTCGAACTTATCTTGCCGATAATAGCTGTAGAAAAGTTTTCAAATGGTCAGAGAAATGGGCAGTTCTTGTCAGTGTTACCAAGGTTGTGCACTTCTTACAAGTTGGGGTTATTCCTAGTTCCTTGGACAACAGATTGAAGACAAATAATATTCTATTCAGTGAGCGTTGGGTGGCAAAGTTGAGTGACTATGGACGTCCATTATCTTGGAAGAAACTGACAAATTGGAGGCAAAAGGAAAAGGTCATAAATCATGGCAAATAAAAAAATTAGAAGCTGATGTTTATATTTTCAAACTCATCTTACTGGAGGTAGTTGTTGGATCTTCAGTATGGGCTAGAAGTGAGTCCTTTTTGCTAAATGAGATGGCATCTTTGAACATCCATGGTGGCCAGAAACATATAATTGACCTAATTGGGCAAGCCACTTGCTCACAAGAATCTTTATCAATAGTCATTTCTATAATGAACAGATGCGGTAAGCACCATTCCCCTGTCTCCATTTTCATTTTCCATCAAGATTTAAGTGTGAAGTATATAATAGAAGGTATTACTAAGATAGTTGAAACCCATTATACTTTTCTTGTGATCTGTGGTGGAGGGCATTGGAGAAATCTCATTACTTTGCAAGTTTTAGTAGATACAAATACAGCCCTTCAATTGCTCGAGGAATTCTAATTAGGGCTGTTTTTGAGTGGTATGGGATTAAACTGCTAAAACTTGGGGAATATCACTTGATAGATGAACAAATCTGGTGGCACTTTGATAGTGGAAGGTTGGAACTAAATAATAGCTTCGAAAGAAAATCGAGTGAAGGTCATGCAACGGCGCCATCTGCAAAAAAATTAGTTGATGTTAGAGAGGATCTTTTCTTTGGTTGCTTGTCTTCTCTTTCAAAGAGCAGAGGAAGCAAGCAGTTTTATAGTGAAGATGTAAATTCATTGGAGTTTGACAGAGGTGGAGGTTTCCCATTGGCCATAGAAAGCAGCACAGGGAAGGTGCTGAGCTATGCCTTGCGTTCATCTTATCCAACTTGAGTTAAGCATCACAAGTATGGGGGCCCAATATTGGATATTAAATGGCATAGTACTCTAAATTTTGAACAACCAAAATTGATTACCATTGATAATTCTATAGTTAGAATATGGGACACATTAGATGGTCAACATGGTTATTCTTTTGAGGAGTTGTTTCCAATGTCAATTATTGGAGTTATGAGAAGTTTGCTGGGAGCACTCTTTGACCAACTTACTCTTTATATATCTTATTGGCATATAAATCATTTCCACAAGAGGGGGAACCGAGTCAAGATAATTGAAGCATGTCTTGTCTCCTTGATAATCTCATTTGGATTATCACTTCTGAGAAAATGCAGTCCATGTCCCGGAATGGATTCTAAATTCGGTTTAGAATGTCCAGGGCCTCCTACAATGCATGGGAGTTATACAAATTTTTACTGCAGTAAGGAGAAAGGATACAATTACCTCACTACTATTTTCTGTAATCCTCAGGATGATGCCATTAGAAATTTGCTTAGTTTAGAATCCACTCATGGGTTCAGTGCTCAAGGCTCATTGATTTATTTATTTTGGTTATGTTTATGCCTTAGCTACAATGACAATTGGTGTTGCAACTCCAACAAAAATTTCTGGTGACATGTTTCTTAATGCCTTGAAAAGCTTTCCATGCTTGCTGATTCAAGAGGCTATCAATGCTCTAAATCTTAAGGACAAGATTCCTTAAGGGGAGGAGTTTCTTATAACCCTGAGTAATATGACATCGTTTACTCAAGGAGTCAAGTGTTGCGAAGTGCTGCGTTTAATAGAAGTTGTGAAGACGATGATAAGTTGTCGTTTTATTATGAAAGAATGTTGTTGTGATACTGATCCGTTACACACTTATTTGTCTTCTAGCTGAAAAAGAATAAAAGCAGTTATATGGTTCCTTTTGTAATCTCTGACATCCACTGCTATAAGGATAAAAGAGAGCTAGTACATTTTCTATTTTTGAAAAGCTATTGTATGAATTTACTGTTTTGGAGGTTAGGGACCCTCGAAGATCCCGTAGCAATTCAAAGTCAGTCTATTTCAATTTTCATACTCTGTTCTTACATCACATAGCCACCATTACAACATCACAATACATTTTCACCACTTGAATATATCTAGGGTCATAACAGAAATTTAGGATTTTGGGAGGTAAAAAACCATGCATCCCTTGATAGAAGATCCACCAGAGTCATTGTGCATGATGGAGATTGTGCCCAAAAAAATTGTATAGAGCCCCCTCATTTGTAGAGATTTCTTCCTTTTATAAAGATCTATTTTATTCTTTGGAGTGACTGAGTCTAAGTTGCCTTATGAAATATTTTCTTTTTAAGAATCTGAGTCAACTTTTTTTGATTATCTCTTCCTTATTTTATCTCTTGACTTATTATTAGTTATAGGTTTTCAATAGTTGGACCTAGTCAATTTTAACCCAAACGGCCTGTGTGTATGAAAACTAAAAGAGGTGCTGAAAACAAGCACCGAATAGCAAAGGAAGCTTACTTTGAAGGAAAACAGTGCCTAGAAAGCAACCAAAATCTTCAAACCCAAGTCGGATGTGTAGGAGCGTATGTTTTCTTCTTGTAGGCCAACTTCACAACAGAATTTAAGCCTGGGAAAAATAGCAAACAACGGTCAGATTTGCGGATCGCGAATGATGATGGTGACTGGCCACCGTTTATATGGTCATGGTCGGCCTTTTTTTAAAAACAAAAGAAAAATCCACTTTTTTCCCACCCAACAGAGAAAAGGAGTTATTGTTAAATATTATATTCTAGTCTCATTTTTATCCAAACGTGTTGATTTTCTATCAATTATTAAATAAACTCTTATTTTTTTAAAATTTTATAAATTTATAAATAATATCACATCAAAATAGTAAAAAATAAATCGTATAATATATTGTATTTTATGTCAAAATTATCACAATAACGACTTTCATCAAAACATCTTAAATAAGATTTCTTTGACAAACAAAAAATAAAACAAGAACAATTTTTGCAAAACTTATAACAATTTCTCAAAATAAAACTTTTCATTACATTTTAATTCATTATTATTTTTATTTATAAACTCTTGATCATGAAATTATAGAAACAATCATGACTCAAAAATATCATTTTCATTAATTATTAAACATCTAGTGGAGTTTTTATTTTTTTAAGTTATATAGTAATTAGTATAGTATAAGTAGTATATACTTAGTAGTTAGTAATGATACAAAATTACAAATGAAATTAAAATTAAAATTAAAATTAAATATTTAAAATGATTTTTAGAAATTCAACAAATTTAAATTTGAAATCAACTAAAAAAACTCAAAAAATATCTTGGACAATGAATTAAGGAAAAAAAAGTTTTAAAAAATGTTGAATTAGTAAAAAACAAAGGTCAAAAAAAGGACCAAACCAGCCAAACCGACCTAGGACCGGCCGGACCAGTCTGAGTCTGTATCGTAAAGAAAAATTTAGCAATCAACACCATTAAAAATTGGAATTATTATTGGGTTTTCTTTCTAAATTGGGTCTGGTAAAATGATTTATACAAGATAAAAGTAAATAAGTTCCACTTAATCCCTTTATAAAAAAGGTGAAGCACACTTTGAATTGTTTTTGGTAGGATTTAATTTTTTATAAAGGATTTGTTTGAGGTTTATTTATTTGGAGTTTATATATAGAAGAGAAATAATATTTACAGTTATAAAATATGTAATCACTGTATATTTATTTTGAATAAAATGAGTAAATATATGATTTACATAAAAAAAATAATTTTTAATAATAAATTTTTTTTTTAAAGTACGCGATATTACCCGATCTATGGCCGTCGAACGTTACTCGAAAACTACCCTAATCCTCACAGTAATTTCCACCGACATTTCAGATATCACCCCATTCACCCACACCAGATTTGTCCCTGATTCATACCCATTAATAGTAGGAAAAAACTAGTTTGCCTCCCACTTTTGACTGCCCAAGTTGACTGCTGGGTAAAAAATTTTTTTTTTTTTTTATTTAATGATTAAGAAAGTGATTTTAAGCGTATTAAATTTTTTTTTATTTTTAAAAATTTTTTAAATGTATTAAAAAAATATGTAAAGAAAAAAAAAATACTGGGTGATAAGCCCAGCGGTAAGAGTGGGGCGGCAGAGTAGCCCCACTCTTAATAGTAAGCAAAAACATTGGAATTTTTTTAGTGTATTAAAAAAAGAAAAAAGAAGTTTTTCCTTGTCTTGATCAAACACGTGTTCGATCAGATTTCGCTTAGGACAAGTATCGCCATTTAGAAGTGTCCAGCTCGTACAGAAGCTACACCAGAGCGAGACCCTGCAAGATAAGAGTCGAAAGCCTCGTCTATTTTTGTACTCGAGATAATAAGATAAGATAAATTAAAATAAATAAATAAATAAATAATTTATATAATTAAATATTTTAATATTATTATTATGATCAGATTTTTAAAAAAATTAATTAATTATTTTTTTTATAAAAATTTAAAAAAATTATAACAACCAGATAAAATGAGATTAGATATGTTAGATCAAGACTTTCTCTTATTATAAATAAAGAAAAATTTTATTCATTATTCTCACATATTATATTTATTTATTAAATATGTAACACATAGATGACGAATATGATAATTTAAAAAAAAATAAAAATAAATCCATGTGTGATATGTCATGAGCGAGGGGCAACAATAATAAAAATAATTAATGAATAATGTATCCGTTAGTCCCAGACGGCCCAGTGAACTCTTCACACGTGTCGCTGCCTCTCTCACCCCCCATAATATCCTTTGGGTTATCCTATCACTACCCCGGTATCCGTCTACAAAACAAGAACAAACCTACCCCAATCACACGCCCGGAAATTTCAAGGAAATATCGTCGCAGACTTTGAAACTCTCTTCCGAATAGATCAGATCCAAAACTTCTGGTACGTTTTCCTCTCTATCTTTTTGTTCCCAAGCTCGGAAAAATATGCAATTAAAGTAGATGGTGATTTGTTTTGGGGGAAAATTATCTAGGGTTTGGATTTTCTAAATTTTAATCAGATTTCTAACGATCGAAGGTTAATTTTGGGTTCAGATTGGTCTAATCAGGGTTCTTATTCAAAGATCCGACTGGTAGGTGAGTTATTTGCTTTATACATGTGTATGCCTTTATCTATTTGTGTATATTTATTTTTCGGCCTATTTTTATGTTTGGTGGTCTGTGAGAAGTAAGGGGTGTGGGTATGTTTTGATTTTTGGCCTATTTTTATGTGGATATCATTATGTTTAGGTGGTCTGTGAGAAGTAAGGGTTTTTTTTTTGAGGTAGTTAAAATCTTTGGCCGTTCGATGATGTTTTGCGAGATGCGGAATTGCAAAGGTGCGAGGGGATTATTGCTTTAGGTTTCACTTGGCCTTGTTTTTGTTGCTACTGAAATGGAAGAAAAGTACCAAGAAAAAAAAAAATTAGTTATGTTTTCCTGCTATTGGGTCGTTGAGTTAAGCTTTTCATCCTCATTTTTTTTTACCTATAAAAGAAAAATGATGAAAAGCTTAACTCAACGAACCATAATGATTCTATTAGGTTACATGTAATGGAACTCATTTAATAATGTTCCAAATAAGTCAGTTGTTTCATGGATGGTTCATGTGAAAACATCTTCGCTGAAGTGAGAGTTTTTCCTGGGGTTTGCCTCATGGGGTTAGTTATATGGCATGCATATAGTGTGAATTGTATCATACATTTTCACATGCCCTTTAATTCTATCATCGTCTATGAAACTGTGCCTTGACATATGGTTTTTCTGAGGCTTTTCTCTGTTGTCATATCAGCAGTAAAATCATCGACATGAGTCGTCCACATGAACCACACCAGCCCTTCTTCCCATTTGGGAATCCTTTCCGAATGTTATCATCATCTCATTTGCCTCGAAAGCTTCTTATACTATCAAATACTTTTGAGGAAACCTTGGCAGGGAGGCTGGGAAGGCTTAATCCCAAAGACAAGGATGAAGTCCTCAGCTTTTCATGGATGAAATTAGCAATGGAGTCACTTTGTGAAACACATAACGACATAAAAACCCTCATAACAGAGCTTGAACTCCCTGTGTGTGACTGGGATGAGAAATGGATAGATGTGTACTTGGATGTCAGTGTGAATTTGCTTGATGTATGCATTGCTTTCAGCTCTGAGCTCTCACGGTTGAACCAGGGAAATCTCTTGCTTCAGTGTTTGCTACACAATTTCGAATCCAACTCTTCAAAGATGTTTATCCGGGCCCGATCTTCACTTGATGGCTGGAGACAGCATGTTAGTTCGAGGAACCCTAGAGTTGAAAACTGTTGCACCATTTTGGACAAGCTTGTGAAGTCACTGGATCTTCCCAAGGTTAAGAACTCAGCCAAAGGTAAGGTTTTAATGAGTGCTCTGTATGGAGTTAAAGTGGAGACAATATTTGTCTGTGGCATCTTTGCTGCAGCTTTCTCTGGTTCTGGTGAAAAGTTGCTAGATTTAGATGTTGCTGACAAATTTAAATGGGCACAAGCTTTTACTGCCCTGCAGACTAGTGTGAACGGAGAAATTAGAAAATTATTGTCCAGTGGACGATTTCCAGTTTTGAAAGAACTTGAAGCGGTTGATACAAGTGTCAAGAAATTGTATCCCATTATCCAAGATGGTGTCGACCCTGTTGAAGTGGAAGCGTTCCAGAATTCTGTTTCAGATTTGGGAAGGAGAGCCGAGAAACTTTCACAAGGACTAGATCTTCTTACAAAGGAAGTAGATAGCTTTTTCCAGTTAGTTTTAACTGGGCGTGATGCTCTGCTTTCTAATCTAAGAACAAGTGGTACTGATTCTGATGGAAGACTTGAGGGAAACGGAATAGAACGAGTTTGAAGTTGATTATGCTGGAACTAAACTCAATCCAAAATACAGATGGGTTTGGGTATGTGGTTTTCTGTTTTCCTATCTATCATAATGTACCATGTTGTGTCGCTTATCATATCCAGTATAGTATGAGTTGCAAGGAATGTTGTCTCTCTGTTCTACTGGAATGCATCTGTATAAATTACGATGTAATGTTATTACTATATGAAAAAATGTTGCGTTTGCGGAATAGGTTGTCATTTCAAACTTGATCAGGAATCACAGGAAAAACTTGTAGATATGATGACCTCCTGCAAAATACTAACACTATTAAGATTTGTTCTCTTGACAAATCTCGGACCATTACCAGATATCTTGTATATTAATTTTCTGATCAGACTTTTTGATCTTTCTAGATCCTGAAGTTATCATATGGAGGATGATAGGTGAGGAGTTCCTTCATCCTGAATCTTTCTGGGTCATCATCAACTTGCCCTGTTTTGGGTGGAATTGACGGGACCCGATCCAAATTACCACTTGAGGCCCCAGGCTACAAGCAGCTCAAGAAAATTGTGCTGTTGTATTTTTGGGTCTCTTGCCATGTCGCATAGAGCTCAAGGACTGATTGAGAGGCTCACGAATTTTGACAATGGCTGGGGAGCAAATCTTTCAATGCCCCCCGCAGAAACCTTCACCTGAAGCAACGGATGCCAAATAAATCCAACCTTCAAAACCTTAGTGATCGAGCCTGGCTTGTATTACTCGCCCAAACTTGGCTGGATTTATGAAAAAAAGTTCGAGTTTGGCTAGAAACTTGAGTTGTATTTGAGTACTCAAGTTGAACACGGCTCAACTAAAGATTTTTTTGTTTTTCCTTTCTATTTTCTTGTTTTAAAAGAGGTAATAAATAAATAAATACATAAATGGGATAATAAAGAATTCGATCAATTTCCTTTAATAAAGTTGTATTTGGATGTTGAGTTGAATTGAGTTCTTTATAAATAGTAGTGAGTTGAGATAGTGAAGTGAGTTTTGTTGGATCCATTTAAGATGAGTTTAAATATGTATGGATGTTAAGATAAATTTAGACAAAAAATTGAAAAAGATTGTAAGTCTATCATTGAAAGTCAATGTTCACCTGACATTCTCGTGTAACTGCACACCAAACCTGTAAAGAAAAAAAGCCATCCTACAAGCTGCACTTGCAACCATAAAAAAATGTATAAGGTTGCACTTGCAACCATCATTTTCGGTGTAAATAGTGAGTTACATGTTGTGGGGTACAATAGATGAAAAAGAAAAAGAGAAAGTAAGATGTGTGTTTGTTAGTTGTGGGGTCCAGGTAAGTTATAAATTGAACTGCACTAATTTGTGGGTAAAATTGTATTTGGATGTTTAAGATAGCTTAAAAATGAGCTGAGAACTGCTCCTTGCATCCAAATGAGTTGCCACCAATCTTGACCTTTAAGCCCCAACCCACAAAAGTTGAATCATTCATTTCACATATAGACCTCGGTTGTTTACTTCTTCTTCTGGCTATTCTATATTGTGAAGGGGAAAAATGCTCATAGCGTATGAATTGGGCCTAGCCCACCAAACCATCATTAGGGATAAAAAAGGGGACAAATAAGAGACAAAAGAGGGACGAGAAATACAAGGGCTGTAAATGTCAGAGGGAGACAAAAGGAATATGAAGACTATAAATATTAGAGGGTCAGAAGAAGAAGGAGAAGTGTTCATGTAAGGGAGACCTGCCAACTCATGACATTCTAGCATGTATAGTAAAAGATTAAGCAAACATATAAAAGGAGATGCCCAAACAACATAAAAGAGGGATTGAACACGGACGGATGAGCACGGATTATATTAAGGAATCGATGGAAATATATTGAGGAAGAGCTCCAACCTTCTCTGTACAATGAGATATGAAGATCTATGAGTGATTGTAAACATATATATAATAGTGGAGACTTCCCTCCCCAAACTCCTATGAACATAGGCATATTGCCGAACCACGTAAATCTTGGTGTCATCTATTTTTACTTTCACAATACTTATTTTCTATTCACCGTCATTGACGTACGAAATATCACCGTACAGCTGCACTAGGATACTGTTGAGATCTCCAAATAATTCACATCGTGACACTGTCAGTGTAGAGTTGCTCAAGCCCGCAAAACACGACATCAACACATATTGAAAGTTTCGGTTCTGCTAGGGAGTAATTTAAACTAGTGACCCCTAAAAGTGAGGAAGCATGCAGTTTGTTATCCATAAAGAGTTCTCCTTTTTACAAGCCACTGTTTTCAAGTTTTTAAGTTTGTTTTTGTTAAATCTTTTTAGAGAATCATACGCTAGAGTGCTGTCTCTAGTATCTCATTCTAATATCTATGTATTTGCTCAGACCTCTTCCCTCTCTCTCTCTCTCTCTCTCTCTCTCTCTTGCTTACAGCTATCTCTGACCGCCATTGAAGTAAGGTATGTTAGGTCTGTGTCACTTGATGTTTTTCTCCCATGAAAGAGAATGAATAGTTGTCAGCGTTCCCTCCGGAGATTCCTTATTTTATTTAAAGCTCATTGACATTTTTTAATATTCGGTGCATTTTCTCAAAGTCATTCTCTATCTCTCCTCTATAACTATCAAAGTTTGGGACCAGGACATTTAGAACTGTCTGAATTGTGTCCATTAAACCAAAAAACCTGTGCCAGATTTCACTCATACTCTATTTCTACCTATTGCTGTTTGGGATTGAAATTGTTTGTGTTTTTGAAAGGGTCTTTTTTCTGCTTGTTAAGGAAATTTCAACCCCCAACTCACCCTGACAAACCGATGCAAAACCGATTGGTCTGTTTTGTGTGAGTTTTGGGTAAGTTTTTGGGAATGAATTGTTAAACCGACAAAAATGGGCTGAGACTGAAAAAACCAAATAACCAAACAGATTACAATCCTAGTTTGCTTAAGGTTTCGTTTTGGATATAGAAACAATTATATCTTATCTCATTATTATAATTTTTTTAAATTTTTATATAAAATATAATAAATAATTCAATTATTTTAACTCTCAAAATAATAATAATATTAAAAAAATAAAATTTTATTTACCTTCCATCTAAAACTATCTCATCTTATTTCATTTTCTAAACAGTGCGTTTGGATGTTGAGATGAGTTGGGTTGAGTTGAGTTGAGATGATAAAATATTGTTAGAATATTATTTTTAAATATTAAAGTTGTTTAGAATTTGAAAAAATTGAATTGTTTATTATATTTTATATTGAGATTTAAAAAAATTGTAATGATGAGTTGAGATGAGTTGAGATGAGTTGGGATGAGTTTGACAACCAAACGAACCAAGTCATTTGGTCCGCCAACCATCCCCACCCTTGTCCTAACATTGTCGTCGCTTGCTCCACTTGCAAACCATCTACAGTGCCACGCACCACATTCATTGGTTTACAAGTCTTTTTTTATCAACTTTTAGAACAACATGATAATGATAGATTTATTATCTTCTTATTATTTTTTTTTTATATTTATTTTTTTAATTTTTAATTTTATTTAATGGTTAAGAAAGTGACTATTACTAAAATTATATATTTTTTTAAAATTTTTCTTAATGAGTACGGATGTTAAAAAAAATACTTAAAAAAAAAATAAAAAATTTCAAATACACTATAAGTAATAAATGAGCAGTAAAAAGATAATAACTCTATCACTATTCTTGTTGCCTCATGCCCTCACATACTAAAATAGTTGCCACGCAACACCCTGGTTTCCTGCCTACCCATGATCTGCCACTTACCATTACCATATCAAAGCTCCAATGTTGTCACAAGTGAACCTGAAATCCACACCCCACCTTGCCCAATTAGGGTTGTGCATCTAGACTAGTTTTTTTTTTTTTTTTGATCCCATCTAAGACTCGGAAAGTCAGGTGCGGGTATCCACTAGGGTAAAATATTTCTACCCAACCTATATCCAGATTCGGGCACGATTATATAATGTGAATACTGGGTTAATATCTGGTACCCGTAATCAGGTTTCATGTTAAAAAAAAAAAATTACTTATAGATGAAACAACATCGTTTTGTATTTGTCACTCTCATCTTTAAAACAGTTTTTTTTTTTTTAACAAATCTAGGTAGTTACAACTTAGGTAAATGAATACTCAATTTGTTATAAATGAAAGAGGAATGCTACACAACCTCCTCAACCTCCACACACCACATTTTTTTAAATTTTAATATTTTTTTTAAAATTTTTTTTGAGTTTATTTTTTTTGAACTAATTTAATTTTTTTATTCATTATTTATATATTAAATATTTAATAAAAAATAAAAATAAAAAAAGTATGGTGTGGGGAGGTTGTGTGAATAGTAGGAGGATGAATAGATTTTTTCTAAATGAAAACCTGCCCAAATTATAAATCCGGATTTTGGGATTTTACACCCCTATGCTCAACGACACATTGATCGGCTGTCTTTTATATTTGAGAGATATATCCCTTGATTGGAAGTGGATGTGCATTCTTGTTTTTCTTTATGGGAATTTGGGAGGGTCAGGGTATTTGATAGATGAACAATATACTTTGAAACAATCTAATTTAGCGTACCATTACTTGTAGCTTTCGACTATAAAAATTCTATCCAGTAGTGCCACACATCTGCTTTTATTTTTTTATCTTTTTATTTTTCTTAACATGTGCGTGGTGTAGGACTGCAGAGTAGAAGAACTCTATACTATAAAAATAATGCTAATATACTCTCTTATTTTGCCTTTTTTATTTTGACCACTCGTGTATTTAATTTTTTTTTTACATATTAATTAAAGAAGTGATTATTAGTATATTGTATTTTTTTATTTTTTTAAATTGTTTAAATATGTTAAAAAAATGTGAAAAAGATAAATAAAAAAGATAAAAAGGACGAATCTTACTTAACGGTCTGAGCAACAACCTAGTATCACTCATAATATAATATCAAACTTCCAACGTAGGCTTGCAACTGCTTTTGACGACAGTTGCTTGTTCCATTAAGAAACATAAATCCGAACTAATATACTGGCTTCATTGTCATTTTTACGTTTATTTCTATCCACTGAATTTGCTATAAAGAGTTGTACGTTGTGATTTTCTTTTTATATTTCATTTTAAATTAATGCAATATTATTTGTATATAAAATAATGAGAAATATTTTTGACATAAAAAAATTTCATAAAAATAAATCTATAAATTAATATGAATTTATGTGATACGTTATATTATAAAATTATTTTTATTATAAAATAGATTTAATATATTATATAAAATCATATTAATTTATAAATTTATTTTTATATAACTTTTCATGAAAATAGGTTATCTAAAAATAAAACACCCAAAACCACACGTTTCTTCGGTCCTTGCTCCATTTTCAGCCTGCGTTTACTTTAAGCGCCGCTCCTTTTTATTCTTCCTTCGAAAAAACATGTAGAAACCCCAAAAAGCAATTGTATGATTGATCTTTTTCAGTGTAAATACTATAGAGTAATATTATATTCTATATTCTCATCTTATTTTTATTTTATTATATAAGATATAACATATTTATTATTATTAAATAATAATAAATTATCTAATAAAATATCATCTAATAATAATAAATATATTACATTTTATTTAGTAGAATGATGATGTGATATATAAAATTTTCCATGCTACACTCTTTGGCAGAGAAAGACCGCACAATGCAATTGTTTGGATCATTTTTCCACCACCAACTGTATGCACTCCGACAGCTCCATCGGCTACACGCGCCGCACCAACAGTCTCCCAACCCTCCGATCTTTTAGATTAGCCAAACTCCTCCAGTCCACTGGCACGTGGCGTGAGTTAACTGCTCTTCCGCTGCAGATTTGCCCTTTTCATGCCAATCTATCTGGATTATTGCTTTTCCTCACCGGTGATCTTATGAGAGAGACTAAAAATCTCACCAACAAATATCTCAAGACTTTCAATTACAGAGCATCCGCTTAGATAGAGACCAAAAAATTAGTTTCAAAACCTGTTTTTTTTCTTTTTTTCACCACATTTATATTGTGTTTGTTATTTTGAAGTATTTTATTAGAGAATCTCACCCGTTAACATGTATCATTTTTTATATTAACGTAGTTTACTTGCTTAAAGAAAAAAAAAAACTGTGCGGTTGTGCGCTCTCCAGATTAGTCGGACTCGAAACTGTATCTCAAACCACAGGAAAAAAATAATAATAATTTCGATACATAAGGACCACACAATACTACCCTTTGGTCATATTTCACTGTTAAGATAACAAATGCCTTCACCTAACACTCGGCTCAATTTATAATACAAGGGCTACCTTATTAATACTTGTCCCCACTTATATCTATGTAATCTTATCTAACCTCTTGCCCACGAAATGCATTGACATCATACTGTCCATGTCATTGTTTTTGAAATTTGTGTTCGTGTTTAGACCAAAGTGTACGCTTCCCTATTCTAATTTCTAGAAGAGTTTCGTCTCTATTTGTTTAATTATTACGACTTGTTTTGGGCAGTGAAGAGAATTTTATGAATAATAGTGAAATAGTTTAAGTTGAGTATTTTTTAAGTTTTGAAGGATGAGAAAGAAAAAGTTAAAAATAAAAAATATTATAAAGTTAAAATATTGTAATAATATAGTTTTATAATATAATTTTTGTTTAAAGATTTGAAAAAGTTGAAATTATTTTTTATTTTTTGTTTGAAAGTTTAAAAAAATTGTAATGATTAATTTGAAAAAATTGTAATAATTAGTTTAAAAATTTTGTATTTGAATTATGTTTGAAAATAGGATGAAATGAGATCAGATGTGTCTCATCTAAAGTTTCAAACCTGCCCTAAGGTTTGCTATATGCTAACACTATTTTTAATGAAATCCATTAAAATTAAAAAAAAAATTAAAATACCAATCACATTTTAACATAATTAATGTGAAAAGCTTCTACATTTGCGATAAATTAAGTATGTAAAAAATAGAGATTATAAATAAAATTTCTCTTCATTATTTGAGTTTTGAAACTATGGAAATATTGACTGAAAATGATGGAATCGAGCAAGACAATGCTGCTCACTTTTGAAATATCTAATATGTCCATTATTGAACATAGACCAAGAAAAAGACCAAACACTTTGAAATTTCTAAAGAATTGGAGGACTAAAATCCAGAGGAAATTTCGAGAGCGGACTTACCCATTTATTTGACAATTCAATGCCTATGCACCGACTTCAACAGGCTTGACATTGACCATTCTATACATCATAATGAAAAAAATAAAAATAAAAATAAAAGATATGTTTGGCTATGAATGATAAATAAAATTTTTTAACTAATTAAAATCTTGTTTTTATAAAAATTTTATTAATTATTTTCGTATACTACATACTATATTTTTTTATTATTATTAAATATGTGATATATAAATAATAAATAAAAAAATTTAATTAATTTTAAAAAAAAATGACGTGTAATGTGTGAAAACGATAATAGCAAAGCTCGAATTTAGACGCCATTAAAGTCATGCTTATTAATCTCTGCAGACTTTGTACTAACGAATGGAAAGATTAGCTACAGACTTTTTGTTCACTGCTCAGCAAATGAGACCATAAAACCTAACATGTGCTTCTACGCTTCCACCTCATATGAGTTGAAAGTCATAAATTTCATTGTAAGAAACATGTTAATTGATTATCTATTTACTTCATAAATATATAAAGCTACTTTAAATGTGCTACTTAGATATGACTGGTATATTTGGTACTTCGAAATTATGTAAAAATATAAAAAATAATTTTATTTATCATCAATTTTACCGTTTTCTTCTTATCATCTCATGATGTGGTATCAAATGATTGACATACAAATTGAACATAACAAATAATCTCTAATCATTTAATACCACATAATGATATGACAAGAATATGATGATAAAATAGATGGTAAGTAGCATTACTCAAACACAAATTATGCTAGGTCAAATATCAATATACTCATCACACTCTCATTCCACTGTAAAGAGACGGTATTGTCTATTAACATTTAAATTTTTTTTAAATAAAAAGATAATCTAAGAATAATAAAAGTGTCACATTAAAATGAAAGTATAAATAAGAAACATTAATCCTTGTAAAAGAAATAATAACATTTATTTTTTAGTAATGTTAAGTTGCCGCTCAGTAATGACCGGTAGGCGTGCCTATCTAGACAAAATTTATTACTTTTTATTCACATTTTTTTAATATATTTAAATATTTTTAAAAAGTAAAAAAATACATTAATTTACTAATAGTTACTTTTTAATTAATAAATAAAAAAATAAATACATAAAAGATCAAAATAAAAAAATAAAATGAGAAGGTAAATTAGCATTATTCTCGTTATCTAATAATAATATTTTGCTAGGCTAATTATTATGAAAAGCAGGAACATAACGGTAACAAGATTCCCCAATCAAAACCCAAAACAAGAGGAGGAGGAAAGATAATCACATTATTCACAGATACCACACCAATCCTCAGAAAAAGAGAAAGTAGAAAAGTCTTCATTTCTTCACGGGTCACCCACCCAAGGCGTCTCCCACTCCAAAGACCCCTGCTCTTTCTTTCACTCGCCCCTTCTCTTTCTCTTCTCTCTTTCCCAGAAGCAACCCAAAAGGAAGTTTTGAGATGTCAACTACCTTTTCACCTACCGACACGCCTTCCCCAGTTTCAGACCCTCTTCCAATATAGCCCTCACCACCACACTTCTCCTCTCCTCCGGCTAATTTTTGCTTACCAATAAGTCAAAGGTCCTCGCACGCCTCAAATGGATTCTGGCTCTGGTTCAGGTGAGCATAACATCAGAGGGATTCCCACCCATGGTGGACGCTACGTTCAGTACAATGTGTACGGTAACCTCTTTGAAGTTTCCCGTAAGTATGTCCCTCCTATTCGGCCCATCGGGAGAGGCGCTTATGGTATTGTTTGGTAAGACCTTTTCTGGGTTCGAGTTTTTATTTTTCTCCTCTTTTTCTTTCTTTTGTTTCTGCTTCTGGGAGCAAACTCTTTCTTGTTTCTTGGTTTCTAGCAGGTAAAAAAAATTAATTAAAGAAAGTATTTATCGAAGTGACCATATATTTAATTGACTTAATTTTCTTGTTGGGTGTTAGTTATACTAGGAATTGTGGAGTAAGAAGCTGATTTTTTGTGGGTTAATTGTTAGAGTTGGCTGTTGATTTGGTGTGATTATAGATTTTTCTCTGTCGACTAGCTTTAATGGTGAGTTGGATATTCACTGGGATCTGTATTTATTTTTGTCTAGTTATTCCTGATAACTGAAATGAAGATCATGGTTTCATCATTTGATTTTGTATACGTTCTTGCTTATGCCTTGTGATCGTCTTGATGACCTCAGATTTACATTGATACAGATGCTAATTATCATTACTTTCAGGTTAAAAACACTCACATCGAAGCTGTGGTTGTTGAGAATGTGAAACAACTGGGTTATAAATCGGTTGTGGAGTAACAGACTTTGAGTTTGTTGACGATAAATATCACAGCGTACAATATAAATCTACTTTTTCTTTTAGTCTTGCAGCCTTCATGTAATTCGGCCATATTTTCATGCATTAATGATTTTGTGTATTGACTAATTGTTTATAAATCTTGAGTTTGTGTCAGAGTTGTCAACTCGGCCTAGGTCTCAAATGTGGGGAACTGTGTCCAGTGTTTCCTTTCTTTTTAATTTTTTTGAAATTCTTGGTTTCTTTTTAAATTTTCATTTAAACATCCCGAAATTAATTGGGTGTAACAAATGTTCTTTTACTTTATTCTGGTTTCCTGATTTAATCAAATTCAATCTTAAACCCTAATTTGGCCATGCACCTTCAATTTGTCAGCATTTGCTTGAGTCTTGCTCATGGACAGGTATGGATGTTGGATTTGACTAATCCGCAATGATTGCACAATGCATATGGAACTATGAAGGATATCCTTTTTATTTTATTTTAGTTTTTTGTCTACTGCTTGCAATGTGTTCCCAGTTACTTGTGTTTAGGATGACCTTGTCAGTGTCTTGGTTTAAGCATTAAACATGTTGAGAAATTATGTGTTGAGAGGCTGTGTTTATCATGTGAATGATATCCTATTTTGGTGCTATGACGAGATTTTGCTGTTTCAACAATATCCTGAAAGAAAAATTAATTTTTCTTCTTTCTTCAGTGCTGCGGTGAATGCAGAGACACGTGAGGAGGTTGCCATTAAGAAGATTGGAAATGCTTTTGACAACAGAATAGATGCAAAAAGAACTTTACGAGAAATAAAGCTTCTTCACCACATGGATCATGAAAATGTAATTCTAGCTACCTTTGTCATTTTTCCTGTATCTACGCTTGAAAGTTGAGTCAGCCTTGTATCTTTGTGACGTACGTGTTTTTGCCATGATTTTGGTCATTAGAAAATTTGCGAAGTTCTTATGTATGCCATATATTTAGAATTTGTGAGCCCTAAACTCCAGAGGGTTTTCACTAATTGCTATTGTGGGCAGAAAATTTTCACAGGAATGGGTCATTATCCTTTACATGTAAAAGGCCAAAATGCCGCAGAACCTGTACATTTATCGAAGTTCTCTTCCATATGTTTTGCAAAGATGGTGTTAATCCTGTCTATTGCGACGGTGTTCTAAATTCTACGTATTATGAATTTTCTGCCAGCTAGCGTAGTCCCTGTGATATTCTTTGTTTGTGAACCTGGGTTTCAGGGACAGACACAGTGGATTTTTGACATATCTAACTCAATAAACCTAGATACAGGGACATGATTATTTGTATATACAAATTATGATAGTTTCAAGCATATGCTAGAATTCTATCACACACATACAGACACACACACATTTTATCACTCTTGTTGGTACTATTATTAGCTTTGATGAGAGAGATTATCCCGAGTGTTGCTTTCTGTTTTAGTTGAATTTATGCTTAAGGCTTCCTTTTTATCCTATGCAGGTTATTGCCCTCAAAGACATCATTCGGCCTCCACAAAAGGAGAATTTCAATGATGTTTACATTGTTTATGAATTAATGGACACTGATCTTCATCAGATTATACGTTCCAACCAACAATTGACAGATGATCATTGTCGGGTTGGCATCACTTCTCTCTCTTGGATGAAGACATTATGTTTACCATGAATTTACTTATAAAAAATGTTTTTTTTGTAAGAGATAGATATTATTACTGATAAAAAAAAAGTAAGAGATAGATGTAAAAAGTAAGAGATAGATATTATTACTGATGAAAAATGTAAAAATGTTTTTTTTTTTTATTTACTTATAAAAAATGTTTACCATGGATTTGAAAAATGTAGTCCAAAATTTTTAATTTATAAGAATCATTCTGTTTTTCACCGAGGTGGGAGTTTGGCAAGGTCTACATTGTACGGATATTTGACTACTGAGCATCATCTTGATTAAATTTAAACTACCCAGCCATATATGGATGATATGGCTGTTGTCCTAAAATCCATTTTAGCACATACTAGAGTAGATTTATGCTGAATAGTGTGAATTTTTCTTTGGCATTTGTATTAAACATGACAATGAACTAAAGATAAAACATATTGGTTTACATCTTGTCCCAGCCAGCAGAAAAGGAAAATGAATGAACAAAGATAATCTTCTAATGTCTGGTAGTATTGTAACATGGATTTCTGTAGCAACATATTGTTATGATTTTGTTGCTATCTTTCAAGCTTGAGCTCTCATAAAAGCTTAAATTCTACCTTTGCAGTATTTTCTGTATCAGCTGTTGCGAGGACTTAAATATGTACATTCAGCAAATGTTTTGCATCGTGACTTAAAGCCCAGCAATTTGCTTCTGAATGCAAATTGTGACCTCAAGATTGGAGACTTTGGGCTTGCCAGGACAACGTCTGAAACTGATTTCATGACTGAGTATGTTGTTACTCGTTGGTACCGAGCACCAGAACTGCTACTTAATTGTTCAGAGTACACTGCAGCAATTGATATTTGGTCGGTGGGCTGCATTCTTGGTGAAATCATGACGAGGCAACCCCTGTTCCCTGGCAAAGACTATGTTCATCAGTTGAGACTTATAACTGAAGTATGCCTTTTAAAACTTCCTTGCAGAAAATGTGCTATATTTTCCTTTCTGCTGGTTTACGCATACAAAAATGCCCTTGTTGCAATCGAACACAATCATTTCTTTGTTATTCTGCTCATTAATCACAAAATCTATCTCATTTTGTGCCTTTTTGCATCAAGAATCTTGATCATTCTGGGTTGTTACCACATTTAGGTGTCATTACTCCTGATTTTTCCCTCACTAGTAACTTTTCACCAAATTTAGAGACTAAGACTTGATTCAGATCATACATCTGTCTGAATCCCCTCTTTGTTTTGAGTAGGGGAACCCATTCTGAAAGGATCTTCTTCCCCTGTTCCCTGGCAAAGATTATGTTCATCAGTTGAGACTTACAACTGAAGTATGCCTTTTAAACTTCCTTGCAGAAAATGTGCTATATTTTCCTTTCTGCTGGTTGATGCATACAAAAATGCCCTTGTTTGCAATCGAACACAATCATTTCTTTGTTATTCCGCTCATTAATCACAAAATCTATCCCATTTTGTGCCTTTTTGCATCAAGAATCTTGATCATTCTGGGTTGTTACCACATTTAAGTGTCATTACTCCTGATTTTTCCCTCACTTGTAACTTTTCACCAAATTTAGAGACCAAGACTTGATTCAAATCATACATCTGTCTGAATCCCCTCTTTTGTTTTGAGTAGGGGAACCCATTCTGAAAGGATCTTCTTCCCATGTGTTTTTTCTGTCTATGGAAATATTCCTTATTGCCAAATGGAAGAAATTGCATAAACATATAACTGAATTTGGGAAAGCCAATTATCAGTTGTCGTGAAACACAGAGTAAGAATTCCTCTTTTCAAAGATGAACAGACACCACCTTGGACTATAGATAATAAGTAGGAGTGAATTGGTTGAGGAGTCGATCCAGTTTGAATGTCCTTTCATTTCCTTCTGTGGTTGACTGTCTTAGTACATGCAAAATGAAGGACTATGCATTCCTGTGTGAACAGAGCTGCTGCTGGTTTGGTTTTTTTTTTGCCACATTTTCCTTTTCCTCCTGGCTCTGTTGTGCTTGTACTCTGTTGAAATGAATAGTTGTTCTTTATCTTGTTTGGAGTCAGACTGACTTTGACAATTGCATAAACATATAACTGAATTTGGGAAAGCCAATTATCAGTTGTCGTGAAACACAGAGTAAGAATTCCTCTTTTCAAAGATGAACAGACACCACCTTGGACTATAGATAATAAGTAGGAGTGAATTGGTTGAGGAGTCGATCCAGTTTGAATGTCCTTTCATTTCCTTCTGTGGTTGACTGTCTTAGTACATGCAAAATGAAGGACTATGCATTCCTGTGTGAACAGAGCTGCTGCTGGTTTGCCTTTCTTTTTCCCACATTTTCCTTTTCCTCCTGGCTCTGTTGTGCTTGTACTCTGTTGAAATGAATAGTTGTTCTTTATCTTGTTTGGAGTCAGACTGACTTTGACAATTGCATTATTTTCCTGTTGTTGTGAGAAGCTCATAGGTTCACCTGATGATTCTAGCCTTGGGTTTTTACGAAGTGATAATGCTCGAAGATATGTTAGACAGCTCCCACAGTTCCCAAAGCAAGAATTCTCTTCTAGATTTCCAAACATGTCCCCTGGTGCTGTTGATTTACTGGAAAAGATGCTCGTGTTTGATCCAAACAGGCGCATTACAGGTATCATGAGTTCCCATCATTCAATTATATCAGCTAGTTTTTAACAGTTGCTTTGGAGTCATATAGCACTCTACTTGCAGTGGAATTTGGGGGAGATTTTAGGGAAAAATGTCTAATGTTACAAGTCTTTACTAGAAGATTTGGCTTATTTGACTGCATTTCTAGTGGGCACTAGTCAAAATGATATTTCAAATTGGAAATAAAAGTGCATGTGTTGTGCCAAAGTTGTAATTGGTCCAAGAGGTTTTACAAGAAAGTAGGAAGTATGGCCAACGTTGCTGATTTGTTTGCAGGGTGCAGATTAGACCGTTGATCCAAGGACCATTGACTGTGTTGAAATAACGTGTTTTACACATTTTGATGGAATCTTTCGATTCTTTCCCCATAAATTCTATTAAAAATTCTACTAAAAATAATTTTTATACCTGGTTTGTTGCAGTTGATGAGGCTTTGTATCACCCATACTTGGCACCTCTACATGATATCAACGAGGAGCCTGTTTGCCCAAGCCCTTTCAGTTTTGATTTTGAGCAACCGTCATTTACTGAAGAAAATATTAAGGAGCTCATCTGGAGAGAAACTGTAAAGTTCAATCCAGACCCAACTCATTGAGGATTATGTGATTGTCTTTTGTATGCACTCAATTAGAATCTGATGACTTGAACAACTGAACAATTGGGGGTGGCAAACACAAAATACTCGCTGCACATTTTTCGGCCTCGAAAAAAAAGTCAGTGAGATGTTATTTGTTCTTTCCATCTCTTTTCTTTGGGCGCTTAGTAATTCATCAGTGCCAACGAATCAGAGGCAGAATTGCTGTAAAACTCAAATCCCTTGTTGGTGCTGGTTCGTCCTTCGGTTGTAGGCGTAGGAGTTGAGGTCGGTGGGGATTTGTTTCTTATTCACTTCAATCAGCATGGTTACTAGATCAAACAGTACGATTTTCTGAGTGTTGGGAATAGACTTGCTTTAATTTGCTAGGCTGAGTTAATAATCTTTATCTCATGTCTTTATGTTTAAACTTTCTGAAACCTGTATGTATTGCCTCTGTTTAAGCTGGTTTCTAGCAGTAGAAGATTTTATGGGAAGACTTCATTACCCCTCTATCTCAATCTATGTTTTTTCGTTGAGACCATTTGCATGATTCTATCATTAAAGACTAGATTTTCTTTTGGACGTTTTGGTTGCCAAGAGAATGCAATCCCTAGCCCTGCAAGCTTTGTTACGTCGTCGTCGTGGTGATCCATGATCCATATATCATTCAAGGAAAGGCTATAGGGGGGTCTTTATATATATATATATATATATATATATATATATATATATATATATATATATATATATATATACATAATGGGAACAAAATGATCACATGAACGTTAGAATTCAAATGCATCAAACAATACTATATGTACATATGTGTATATTTAAAGTGTTCTATTAGTTATGTGTCATATACTATATCCTTATTCCATTTTCATCCCATTAAGCTGATGAGAAATTGTTTATTGACTTTTTTTTATTTATTTTATTTAAAAAGAGTTGATTCAAGGATTATAGCAGTAACATATCAACACAGTGGATCCAACTTTTAATTAACCTGTTGACCTAGATGTGAGGAAAGTCCTAACTAAAAGTGTTTGTTTCATCATTCAAGGATTATGTGTTTCTTTTTGTATTTATATATATGAAAGATTTGACATGTTTTTTATGAGTCATTAGTCATGTAGGTCTGGTTTCCTTCTAGGCTTCTGGGTGTCAAGAACATCTTAATCTTTCCAGATTTTGAACCTCCAATTGTCTATCTAGTTTGGATGGTGAACCAACTGATGTTTAGTTCTTCACATTTCCTACGCCCACATTTCATCAAACAAACTGTCATTAGTTCTTTCTACTCCTAAATCTCCCTCCAAATCTGGCCTCTATAAGTACCAACTGGTGCATGCATGTCTTCAATCAACACTCCTTGCAAAATGCTACAAGTACTGAACCAGAAGCACCCAAAAACCTGGCTTCTTCAGTTGTTTGAACAATGGCATTTTCAAAGTATTATGGTTTCCTTGTGCCTATGATCATGGAGGCAAAAGACTAAATAAACTTATCGTGTGCATTCTCAACAAGGATTCGATCTATTATTTTTCATTTTTTGAATATGCCTCTAATTGTGTTATGTTTTATGTGTTACGACATAAATACAAATAGTAAAATCTACCTTTTGCTATTGGTTTAAACTTTGTGGATAATTTGTCACATGGCATCAGAGCAGAGATCTAAAATTCGAATCCCGACTCTACACTTGAATAAAAGATGAGATCTATATGATCGGCTGCAATTCAATTTCGCTCACAATTCTTGTAGATATTCACCTTTTTACAGAACATAAAAATTGAATTATTGTGAGCATACAAAAAGGCAACAAAAGTCTCTCCTCTTCAACGATGGAGGACGCACAAAAGAAGGTCCAAAATGCACGTATATGTCTACTTCTATCTAGTTCATGGATCACAAATGGGGGAGAGGGACGACGAAACACTCAGAAGTTTAGCCTTTTGACATGGACACATGGATTATGCCTGTAATTATGGTGGGTGGCGTCCTAATTTTAGCTAGTGTGGCATCTTTCTTTCTCCCACTAGAAAGTGCTCTCTCTCTCTCTCTCTTCCCCTCTCTCTCAATGAGATTGGATTGAAAGAGAGAGATTGCTTGATGAAATATAGGGGGTGGTGGGTTGCTTGTACATTGCTATCTTTTCTGATAGCTAAGGTATCCTAATCACTTGCATGTCCTCGTGTTGGGCCAAGCCCACCATAATTTGGACATTCTTTTGAGTATTTATTGAAATGTATCTGAACAACTAAATGACAGCCACCAAGTGAATGCCATTGCCACATGTCACCCATGCAGATGCCATGTCAACTTGCCACATTAGCTTCAAAGAAATGACATCTAGGATTTTGATTGTGCAGTTGTATCATTATCTTTTTCTTTAAAAATCAACTTGACCTCAAGTTGAAACTTACGTCCTCTCAAAATGGTTTGCCGATCAGACTTACTCTTCATTACAACCACAAAGAATTGGACATCTTCTCCTTTACAAAACTGCTCATACTTCTTGAAAGACAAGAGGCTAGTCTTAACTTTTCGAGAAACCAAGTCTGCTACATAATTTTCACAATGTTTCTGTTTTTGGTCTCCTTCTACTTCTTCATCAAAGATTGGTGAATAGTCATTGTAGATTGGCTCCTCCTCTTCTAGATACTTGTTGTAGATTGAAAATTTTGACCAATCAACCACAACTTCATCTGCACTTTTCATGAGAATCGAAAGTGAAATAGATAAGATAACTTTGCTTTTGATCCATTTTGAACCAAGAACTCTTATACCAATTTGATGCAGACCATGGGTAGTGACAACAAACGAATATGGATTCGTTGAAGCAATGCACACGACTTGCAAGATTATGCAAGGATCAAAAGGCAAAATAAAGCGAGGAAAAAAGCTATTGAGTATGGAAAAGAAACAAAATAAATAAAAGAATAAGGAAAAGTAAAAATGGATAATCTTGAGATGCCATTCAACCAGAGGTAGAGGATGTCACTCGACTCTACTAATCATGTACGTCACTCGACTCGACCAAAGGGTGCAAAACCTAGATCCCATCCTATACAATGCCAACACAATGTGATGATGAAGAAGACAATGCTAACGTTGGTTTGAACACAGCATAACAACTGTGAAAATATTTGCAGAGGATGAAGAACATATATAATATCCTCTGCAATGCCAACACAAGCCAAACATATAATCCCAAGTGGTATAAAGTACAGTTTTCAGATTAAAACTATTTTAAAAAATAAATAGATATACTTTTCACCACCTAACTAGATTTTTCAATTTCTTGTCGTTTGAGGCTTCGGATTCTCGGAACATGCATTTGACAGTGGCTAACTAGCGCCAAGTGAAAAGTTCATGAACCATCAATCATTAGCCAAAACAAAAAATTTACTCATCATTCATTTTTTCATCATCCTTTATTTTTTTTATCATCATTTCATCATATGGCATTAAATGATATGTTCATTCGTAAAATGGTAGTTTTTATTACTTTGAGAGGATGATTGTTAAAATTAGAAGTTTAGGAGGGTGATTGTAAACTGGATGGTTAATTTGAGTATGATTTGTGTATTTATTTAATATAAGAAGTAAAAATATGGGTTTACTATATTTTATACTAATTATTGAACTCATTTCGTTAGGATCTCAATATTAAGATAGATGGAAAATGAATCACAAAAATAATCTTAATAGTGGGTATGTAACGACCTGGCTCAATAATTCTAAAGTTGGAATATTGATCATTTTTATTGGTCCTAAATTATATTTAATGGACCATATTGGATAAGCCCACGAGCGATAAATCATCTCCCCTGCCATGAAACACGGCAAGACCACCATCATCTCTTCCTCCCTCTGAATCACAATCATTGTCGTCCCTTCATCACATCGTGGTCAATTTTGTGTCAAAAATTTTAGGAAGCAACACTACAAGATAACTAATTTGATCATAAATTATAATTAGCATACGTTAGATAGTTATATATATTATTATTAAAACCAATTCTTTGGAAGCCAATGTTTATGTACCACGCATATCATGATATTTGCAAGCACGTTATTCATCATGTTTTATTCCACATATTATAGTTATGTATGTATTATGTATCTCATGAATCTCAAGTTACATAAGACACATAAGCTTTCATAAGATCAAGTGTAAATAAGCTCAAAATAGTTAAACAGATAGCCATTCAGATGCATGGTACCAATGCTAGGGTGGATGTGCAAGTCACAGACTCAAACATGGTCCACCATAGTATGCCAAAATACTATCAGTGGCTCACCTTGCGATGCGGGTCATGAGGTTGGTGCACAATCTCACACACATGATTAAGTGTGTTGGCTAGTCAGATCAGTTAATTAATTCAGATAAATCAGTCATGCATATATAAATATCAGTATAATCAGTCATGATTTTAAGCTCAACAAGAATTTTTTATGAAAAATCTTATGTTAAGTATGTTTACGTAATGATTGGTTTCTTATTGAGTCATCGACTCATTTTAGTTTATTTTGTATTTTTAAATCACTCCAAGTTAAAATATTTATGAAGGTAGAGTTGTAGAACGAGACTTAGTCTAAGGAGTGACATTGGATTAGATCATGTATAAAGATTTTAAGTTATGATTTTTTATGGTAAGGACTTTGAGAAATTTTAATAAATATTTCTGCGCACTTTCTCATTTATGATTTAAGAATTTTACTACAAAATGATCCTACTTTGTACTTGACGCTTCCTTTAGAAGAAATAATAATAATAATAAATTTTTAAGTCAAGTTTAATAATAGCACTCCGGCTCTTATGATTTAAAAAAATGACGTATTTATTAACCGTGTGGAGCGGTGTGTTACAGGGTAGAACATTTTGGTAATTATTTGATGATGAAATTTTAATATAGGACTTGATAAATTAATCTCCTACTTACGTTCGACTCAAAGTGGACCTAAATTCTTTTCATTTCATAAATAAATCAAGTTTGAACAAATATAAACTCGTTTAATAAACGTTCTAAACTTATAAACTTGATTCAATAAATATAAAGTCATATAATTTTGTTTTACAACTTTTTTAGTTTTATTTGAAATTTAACAATGAAAACATCTTGAATATTTAAAAGATTAAACAAAATCATACAATAAATGTTTAAGTTAAAATATAGTAATCAATTTTGTGATAAATATTAGTGATATAAACTTAACAATAATAATAAATAAATAAAACTGATACAATGAAAATATATAATAATAGGATTTATTTCACTAAGAAGACAATAATCCATATCGCAAACATAAATTTTATTCAGCAAAGAAATGAAAACTCAGCTCATATTCAACTAAAAATTAAACAGAAACAAAACATCCAATTCGCAAGTCGATTGCTGCCAACATATTTCAGGACCCAGTCAACTGAACAATGAACAGAGTTTTGGTCAACGACAAAGAAAGGGTGATAAATGCAAAGAGGGTTCTTCGATACTTCATTGTTTAGTAAGTAGCCTGCATGATTAGGGTGGGTGGTGGGGCACCACTATTGCCACCCAGTGTCCACCACCCTTGCGGGGCGGGGGGCCCCACCCGCAAGGAAAAGAGGGAGCTGGGGGCCCAACCAACCCCCCTTTGAGCCCTTTGCACCTGACACCGGGCCTAGGCTTAAACCCAACCCAATATATATATATACACACACACACAACTGATAATAACTCTCTTAAACAAGATTTATTGCTTTTGAAAATTGAAAAACAGTTTGATCAACACAATGTTTCTGATACTGATGAGCAAGATGATGGTGCTGGCCCCAATCATCAAGAACCTCTTTCTGATATTGATAAAGTATGTTCAATTGATCGCTTCATTCCTTCAAAATGGTTTTTCAAAGTAAAGATTGTTAGTTGTCATTAATTTGAATTCAAAGTTGTTGTTTTGATTGATTCAGGAACTGACATGAATTGTATCTAAGAGGGTATAATTCCAAGTAAATACTTTGAAAAGTCCACTGAAAAAATTACTTTCTGCTAATGGTTCTCAATCTGAGGTTAAAGCTTCTCCTTTTAAAATTCTTGTTGTTGATTCCAATGCTCCTACTTCTATTGAAACAAAGAAGATTACTGAACAAAATAATTTTGTCAATAATTCTTTACATATTATTGGTGAACAACTGAATTGTATGGAAGAAAAAATTGAAAAACCAAATTCTTCCATTAAAATTGAAAAACCTTTGGTCAACTTACCTGAAACTAGGCAAGGTTTAAGTCTCAGACTAATCAAGACAGAACAATTGAAAGAATTGACCAGATGCTTTCTAATTTAAAAAGAGTAAAAATTGAGAATACCAAAGCTTCTATTAGTAACACTGCTTGTGTTATTAATAGTAAAGGTAAGAAGGTAATCTCTGAAGAAGACTCAAAAATTGAATCTTCTAATTTCTCTACAAGTCATGATATTGCATTAATTGAAGAATTTTGGAAAAAATGATTTAGTAAAACCTAAGATAAAAAGGTTTTCAAGAAAACCTAATCCTTGGTATTCCAAACATACTCCTCCCGATTTACAATTTGAAAAAAGATTTTTCCAAATGCAATTTTCTGTTTCTTCTGATAAGCTTTATGAATGGAACATTAATGGATTATCTAAACAAAAAATTCTCAATACAATGAATAAGATGTCTATGATTGCTAATGCTTATGTTACTAAACATAATCTTACTCATGTTAAAATTGTTGATTTGTTAGCTACTGGATTTTCCCGTACTCGTCATCATTGGTGGAATAAGCATCTTATTGATGATTTAAGACAAACCATAAGCAATTCTATTAAGCATGATGGTGATGGTATGCCTATTTTCTATACTACTATCGGTCAGGGTAATTTCTGATGATATTAATACTTTGATTTACACTATTGTTAAACATTTTATTGGTATCCCTTATAATATTACTACTCGTATCAGTGATTATTTGAATAATTTAAGATGCCCTACTATGTTTGATTATAGATGGCACCATGATTTTTTTATTTCCAGAGTAATGCTATGGGATGATAGTTTAAAACCTTATTGGAAAGAGAAATTCATTGATGGACTACCTCATCTTTTTGCTTATAAGGTCAAATATGAACTTACTGATACTACTGGTTTGATTAACTATCATTTTACATATAGTGATATTATCAGTACTATTTAAAAACTTGGTATCAGCATGTGTAATGATCAAAATATGTTACGACGATAACTGAAAAATGCAAAGAAAGCAAAATATGAAATGACAAATTTCTGTGAACAATTTAGCTTACCTCCTATTGCATCTTCTAGGCAAACAAAGAAAAATCATATTTACAAAAATTCAGATAATTTTATATATCCAAAAAGCATATGTCAAAATTGTTCATAGAGATTTTCCTTTTTTGCTTGGAAGGGGCAATAGGAAGTAAGCCAAATTGTTCACAGAAATTTCTCATTTCATATTTAGCTTTCTTGGTATTTTCAATTATTGTTGTAACATCTTTTTATCATTACACATGCTGATACCAAGTTTTTAAATAGTACTGATAATATCATCATATGTGAAATTATCATAGTTAATCAAACCGGTAGCATTGATAAGTTCATCTTTGACTTTATGGGCAAAAAGATGAAGTAGCCCATCAATGAGTTTCTCTTCCTAATATATAAATATATATATAAATAAATATTCGTTACCAAAATGAGTCGTTTTGAAAGTTAACCCTCTAACCCCCTTTTTTCCGTTTGCAATCTCTTCTCTCTCTCTCTCTCTCTCTCTCTCTTCTCTCAATCTCAGAGCCTCTCTTGACTCTTCCTCTCGCCTTCTCCCCTCCGCTTTTTCTTATCCTCTTCCTCAACACCTCCTCTTCTTCTTAGATTTTTTTTGTATTTTGTATCTTGCACACCGATTTGTATTTTGTTATTAGCCAAAGATTTTTTTGTAGTTCGTATTTTTTTTGTTGTTGATTTGTTGTCTCTTGTTGTAGGATGTGGATTTGCATTTTGTTGTGTATTTCTTGTGATTTTTGTTTTGAAATTGTGATATTTTTTTTTCACAATCGTGGGTTTTCGGGGTGGAGGGGGGTGGACAGACCAATGATCTGGCCCCACCCTGATGTGCGGGGGTGGATTCTGGAGCTGCAAAACCCCACCCTCCGCCCATGCGGGGGTGGGGTGCGGGAAGCCGCATTGGTGGGTAGCAATTTTTACAGTGCCATGGTGAATAACCTCCGTTTTGGCAGTGCTCTAAAAATAAAAAAAAAATAAAAATCTACATTTTTACAGTGAAACAATTTTTTTCATTCCAACTCAATAGCAACCATGGCATAAAGATGAACATTAAGGGTGAGCGTGGCAACCAACCAACTCAGAAAAACTCTTTGAACCATTTAAGTTTGGTTCCTCCTTAATTACATGAAAGAACAATTCTGTAATTCCATTGACGCTAGCAATCCTATCTTTTCTACTGAATCGATCATTTGTCAAACGGCCACCAAGATTCAGTTTCCTGGTTCTCATTGTCCACTCCATTCCACGGATGCTAGGCCGTTTACACGGTAGGCGACCAATGTTCGCAACGAATTACTTCAATTAGCAACAATGCGTAGTCAGCATTCAGGATTCGAAATCCAAATGTGCCTTCATTTCTCTTCCAAATTTGCAACTGATGAAAGTTTCTCTTCCAAGTCTTCAAGCAGATCATGGTATTCAGAAAATGCCAGATGCGACTGACGATCATTGATCAATAAAGAAGACATTAAGATACGGATATACAAGTAATTGCATAATTAATGTTAAGAACATGAAAGTTTAGAGGCATAAACACCTGTAGGGTAATGCTATATGCCTTCCATAACCGCATATCATGCTGGAAAAGATCCAAAAGAACCTGACAAATTTACAAGGAATATGGGTTCATAAAGGGTCTAGAGTTATTATCAGACTATCCATATGAGATAAAAATATTTTTGGTAAAATCACTTTTGTCCTCCCCCTGTTTCAACTTTCAAATATCAATTCACATGGCACCTAGATGCCTCTTTGGCAAGCATGCACGTGGATGCGCTAGAATGCTCAGCATTAATGCCTTTCCGCACATGCAACAAGTCAAAGACCTTTCTGTTGGCACAACACTAGGATGACAAGAATCATCTGAAAATATTAAAATTTTGACCAAAAATAAATATATGAATACAAATGAAAAATCAAACAACGTCCTATAATTCACAGTGCCATCCCACCATCTGAACATATTTTGACATTTCTCTTCATATGCTTTTTAGCTTTGCTGTACTGGCTCTAATCAATGGCTTTTATCATTGATTTGTTATTATCTCTTGCTTTACAAGTAATTGTAACATCTCTAGTGCAAAATTGTTGAAAGAGTACATTGAGCTATAAAACACCAGGAGGATAGTAATAAAAGAATGCAAGCATTCCCAAAGAGGTCAAATAATTGCCCCCCACTAGGCTCTACAAAATCGTCACAAATAACCCTTTGTAGGGTAAGCAAAAACAAGTGTAATTGCCGTTCCCCGGTTCCAGTTTGAAAATTCTCACCCCAGAAATTACTTTTTTGTTGTGATAAGATTTCATCAATTACGAAAGAGGTACACAGGAAGTATATGAGTGATTCACCTAACTATCAAAAGGAATAAAATGTCCTTTCATGCGTATCCCCTAGTTGATCTCAGGAAAAGTCGTACCAATTGTGGATGCATAAATATATAAGATACCACAGTTTGTATAAAGGAAGCCAACTGTACCTCAGATCTTCTTAGAAGGGTAGCCAATACAACTATCCACTCTTTGAACTTGACGGAGCACATATGAGCCAAGAGGAATTCAGCATCCAACCGGCTTTGTAACATCCCCATTTGAAGCTGAATACATTAGAGAGTTCAGTGTGAGAGAAGAGGGGGGGGGGGGGAGAGAGAGAGAGAGAGAGTGTGTGTGTGTGTGTGGGTGTGTATTTAAAAAAAAAAATTGTGGAATTAGATGCCTAATCATGCTTTGTGATCAAGCCTCTGCATCAATTCCTCTACGGTTAAAATACTTAATATAGAGATTAATTAATGGCATTTAAGAGTTTTCAAATGTTAATGCCTTTTGCCCAATCAGTTCAAGCCCTGAAGCAAAGTTCTCCAAGCGAGCACATCCATATCTTTCTCTTTGAAGATACTCCTGCAGCACACGTTGTCATCAGAAAACTTGAAATCACTTCACGGTAGGACATAATATGCAGAAGAAAAACACAAGCTTTTCTTACCACCAAATCAAACTGGGTGCCTTTTACAAATGCAACAAGCTTGGAAAGTTCTTTCCCTGACATTAAATAACTAGCATGGTTTTCTAAGATATTCTTAACAGAAGCAACATGAGCACTTTGCTCTTTCAATGAGTTGCTGCTAGAACAAAGAGGGAAAATAAGATCTGAAGTTAGTATCATATGGAATGTCAAAGTGACCGTGGTCTGAGAATCCTAAAAACCATATTGAAAATTTAACCTTTTATCCAAGGACTGCTTCCGGTAACTTGTACGGAATAGAAAATAGCCCAAGAATCTAGGAGATGATCTGTCTGAATCTGTGGATGCCTGTTCATACTCCCTTCCAGATCTCAACAGGAACCTCACCTAATAATAAAATGAAGAAGAAACTGTTATCCCTCTTCAAGATATCAGTACCAATTGTCAAAAAAATCATATCATCATATCAAGCTCATACCAGCTCCCCAGCAAGCTCATATAATGATTCATCAAGCGTTGCCTGCAGAGGGTTTGACAATCATTGCCAAAATTAAACTTAAAAAAGAACAAACAAAAGGCGAACAAGGTTAAAAATGGAATAATTTTTGCAATGTAATACCAGTCTCTACCTGTAATAAATGTAAAGCACAGTACTGACTGACAGCGGGACCTTCAAGTTTAGCAATTACCTGAACATTCAAGATGAAATGAATTGATAAAACTAAATTGACAGGTTCACACACTCAGATCACATCTAAAGGCAGAAATTTATTGTATGCGTTTAATAGTCTCAGACCAGATTTTATCATGCATTACAGCAGGGACACTTTTACTTCTTGTGCATATAGCCTTGTAACCACACGAGATTTTGAAAATGTACCTCTTACATGGAGAATACTGCAGTTTATGTGTAGGGTTGAAATTTTCTTTTTCAAAGGAAAAAAAAAAACACTTTCTTTCTGATCAAAATTTGTTTTATTGGTTGTTATTACCGATCAAATTCTAGCGAAGTACTCTAGAAGAGGTAAGTGATTGTAAGTGTAATACTTGTTAAAGCATTGGATATTACGCATAAAGTTAAAACTGCTTACCATCATGTAATCAGGAGACAAGAATGATGGCATCAGTTTTAAATAAAGAAACATATTGTCTCAAAGAATGGTGCAACATATTTAACAGTTAAGCTTCAACCCATACTTCAGAGAAAGAAGAGAGGTTGCCTCCCCAAAAAACAGAGTATTTCTTACAAGTATATAACAAGCAGCAGTTCGATACCATCTCCGCTGGAGGCATTCCTCAAACAACCTAAAAATAGAAAAAACTAGAAGTAAAAAACAATTGAATTTGAGATAATAAGAAAAAAGAACACCCAAATTAAGCATACAAAGTTGCACATGTCTGTGGTCCATAATTTGCCGCATTGTTATTAGTTCCTAACATACATGATTCCTATACACTTCAAACATGAGGGAAAAATATTAAATGGAAGAAAAATGACTAAAAATAAAAAGTGAAGTGAAACACTGAACTCTGTTGATCTTCCAGCAGCAGAAAACAAATCTGCCCAATGTCGACCATCGGTTTTTCTTGCAACACTGACAACCACATCAAAATACTCTGGGAAACTTCTGATCAAATCACAGGTCTTCTCCAGAAGAGATGAGTTGTTAGCATATTTAGGGGCCGAAACGTGGTGCTTGTTTATGTTTTGCCTGGAGTTCAATTTACATAGTAAGCAACATGGTTTGCATAAACACAGATAGAAATGTAGAAATTATCGCACAACTTCCCTCAAAATAGAAAATTAGGGGAAAATCATTTAAGAACAAGGAAATCATCGATGCCAATAAACAACTTGATTAAGGAACCAGCTAACATGTTGGTATAATGGCTCAAGACCTGGTATCAAGTTATACCTTTATCAATGTTGAGGGGTCTTATTAGTAGGTAGGAACGACATTTTACCTTTGAAAAACATAAAAAAAAAAAAAAGTAGGCACCTACTCACATTGTCTAGTCAACTGTTCCCATATGTGCTAAAAGTCAATTCACTTGAGCAAGAAAGTGCACATCATGTCCCATTAATATACGGTCCAACTAAAAGTCAGATTGATTCCCTTCCTAGATTCAAACATACCCGGTTATTTCTGTATCAAATACTGTGAAAAGAAGCCATTCCAGACAATGCGAAAAATGAGGCTTTTCTGCGGATAATTGCGCCAACCGTAAAGCCTCCTCCCTTTTGTTCCTCTGGCCCACGCATACAAAAACTGAATTAGAAAGGAAGAATATTGAAACATAAGAATGAACACTGTTATTAATATGACATATACATGAACTTTTTAACAAAACCAAATACAGAAAGTAGCATGATTTTTTATAGCAGGGAGATATTCATTTTTGAAGTCTACTTTTGGACCTATGTTTATCTGTAAACAAGTGTTCCAATTTAAGTAGAAAGATTACATACTGACAGACTCATATGTGAGGTTACACATCCTCACTGAAGCTCTACCATCATCAGTCTGAAGTTGAAAAACTACAGATTTTTTACAAGAAAAAGAGTTGAACAAAAAAAACCAAGTAACTGATATTATAAGCCAATAATTAGGCGAACGTAAAACATTTTTTGTTATCCTTGAAGCTGAATTTTAAGTGCTTGACAGATCCATCCACTAGCCCTCCAAAAGTCAATTCTATTGTGAAATCACCACTTGTCCCAAAAGCTTAAGCTAATGGGAAAAGGTAGATTTTATTATTTAATTTATATCTTAAAACTCCCTATCACGTGTGGGTTAGACTCCCCCTCAATGAGTGGGCCTAACACGTGGAATATTTAATTAGATTGAGTAAAGTGTAGAGTCAGAGTTCGAATTCAGTACCTCTGCTCTAATATCATGTGAAATCATCACTTGTCCCAAAAGCTTAAGCTAATGGGAAGATGTAGATTTTATTATTTAATTTATAGTTAACATCTATAACATTCCTTTAGGCTGAAATCACTTTGGACCTAATCATTGAGCAGTCAGAATCCATAACGATAAGTCCTACACCATTTGAGTTTCGTTTAACCTCAGTGAGCTCTACCTGGCTCATTAAACAAGTACCACAACCAGTTATTGCATGCTTATAATGGCAGTTGTTAAGTTTGTTAAGAGTATAACAACAAAAACAACCAGCTTTTCTCATTGAGAATATCAATCAGTTGTTATCAATTTCCACATATAGGAATGGTTATTAATCACAACATACACACTAGACCTTACAATCACTAATTTCGGTTCATGATCAAATCATGACATACATAACAATGGCGGACAAGCTCTGATGGGCCCCTAAAAAATGTGGGGTGTTCAAAGTCAGATCATTCTATAATGTTTTATCTCCCACAATAGTAGCTCATTCCCATGAAAGAACATTTGGTGGAAAAAGGGTCCTTTTAGAGTATCTTTATTAGTTTGGACAGTTTCTTTAGGAAAGATTCTCGCTTTTAATTATGTAAGGAAGAGGAAGATAACTGTGTGGATTAAAACTACATGTGTTGAAGAGATTGGGAGTCGACTGATCATCTTTTCGTTAACTGTGAGGTGGCTACTGTTTTGTGGAATTCTGTTTTTGATAGATCTTTCGGAGGGTTAAAAAGGGTAGTTTGGCTGTTCTCAAAAGGAAGATCCCCCCCCCCCTTCTCTCTCCCCTTGTTTGATGTGGTGCATTTGGAGAGAAAGAAACAACTAGAATTTTGAGAGGATAGCAAGAAGATGGAGTTCAAAGACTTCTTCTTTAAAACCCTCTACCATTGGATGATTGCTCATTTCAGTTATTCTCTTTCTAGTGTCCAGGACTTTGTTTTTCTCTTATCTTTTTCTGGTTAGGTGTATCTCATGTGTACATGTGTACATCTTGTGTACTAGGGCAACGCCTCTTTTCATCATCAATAAAGCTTAACTTATCCAAAAATGATTATTCATGGAAATTAAGATTCTAATAAGAACAAGCAATAAATTTGGTTAGTCCTTTTGCACTTTTTAATAAAGGATTTCCTACTTGCAAGAAAAATAAGAACAATAAATGAATTTGGTTAAGTAAGCATCTGATTAATGCCATCTAGAAAGTCAGAAAAATTAAGATGGTAAATCAGTTTTTCTAGAAACTAACCCAAAGTGTGGTAGCGATCTAATTGAGATTCATGATTACTCAGTATGCACAAACTTTAATTTTATTGATAATGTTGAAGCCAGCCAATCATAATCTTAAAGCTAATAGTCCAGAAGTATTAGTAAATAGTCAATTGCTTTACAAAAGAATACTCCAGTTCCCAAATCATAGCAACACTGCAATACTTGAAAGATTCAAATCCTTAACAACAGGCCTTATACATACCACTCCCCAGTTTTCTTGTGATTTTACTCAAGCTTTGAAATAACATAATTGGCTAGACATTGGCCCAGCTAACATAATAAGTACAGCCCAATAGCCTAGCTAGTTGCCAGAAATTATTATACATGCTAATTTTTCAATTATGATAAATCAACAAGGACCAGCAATCTGCCGATAGGATTGCTGAATATGCCAATGAGCTCAAGATTTAGGGTTCCAACAAGGATGGAGGGTGAGATCATAGGTTTGAGACCCACTGGATGCAAGTGTAACTTAAAGCCGAAAAAGAAAACATGAGTTTCATTGCGTTAGATAAGTAAACACAAGTGAAAAGCTTGAGACTGGGAATTTCCAAATGAGGTCACGAGGCTAGTAATTCATGCTATCTGCAGTTAGGTCCCTTCAAAGATTACCATTATGAGAATGTTGTGTATAACCACCCACCCCTCCCCAAGGGCAAAAAACTCTTGAAACACACAGAAGGGTGGGTGGATGGTGGCATTGAGGAAATTATAATAGGCCTATAGTTTTGGTATGAGAAAGGGAAACATCCATATCAAAGAATATTATAGAAAGGTACCTGAAGAAGGTGTCGAAGTAGGCAATGAAGTATAGTTTGAGCTTGAGGAGTAGGCTCAAAACATGGAAACTCTGTGCATGCTGAAAATGACATCCTCTGGGAAACACCAACAACAACACCAGCATTTGGAAGAAGCCCCAGTGGGTATATCTCGCGATCAAATTCCAGCTCCGGATCCAACTAGAAATTAATGCTGAGTTACTTAACTCAGAGAACCTCAACTAAAACCAGATCAAAATATCTTACATCCCACAAGCTCATTGTTAAAGATGCAAAAACATAACTTTTCTGGTTGAAAAATTAGTCAAACACATTACCAATCTCAATAATTAGGAAAGTTAGTATCTCCTTTTCCAAAGGTAAGAACATCTACAGCCATATTGCTTGCATGAAAGACAACCAAAACATAAAAATATAATCGACTCCATCTTAATTAAAATTACAAAAGAAGCCACATCTCTCACATTATCAATTAAAGCCACAAACCATATAATATTGAACTCTGATATGTTTTGAATCAGTACCCCCTCCGATTTTTTCTATATTGGATGATTAGACATCCAATATAATTGAAAAAGATAGATAAATGAAATAGAAAGAATAGAAGAACAAGAAAACAAACAAATTACACAAAAATTCACATGTTATGTTCCGTACTGTCTGGCGAAAATCAAATATAGTCTTAAAGACACGCATACCTGCATGAAATCCTCCTGTTTAAAAGGGTCAACACCAGGAGATGGATACCAAACCTGTAAAAATAAGGTTCCAACCAGAATCTATATCAGACAAGTAAAGATTACCAAAACTAAAGGTGAACCATAATAAAGCCGAATGATAACAAATAAGAGTACTAAAAATCAAAATAGACCACTACAGTTCATTACCTGCATTCCTCGGTGACCATAATCTAACCATGAAACTTCCTCTATTAGATTTGTTTTCTCCTCTGGACCACAAGTGACCCAAAATAATTCAACAGAGTCAGTGAGCTCTCTTTCGTGTCCATCATCCAAGTCAAGAAGTGAAAGGTCCCCATTCGCCCTCAGTATCAGACATCTAGCATAGCACACATCCATTCAGAGGCATGTGATTTCTGAAAATTTCTATTTATCATTTTGAGGTGGGGACACATACCTTGCAGGCTCTCTAAGTAACAGAGCCGAAGAGGAAGAAATATGATTGTTTGGGATGCCCTCTCTTGGAAGCTGATCAGGGATAAAACGCATGGCTGCAGGATGGCTCTTTGCAGTCATGATTGAGAGTTCCCGTACTGTAGAAAGCTGTTTGTCATTTTATCACTTAAAAATCTATAAAGAATAAAGTCTCGTTAAAGAACTATCTACCATTCAGAGTGCAAACTGAAATTTCAAGAAAACAGAAAGCAGTACCATTTCCAATTTTATACTCAAAGAAGAACTAAAAGAATATTCGTTTACCTGTAAATCTGGGGTGCTAGACGGTGTCAATTCACCTAATAACTTCACATGGAATATGTGGACATCAAACGGTCGATACGTAACAAGAATGTACTCTTGATAGACATCCATCACCATTGGTTTGGCAAGCAATGGTTTCCTACCAAGCAGTGAGCTTTGATCAAGGTGATATCTAGGATAAAAAAGCAACTCATACCTGCAATGGACCAACTCTGTTAGAATTATAAATAGCAATGTCCTGCATTGCATAATAAATGAGCATCAATTGAAATAGATTATCATAAAGTATTAAGCATTTCAGACAGAAAAAAAAAAGAAGATGAAATAGATTAACTAAATAGAACATGGAACCATTGATAATCATCTCACATGTTAGAAGAATCAATGTAGTTGCAGACAACAACGATCTTCCCCAGCCATAACAAACCTTTGCACTGAATCTTATGTTCCTGAGTAATATCTCCAAAGACTCGCCACTTTTTTGCCCTTATATCATGTAAGATTAACCCATGGAGACCAGCAACTGCTAAGAACATTCCATCCTTGCTAGCAGCCACATGTTGAACTGGCCAATTTTGGGACATGTACGAAACCTGAGTCAAGGCAAAGCTTAATCAGAAAAATCCATATTGCAAGGATATCAATTGTTTTTTCAAGTTTGCAAGCCAAATTCATAACTGGAAGGTTCAGATGTAGCATTTTAAGTTCATCGGTATCCTCGGACTGCACAACAAGCAATCGATCTGCACCATAAATCACTTGACGGACATATGTCGTGCCTGAAACTCCTCTGTTTAGGCAACATTTTCCAAAAGAAAATGCAACAATTCTCTCCGGAGATCCTTCCTCGATGGTATAAAGCCTATATCCATTTTCTTCCCACTCTATCAGTGAGGTGCCCCCCATTAAAGGTTCACACTTACTATCCTGGTTTGGCTTAAATATTGGAGAAGATACAGAACTTAAACCAATTTGACGGATTGTTGACATCAAACGGCACCCAGAAACAGACCAGACAGTAAGTCCTCTTAACTTCCACCCAACTGCAAAAGCTGAATTATCAGGTGTCCATGCAATACAACTGACAGAGCCAGTATCCTCCATTGAATACCTGCAAAATAACAATGTCAAGACATAAAAAGTTAAAACCTACCATACCTCATGATCTGTAACCTATACCCATATAGTATATGACACAGACTTCAATTCAAACTACAATGTTAATGTCAATAATCCTAATCCAGCAAACTTAAAAAATAGGAAGCAGATATTAGCAAATAAATCGAATTGGCCCATCCTGCAGAAGAAATACACGACCCACTTTAGCCATCATTAATCAATTCGAATGAACTGCTAAAATAAGGAAATGCATAAAATTTGATACAAAAGCAAGCCTGTAATGCTTAATACTTTGTGGTATATCATTAAACCATGAAATGATGCATCATATTATACATGTAAGATTCCAATTCTCAGATCCAATGCAGGTCTACTTACTTTCCAATCATTTGATACCACATCAAGGATGATGGAAAGATGATGAAAAAAAGACTTCTTGTTTTTTTTATATAGGTAAAAGCAGGTTTTATTGACATAAAGAAAGTAACAGAGTACACCAGAAGTATACAAACAGCTCATGAAACCTAATTACATCTAGGTACTAGTGAGAGATACAAGCAGGTCATGAAAATTGTCCGTATTACAAATAATAGCCGAAGCCCAAGAAAATAAGGTATTGTAGAAGAATCGCTTCAGCTCCTCCAAAGAACGCTCCATGTCTTCAAAGCACCTCTTATTCCTCTCTAGCCACAAGCACCACATAATGCAATGAGGGATCATTCTCCACACAGCAGCTATACGTGGATTCCCCCTAATTCCCGTCCAACACCCCAGAATATCTCTAACTTTTCTGGGCATAGCCCAAGCCACGCCTGTCCTATTGAGGATGTCATTCCGCAAACACCTTGCCACCTCACAATGTAACAAAAGATGATCCACTGATTCCCCATCATTCTTGCACAAGAAGCACCAATCTGCTATGATAAGACCACGTTTTCTCAGATTATCCGACGTGAGGATCCACCCAAGAGATGCAGTCCATACAAAAAAAGCAATCTGAGACGGTACTTTACATTGCCAAATGGCCTTCCAAGGAAAATTATGATCATTAGAAAATCCCAAGAGGGCCTTGTAGAAAGAGCGCACCAAAAATTTGTTATTACCATTCAAAATCCAGATCATTTTATCCTCCGTCTCACTGCCCATCAATATTGCATATAGCAAGTCAAAAAAATCAGCAAGCATATCCAACTCCCAATCATGAGCAGCTCTCGAGAATCTTACATCCCAATGGACAACACCATTAATTACCACTAGATCAGCCACGGCAGCCTCTTTGTCACTGGAAATCTGGTAAAGCGTGGGAAACACCTGCGTTAGGACCCGTTCACCACACCAAGCATCATGCCAAAAGTAGACTCTATCACCTCTTCCAATTGCAAATCTAAAGCACTTGGTGAATCTACCCCATCCCACTCTAATATTTTTCCACAAGCCCACACCATGTGTCCCACTAACTTCCTTAGAACACCATCCCCCCATCATACTCCCATAATTAAAAAAGAGACTTAAGAATATCATTTCTTCAGTGTGACTCTAAAGAAACTTAAGAGGCTTAAGAATTTGTCTTTTATTTGCAGATGATACCCTTATTTTTTGTGGAGCACACCCTTATTTTCCTTTTAACCTCTAGGGGTTGGCTCAAGTGGTAAAGTCCTTGGTCTTTGTGGTATGCAAACAATTTCTAGGAGCAGCGGACTTGGGGAATTTTTCCTTGAATTAGCCAATGTGCACTTGTGGAAAACTCCTTGCCGAGGGCCTGACACTTTGTTCACGGAAACCCTATGCCAATCAAAAAAAAAATGTGGGGCAACTTGAGGTCAAATTCAAGCTTTGAGGACACTCTTTTTATGTGAAGCTGGTTCAGGTTTGAAGGTTAATCTAGCAAAGTCAAAATTGGTCCCGGTGGCAAGTGTTGCTAATGTGGAGAACTTGGCTAGAATATTGGGGTGTGAGGCATCCTTCTTGCTTATGAAATACCTTGGGCTGCCTTTGGACGCTACTTTCAAGAAAATGGCTATTTGGTATGGCATGATCGAAAAAGCAGAGCAATGATTGGACAGTGGAAAGATGATTTACTTGTCCAAAGTGGGGAGGATTAACATGATTAAGGCCTGGTTTGGATAGTAAAGTCCTCCCAAGTCATCTCATCTCATCTCAATATCCAAACACACTTTTTAATTTCAAACCTTCAAACTTTTTCATCTAATCATTACCTAACCATTATAACTTTCCCAAACTTCCAAACAAAATACAAAAACAATTCAACTTTTCCAAATCCCAAAACAAAAATAATATTAAAAAATTATAATCTAATAATATTTTAACTTTATAATATTTTTATTCAACTTTTTCTCTCTCATTTCCCAAAATCCCATAAAACATATTAACTCAAACATTTCACTACTATTCACAAACCATTTCACTACTATTCACAGATCATCTCATTTCATCTCAATATCCAAAAAGGCCTAAAAGCACCTTTTCTTACTTGCCCAATACTTCTTGTCTTTATTTCTGCTTCATAATATGACAACCAAAAGTATAGAGAAGATACAATGAGGTTCTTTATGGAGTGGGATGGGAGATGAATTCAAGTTTCATCTGGTGAACTTCGCATAGCTATGCGCTCCCATTTAAAGTGGAGGGTTGGGAGCTTTTGACTTGTATGTGTTCAATCGGGCTCTGTTGCGTTAATATTTTTTTATCAAGTTTCAGGGGGCAAATCCCCCCGAACCCCCTCCAAATAGCAGACCAACTTGATATCTTTTACCAAACTAAAGGAATGTTCATACAGGAATCATAATCACATTTAGCAGTCATTTCCTATGTATTGACACACTAGACTTGAGGTGGGTGATGGGTCTTGTATCAAACTTTGGCACAATCTATCGTATGGAGATAGGATCCTCAAATAAATCTTTCAGTTATGTGTATGAGATTACGGCTGGGTTTGGGTAGTGAAAGTGTTTAAGAATGTTTGTGAATAGTAGTGAAAAAGTAATAATAGAATATTAAATAGTAGTAAAAAGTAGGTGAAAAGTAATGAATAGTAGAAAAAGTAAGTGAAAAGTAATAATAAAGTAAAGAATAGTAGTAAGAGTGTTTGAGAGTACCTTAGAGTACTTTAGTACCCAAACTAGGCCTACGTGTGCAACGGAAACCTCAATAGTCGGTCTTATTCTCCAATGGTTCCCTTCAATTGTACGTTAGTTTCTTCCAAGGAGCACAAGATTGGGAAGCAGAAGCCATCATAAAATTTTTAATTCTCTGCTCTACAAGAGTGAGTTAGAGAAGCAAACAAAATCCTTCGGTGCCTTTCTAAAAAAGGAAGGTTCACGGTTCGATCATTTTACCAGGCTCTCACAACCCAAGACACTAATACATTCTCTTGGAGGAACTTTTTCAAGACTAAGGCACCCCTGGAAGTAGCTTTTTTGTCTGGACAGCTTCCTTAGGGAAGATCCTTACTATGGATAACCTAAGGAAACGTCTAACTATTGTGGTGGACTTGTGTTGCATGTGCAAGACCATTTGTTACTACATTATGAAGTAGTCAGGACCTTATGGAACGATTTCTTTGCTAGAGTGGGATTAATGTGGGTCTCATGCCTAGAAGCTTGATGGACTTTCAAGCACATTCTTTGATGACGAGGAATCTCGGAGATTGTACAAACACAACCACTTTTCCCTGGAGAAATCCTAGACCAAGGAAACGTGTTCCCTTCACGCAAATAAGGCAAATCATCAGCTTTTTCATCGATGGGACGTGGCCCCTAGAATTATTTGCTCCTAAGGTTCGAACCTTAGACCTAGAGCGACAAATACCCACTAAGACCAAGGCCCTTACTATTTGAGACCACACCTAGAGGTTGGATTTTATAGCAAATTAGAGAGGCTTACATGGTAATCCACAAATTGCAGTAACATAGAATATGGCTCTCATATGCCTATTGTGGCACATCTGGAGGGAGGGGAATAATAGAAGCTTTGAAAATCGCAAGAGGATGATAGCTGAGCTTAAAGTTTTTCTTCTTTCAACATTTTGCTCCTTTGGACATTGCGATAGATTTTAAGGGACTATGTGTCCAAAATTTTCTTGCATCGGTTGTACATTCTTGTATACGTCCTGTATACTTGAGCTATGCCTATTGTTATTATTAATAAAATTTCTTGCTTGCTTAAAAAAATAATAATTCTTTAGAGCAATTCTTGGAACTCGAGGACACTTTTTCTTTTAAACCTCTTGCAACTCAACAGTGATGAAAGAAACTATCATGTGAGGATGAAAAAGAAATGAGGCAAGTGTAAATTAACATAAAACCAGGACATAAAGGGATATTATCTTAAAAGTCTTAGGCAAGGCAACTATATTTTCTAGCAACCTCTGGTGATTCTCAGAATCTAGCCCTACAAAGTAAAACAAAAAATCATTACATTATGCCACTAACTTATAGATTTACTAATTTTATCCAAGCCTTACCCCCAGTCATACAAAGACACGGTACGAATAAGAGGTGTGGATTCTGCCAGATCATATAATTCAACAACCCCTCTTCTGGTACCAACAGCAAGGATTTGTTGTTCGGAAGCTACTGAAGCACAGACAGCATCACCAGAGCCCAAAATTCTTTCAGCTTTAATAGAATCAGCTTGCTTTAATCCTTTCTTACTTACTGAACACAACACCATTTGTCCATCAGAATATAACACCAATAGCAACCTCAATGGAAGATTAAGCTCCAATTGAATAATAGCAGCCGTCCTTGAGACATTATGGTCCTTGATAATAACTCTAGGGGCTCCACCAGAAGTGAAACCATTATCAAGAGAATTTGATGGATGAGTGATTTTACTGCTGTCACAAGAGTGGGGATCAAGTACAAATGATCCATAAAACTGTCAAGGTGAAGACTATAATTAAAAGGAAATTATTACAACTAGAAGAAAAATGTCTCTCCATACCAAAAGGACTTATAATATCAATGCTCAAAATGTGTTGACGTGATCTAGATGAAAAAAACTGCCTATGCCTATCAGTATGGCATTACCTCGCCCTTCCATGAGATGCTATATAAAGATCCATTAGAAAGTCCAACTAGCAAATGCTTATTATCGCATACAAAATTGCTCCTGCCAAGAAAAAATATTACCAAAAAGATATCAGTATGAAAGTGAGAAGAACAGCACAAGATCAAACTATAAAAATGAAATGCTAACAAACACCATATTGTTTTTTTGTTTTTTGTTACAATATGTTTTTTGATAAGTTATCACATTGTTAAACATCATGAAAATCAATATTTAATTCAAAATCGAAATAACAAGAAAAAATAGTGTGCTCTGAAAAAATAGAAACCAAGTTGGTCATATCATCAATAATATTAATGACATTACTAAGAAAATACAATCTCATACATGGGAAATTTGAGCAAGATCACATGTCATTTACCAAACAAAACTTCCTTGAATACTTCCCTATACTTCATTTTGTTTTCCTTTTCAAGCTACTTGGATGAGAGGAAGATAAAAGTCAAACAATTTCTTAAGCTCTTCAAGAAACATGAATCAGGCCAAAGGAACTTCCATTCAGGGCTTTATGCAAGCAAAGCAATTTTTCTTTTTTTGATAAATAAAACTTTATTTGGAGAATAATAAGCAAGTTTTGTAATCATTTACCACTGCATGCAGACTATATTCCATCTGATTTAACTGAGTACGAAACGGAATCGATAATTCTAGTATGACCAGAGTGATGGTAGTAGTAAACGCGAAGGGCGAAACCCGAGTATACATGATGTAAACAAGAGGAACACTTGACAGAGAGAGAGAGAGAGATCATAAAAATTCAGCCCATTAACATCTATAGAAGCTGCCTAAAGGTCAGATTATTGAAAAGTAATGTTTTAGACTGCGTTTGAATGCTGAGATAATTTCAGATGATCTAAATTAATCTGTGAATAGTAGTGTGTTGTGGCTACCATTGAGATGCATTTGAATGTATAGGTTGAGATACGTGTTTGAATATATGAAATAGGTTGAGATGGGTTTAACTTTTCAAAAAATTTCCACAACCTCCTACTATTCACACAACCTCCACACATCACATTTTTTTTAATTTTTTTTTTCTTTTATCAAATTTTTATTATATGAATAATGAATAGAAAATTTGAAATAGTTTAAAGAGAATAAACTCAAAAAAAAAAAATTTTAATTTTAAAAAAATTACTAAAAAATTTAAAAAAATGTGGAATGTGGAGTGTGGTGGAGGTTGTGTAGCTAAACTCTTAACGTTTTTATAGGAAGTTGAAAAAGTAGTGGGTCCCATCAATGATTGGTTTGGGATAAGTTGAGCTCACGCTAACAACTAAACATAGCCTTAATCTCCTCCATCGTCTCCTCACAATCCTCAAAATTTCTATCATTCTTTTCCCTCCAAATTAATCACACTAGGCAGATAGGGACCATCTTCTATACTGTTACAATTTGTGGGTTTCAATATAACCCTCTCCAATTGGTAAAGAAGTCCAAGAAATTATACAATTTTTCTGAGAGTACAAACTACAACTGACATAGAGGTTCCGTTTTGTGAGTAAAGGGTACTTACACAGCCAAGTCCTTTTCTGCAAAAGGCACCTGCTCACTCAGAAGAAGAGATATAGAAGCAAGAAACAAACCAGAGGGTTGCTTCCCTCCAATCTGTATTCTTTTCTCTGTAAACTGAAGCTTAAAAATTTGAAGAAAGAAAGATGATGTCTGCAAATAAAGAATAACTAAGCATCAGGATGAGACATCGAAAAAACGTTTCAGAGCTAGATCTGAAGTATGCATTCAGCACGAAGTGGACAACATGCTACAAAATATGAAGTCACGTCTCTTTCGTCAAGAAAATTATAATTTAGGTCAAAATCAAAGCTCTTGTCATTCTAAAAGATCGATGGTATGAAAATGCAAACACACTCGTGAAGGGTGTCATACCTGAGAACTTAGAGCCCTGACTCGGTATATTAAAATTTCAATTATGTTGATTATGGCATATGCAATTATAAGTGTATTTTCAAAGACTGGTTGGTTTTATTTTGGATGCTGATTTTTTATAATAGGCAGGTAAAGAAAACTGTTGGATTGGGCCCTATTAGGTCTGGTGTAGGAAAAGGGAAAAAAAACACTTGCCAAAACTTGGACAGGTTCTATATCAGAATTGTTTTTTAAAATTTCATTGATCACAAGAATAGGCAAAAGCCCAAGTATACAGGACATATACAAGAGCATTGCCTATGCGTTCTTGTTTAGGAATACAAGAAATTCATGGAAGTTCATGAATTTCGTGCTGTAATGGATGGATTTAGTTCCAATGACTTTCATGCTGTTTTTCAGCTTTAGCTTGTAATTAGGTGTTTTCTCTTGTATACTTTCTGTGTAGTTAAGCTATGCCTAATTACATGGTTTTTTAATAAATTTCTTAGTTATCAAAAAAAAAATTCACGGAAGTTCATTCCGTTAAAATCAATTACAACTGACCAATGGAGAAAAGTATTGACCATATCAGAAATTTTAGGACCCTAGAAGCCGTAAAAGCAAGTCTGCCATGTCTCTCAAAAAGCCTAGGAAAATGCTGTATTGAAAAATTCACAATCGAAGCTTCTAGGAAGTAGGAAGGGACAATGGTGCCGAGAGTCAGCAGCCATTTAAGGATGGTGTCACGTAGTTTTGTTCTTTAAAACCCCTAGTATTGCTGCCAAAAGAACTTGCCCTCTTTTATCATGATCCTGTCGTCCCTCTCAGCCTGACTTTCTCTAATTTCATCCTAAAAAAAACATTGGAAAAAGCATTAGAAAACCCCCCTTCAAGTCTACCACAGCTACAGGTGAGAAAAACTTTGAATTTTCAACACTCTTGTTCATGAATGGATCACGAAATAGTTGCTGATTTCATTTCTATCCATCTGTCCAGATTAGAAGTCCTAAATTTAAAGCCAGAGTCTGAACATCCATTCTCTCAAAGCTGCCGCCACTTGATTGGTACTTAACAGTACAGTTCTCCTAACTCTAGAAGGCTACCATCTCTATTTCTGTTCCAGCAGTTAAATAAGTGTCCTATGTTTTCTTCTCCTACACTCCACAGCACATCTTTCAAGTCCTAAAGGATTCATAGAGGTTGCAATTCTTTGTTCAACCTCTAACAGAAATATCTCCCGCTTCCCAATAGTTTTTGTTTTTATTTTTTGTGTTTGGGTAATGATTGGATGAAAAGTTGAATAGTGTATTTTTTTAGCTTTTAAGATGTTTGCTTTGATTTTGAAAATGTTTTGAGATATTTTGAACAAATTCTGAAAAAATGCCCGAACCAAACAAGGTCTTATTCTTGGAAACACGAGCTCAAAAAAAAAAAGGGAAATCATACGCATTCATGTAAACAAAAGCATGTATACAAATGACTCAACATTAGGAGTAAAAAGGGGTTGATGGTAATGGTTATGAATGTTTTCCCTAAGTTGGAAAGGAAGTGTGGATACTGTGCAAGTTAGGAAACAAGGCAAGTAGTATTGACCATTTTTTGAAAAGAGAAATTCAAGTTATATGCTATGATATTGACCTTTCCTGTAAGCACTTTTTTATGCACCTTCTATATGGTATGTTGTCAAAATATAGTTTTCATGCGCTATTTAAACATAATGGACATATTTATGTTACGAAAGCTACACAAAATAGTTTTAGTATGAAAGTTATGCATGACATGAACTCATGATTACTCTCAAGTTATGACAGTTCAGATCATTCTTTTGTTTTGAATGTTACGAAAAAAAAAAAAATTTTATGACGGGGGAACCACCCCACGGCAGAGCCATTAGGACTCACCCATGGAACCTAAACCCCCGGGGAGACTAACACAGCAACCCACCGCCATGACCTCCCACTTAAATCGTAGTTTGATCCCAAGGGGAATCGAACCTGTGACATGGGGCTCATGCACACAAGTTCAACCTTACCATTTGGGCTACCCACAGGTGGGTTTATGAAAAATTTATGTCATGATACGTATGATTATTCTCATGTTTTGGTACAAATGTTATGGGTGGATGTGTAGGTCACATTGAAGATTGTCGAGAAGGTGTGTTCCACAAGATGTTTATATCCAACATGATGTTTAAGAATGTCTTCAAAGTAAAACATGGTTCAAAATAATGATCCTATATGTTTTACTATTTACAAGATATTCAACTCATTTTCTTTTTATGCTTTAAATGTCCTAGGTATTGATCATGAGGAGTTGGCAGGCCCAGTAATGGAGACCATGATCTAAATTAGTGTTCAACAAATAATTTTTAGGTTTTGGATTTGATGACAAGATGATATGGATGATATTGTTTAGTTTATTTTATTTTGTTAAATTTCATACTATGGTTTGAGATTTAGTTTAGAATAATGCTACATACCACTCTTATCCCACTTTCATCTTACTATGTAAAATGTTGCACTTTTCTCACCCTTGGATCATCCTTTTTTTTTTTTTTAACAAAAAATTCAAAGGTCAATGGACAATGACACCTCACCATAGTTGAATGAAAGTGGAATGGAAGTGTGATATGCAGAATTTTCCTTTAGTTTAAGAATCACTTTTTTATATAAGTATGAATCAACTATAAATTAGCTTCATTTCAAAAAAAAAAAAAAACTATAAATTACCTTATATCTATTTTCTTCCATCGGTAAACAAGATTTTTTTTTATAAGTAAACAAATTTTATTGATCAATGAATGGGCATAGCCCCGTACAATACACGAGGAAAACAACTATATGCCCTAACTAAGAAGGCACAATAGAGACAAGAAAATCATGTAGGTCCATGCCATTAAAGTCAAGCAATGGCCCAAGTACAAAGAGTTCTATAAAATAAAGCTTTAAGCTCCTTCAACGATCTTTCCTTGTCATCAAACGTCCGTTTATTGCACTCCTGCCACAACCACCACACAATACAAATAGGGATCATCTTCCAAACCGCTTTAATCTGTTGCATGCCTCTTATATTTGTCCAGCTGGCCAGAGCTGCCACCACTGTCTCCAGCATGACCAAATCCATCTCTAATATACTAAACACCTCATTCCATAATACCCTTGCTGTCTCGCAATGTAGTAGGAGATGGTCCACTGATTCGCCCCCTCCTGTACACTTGCAAAACCAATCTGCTATGATTTCCCTCCGTTCCTCAAGTTGTCAGTTGTGAGGATCTTACCCAACGATGTTGTCCACACGAAAAATGCAGCTTTGGGGGGTGCCTTATGTCTCCAAAGCCTTCTCCAAGGAAACTAACTATTGGGCTCTTGTGAGAGAGCCTTATAAAAAGAGTGAACCGGGAAAACACATTTCCCTACGGATATCCACCACAACCCATCTTCTTGCTGATTGCTAGGTTTTATGGAGTACAAAAGGCTGAAAAAATCAGCAAAGCTTCTTATTTCTCAATCTTGTGCCACCTGACTAAAATTGATATTCCAATGGATTTGCCCACCCGAGATCCCCATGACTTCCACCACTGAAACATCTTTGGCACTTGCAATTTGGAATAGTGAAGGAAATAAATCTTGTAGAGTATTGTCACTATACCAAATATCTTTCCAGAATTTAATCTGCGAACCCTCACCCAAAAGAAGTCGAGTATGTCGAGTAAAGAACCCCCATCTTCTGCTAATGTGTTTTCACAACCCCACTCCATAGGCTCCTCTAACTTCTTTAGAACACCATCCCCCCCATAAGCCTCCATATTTGCACTCAATCACCAACTTCCACAAGGTTTCTGGTTCCTTATTGTATCTCCACAACCATTTTAAGTAATGCTTGATTAAAAGTCCTCATTTTTTTTCATGTCAGGGAACCTCTCCTAGGTAGGGTCCTTCGGACCCACCCCTGCAAAGTAAACCCCGGTTCCGTGCACCGCACCCTTGGAAGTTTCCCTACACGGAACTAGTTAAATCGCTGATTTTTCACCAGGGGGTGTGGCCCCAAATGATTGTTTGTGTCAAGTTTGTGAGAATGGCCGAATTGAATGGCCTTGAGTTCTGTATATTATATATATAGACTTTACAAGGATGCTATACATGGAAAGCAAATAAGTTCCCGCATGATTCTAGCCCTACACATGTAAACTATAATCTGTCAAATAATGTATGCTAACTGTACAGAATAATGAATGGAGAAATAAGGAAACAATTGTGGGCTAAAATAAGGAAAGAAGTGTGGACAGCAAAGTTGTCCGTTGACAGTTTGCACCTATGAGGTATTGAACCTTGGACCTTGAAGGGAGTGATACCCCAAGACCAAGGCCTCATATTTCTAATACCCAAACCACCGTTAAAGATAGGACGACATACCATCTCCCACTTGACTAGATGGAATTTGAACTCCTCCCCCACTCCGCCCCACAGGAAGTCACGTTGGAGTTTCTCAATACGAAATGCCACACTTGTTGCAGGTATAGGGAAAAGGGATAAGAAATATGTTGGTATATTAGATAATGACTCTTAATTAAGGTAATCATTCCCACCTTTCGACAAGTACATTCTCTTCCACCCCACCAGTCTCTGCTCTACTTTCTCAATTACTGTATCCCATAAAGAGGCTACCCCCAACGGAAGTCCTAGATAAGTCAAAGGAAGGGAGGCTATCTTGCACTCCAATGTGCTAGCCAACTGTCGTATATTAGGAACATCTCCAACTGGTACCATCTCTGATTTGTCGAAGTTCACTTTTAACCCGGATGCTGCTTCAAAACAAAGAATCAGGGCCTTCAATGCTCGAACCTGATTTTGATCAGACTCACAAAAAATAAGTGTCATCTGCAAATAACAAATGAGAAATATTAATGATTCCCCTATTCGGGGTTCCAATCGAAAATCCATCCACAAAGCCACTAATAACCAAGGCTGAGGTCATCTTGCTTAGCACCTCCGTAACAATAACAAACAGCAAAGGCAACAACGGATCTCCTTGTCTTAGGCCTCGTGAACTATAGAAGAAACTAGCTGGACTACCGTTTATCAACACAGAGAAGTTCACCGTTGAAATGCACCAATGGATCCACGACTGCCACCTCTCTCAAAAACTACACCTTTCAAGAAGGTAGAGAAGAAAGTCTTAGTTCACATGATTGTACGCCTTCTCCATGTCTAGCTTGCAAATGGGGTTAAGGTAAACAAGATTTTATTGATCAAAAGAATAGCAAAAGCCCAAGTATATGGGACATATACAAGAGCAATGCCTAAGAGGGCTTAGTTTAGAGATACAAGGAATTCATGAAACGACAAGCCATTAAAATCAATTACAATCAACCAATGGAGTAAAGTATTGAAAAATACTTAGCTCATCCATTGACTGCACTTGATCTTCAAAACTTCTTTCGTTCCTCTCCCTCCAAATACACCACCATAAACATATTGGAACCATCTTCCAAATTGAGGTGATCTGAGAGTTGACCTGAATGGCTTTCCAAGGAGCTAGGAGGTCCATTACCTGTCTCAGCATCACCCAAGCTAATCCCACCCAGCAAAAACTTCATTCTCACAATGTCCTGGCAATCTCACAATAATCTAGCTATCTATTGTTATAACATGACATTCCTAATCCTACAAGAAGGGAGTCTTGCAGTGAAGGATGATTTGTAAAGTCAACAACCAATAGAATCTCCTCTCCATAAGTAAGGGGTGGAGGATGAGGTCATGGATTCGATCTAAAACTATTGTTGAACTAAAGGCATCAAGTTTAACTTCCAAATAAAGGAAATTACACTTTGACCCCCAAATTACCACCACTTTTTCACTTTGCACACAAGTTATCAACTTTGACACACTGCATCCTTAAACCGCCTAAACGTCACACTGTGCACCTCCGCTAAAGATATAACCATTAAAAACTATCATATGACCTGGCTTTCATCCATCTTAATGGTGAAATCATTTTTTTTATATAGGTAATGGTCAAATCTTAACCAAATGGTGCACGTTATAGGTTTTTGGTAGTTTTAGGATGCAATGTATTAAATTCAGTAGCTTGGGGAAAAAAATGCAAAAAGAGGTGATAGCTTGGTAGAAAAAAGTAATTACTCCTTCCAAATACCTTCAAACTACTAATGCCGTGCAAAATGTTGGATATTTTCCATAAGGGGACAGTGTGTTTGAATTCACTAGACCTTTCTAAAAGCTGGTGATAAATTGAATTTTAAATTTTGCTCTCATTCCCTTCCAAACGTGCCATCAAACTGGTAAAGCTACACAAACAGCACAATGCAGGACACCATACTCCAAGATCAAACTCCCTATCCCATTTTTCAGGCTGAGTCATTCTGTCCCTTCATTTTCCAACATAATGCACAATATTCTAATGTTAATATTGAACATTGCCGTTGCCACATCTGTCAACAAGGGCAATTATACAGACAAATGTCTAGATGTGTGCAGAGTTGAGATGTACCCAGACACTTTCCAACGAATTACCATAAGGTAGGAGAAAGCAATACCAGTCAATTCTACGACATAGTTTTACTGAACTGATTGAAACTTCTTCTTTGTTGTTTTTTTGGGTAAGCGAGCTCATAAAAACACATTAGTAAAATAAACCAAAAGGAGACAATAAAAAGATTGAAACACTTACAAGAACAGAGACTAATTTAGCATCAGGGCTCCAAACAGCCTGTAAATTCTCTCCGTCCCGCTGCAGCGAATCCGAATCCCTCTTGTAATTCCCCAATCTTACTTTGTGCTAAACCCCAGAGCCCAAAAACAACAGAGAAAATGTTAAAACCGAACAAATTCAGCTTGCCCATAACAAAAACTCTCACCACCCACAAATTCGCAAAAACACACATACCCCCCACATACAAATACACCAAAAATACGTATTATATACATATATATATATATATATATATATATATATATATATATATATCCTTTGTATGTGAAATTTAGTACCTGGGAAGAGCTCCAGAGCTCTAAATGACAGGGGGAGACGACTAGCAATAGGCGATTGATGACCTTGAGGTAGATGATCCGCTGGGAAGAGGGACAGAGCCCTGGTTCCAGCGGGATCACCTGGGGCCAGCCATATGCCATATACATCTTGTTCGTCTTCTTTCTTTGATTTGGTTTTTCAGTTATTGTGGTGTGGTAAAGATCTGAGAATTAGAGAACTTGGCTCAGATAGATACTAGCATACTTGGGATAGACCTGACGCATTTTCTATCAGAAAGAAACAGAACAATGCACCCATTTTCGGTTGGATCATGACCGCCCTTCAGAACATCGTAGCTCTGTTTACAATTTCTTAGTTCATTTTTCTTTTCTTTTTTTATCAACTTTAAAATGGGAAATGTTAAGCTATTTCTATGATTTTTATGCAAACATATAAAATAAAATAAAAATTCTACGCATCATCTTCATATGTACACATTATTTTTTTTTCTCTCTTATTAGATGTGTGAGATATAGATAATAAGTAGAATAATTCAATTAATTTAAAAAATTAAATAAAAATAAAAATAATTGTGCTATATAAAAATTATAATATGATGACCAAGTTACCAAAATCTTAATAGTATCATATTAATATTTGATCATAAAAAAAATAGTATGATATTAGTTTAGTATTTGTTTATTTAAAAAATAATAATAATCAGTAAGCAACCATTTTAAAACCTAGTTTACAATCAACACAATATGATAGTATTATTTTATCAAAATAATATTTAAAAAATAATAATAATCAGTAAGCAACCATTTTAAAACCTAGTTTACAATCAACACAATATGATAGTATTATTTTATCAAAATAATATTTTTTAAACTTTTTAAAATTTTCATCTAATTATGAAATGGCAAGCTGGTTGTGATTGGACGCCATTCGTTTATACAAACATCTTATCTCATCTCATCTCATCTTATCTCAATCATTATAATTTTTTAAAATTTTCATACAAAAATATAATAAATAATTTAATTTTTTTTAATTTTAAATAAAAATAATACTAAAAAAATATATTTTTATAATATTTTATTTAATTATTATTCAAAATATCACATTCCATTTTATTTAAACTGTTTATGCAAACGAGCAATCTTTATAAGCACCAAAGTTGTCGCGCATTCCCCAGTGCCTGTGGTGCGGTAAGAGCATCCGTTTCTGGATATTAAAGCCCTTTTTTTTGTTTTGATGGAAATAGACTCATTTCATTAATGAACCGAAGTTACAAATGTGACTTATCAATACATGAAAAATTCAGACTATAAGTCAACTACGCATCAGCTCTGGGGCTTCCCTACTCACAAACTGCTCTGTAGCAGACAGTGTCTTAACTTCTAAAAACTCTCTCGTAAACAAAGAAAGCGTTCTGTAAAAACAGAACTAAACTACCCCTTAGACATTCCTAGAGGAATGAGTACGGGACGTTACTATGGACATCAAATTCAATAGCTTATTTCTATTTTATTACTAACTAAAAACCAAACCTACACCTAAATACAAAACAAAACAACAAAAGGACCCCAAGCACTGGTGCGATTCCAGACGTCACGCCCACCTCAAGCATCGGCATCTTGAATCTGGATTGGACGGGCATCCAGCTCGCCCACGGACCACAAAGACCGGCCGTACTACCACTAGCGTAGCATCGCCCAACACTCTCGAATAGCTCTTGCCACGAAGTACGTCCAATCCAAATGCCCAACACCACACTCGGGTCAACAAAATTAACAATAAAACAGAAAAAATAAAATAACTACAAAATGCTGAAAATTACATAACAGAAAAATAAACAACAAAAAACATGGATGAATAGTGCACAGAGATTCGGCATTGGCTCGTGCAGGGCACTGTTTATCGGGGAGGAAAGCCGACGGTCAAACTTGGAAGCCCCGAAGTCAGGGAGCCCAGAGAAGCCGAGCGTGGTGTCGGCAGAGGCTTCCTCGATGGCGCTGGTGGACACGCGCCGACGGGATCCGAAAGTTTCATCCCGCGCGTGCAGGCTATGTGCCTCTCCAATGGATGCCGGATTTGTAGGTCTTGAAGATCGGCGCCTAGGCATCCTCCCGGTGCGGCGCGTGTAACGAGTCGACAGCTGGAAAGACCCGAACGGCGATCCTCCCGAATATAACCTGAAAAAACTACAACAAAGAGGAAAATAAAACACCGGAGATGAAGGGCCAGCGAGGAGAGGGAGGAAAAGGCAAGGAAGAAGGAGCCGAGGCTCCCCCTTCCCCCCAACTGGATTCAGACGAGAGGGTGTTTAGAGAGAGAGGGTCTGGTTGTTAGAGAGAGAGAGTCAATGGGTTGTGAGCTGCAGCAGATGAGCCTAATAGGGTATGTCTCTGGTACTTCGGTCAATAGGAATCTTGGCGTAATTTTCTTGTGAAATGGCAAGCTGGTTGTGATTGGACGCCGTTCGTTTATACAAACATCTTATCTTATCTCATCTCATCTCGTCTTATCTCAATCATTATAATTTTTTAAAATTTTTATACAAAAATATAATAAATAATTTAATTTTTTTAAATTTTAAATAAAAATAATACTAAAAAAATATATTTTAATAATATTTTATTTAATTATTATTCAAAATATCTCATTCCATTTTATTTGAACTATTTATGCAAATGAGCAATCTTTATAAGCACCAAAGTTGTCGCGCATTCCCCAGTGCCTGTGGTGCGTTAAGAGCATCCGTTTCCGGATATTAAAGCCCTTAGTTCCTTAAAGTTTTAATAAAAAAAATTTTACTTTTTAACAAAAACCTCTTTCCATTCAATTTCCTATTTTAGGAAAATGTTTTGGAACGTGAACGAAGTTACCATTTATCTATAAATTATTTTTAATAAATATTTTATTTTAATAAATAAAACAAATTCTCCTTTTAATCATCTACTATTTCTCCCGTATTCATATTTATTATAGTTTTAAATAATAATTTTAAAAATAATATAAATAATTACGAAATATAAAAAAAAATAGTATTATTGTACCTGCAAAAGAATAATTTAAATTTGTGTCTAAAATATTTGCTAGATAATAATAGTTTAAAACATAAGAAAAAAATATAAATTAGTGAATAGTTAAGTTTGTAAATGGAAGTGAGAGAAAAAATTAATAAAGAAATATTATGTTAATATAATAGAAAAATAAGAAATGAGACGTGGAAAGTTTTTTAAATATGAGTAAAATTTAAGAAAAAATTTTAAAAAGTGTGTTTTTTAGCCAAATTATAAAAAAAATTATAGGAAACCCTATGTGAATTATCTAAGGCACCACCCTGTTGAACTAATGGCTACTCATTACATACAAAAAATAGCTCCGGTTTCAATTCAGTTCTATTTGAAAAATGATAAACTTACAATTAATATTACTCTACTTAAAACGAAAGGTAGTTAAATAAAATTGAAATAAAATTAAAATTTTTTTGATAAAGTGTCAATCAATGAAGCCCCAATCTGCAGAGTACCAAAAAATTCCGGTAGTTTTATTCTGAACCTAGGTCTCCACCTCGCTCATCCCTACCACAGTACTCTCGAGAATGAGCATGATTGTGATACGGGTTCTCAAAATTGGATTCAAACTCTTGATCATAAGTCTGACCCTCCAGGTTTTGCGCTTCTAGACGCTGGGATAATTTTGCTATTTGCCTTCTCAAATATGTAATTATCGCGACCTGTACATTATGATCATGAGAAGAGACTTCCTCATTTGAAACATGTCTACGTCGACACGACCTCTACTACCAGTCATGAAAACTGATGATAATTCACATCAAGAAAATGCTAAAGCTTTGAAGCCAACTGCACCGAACCAGAATAGGAGATTATTCTGATGGCTAGTTAAATTATGGAAACTAGAGATTGAGATTGAGAAAAATCACAAATAAAGAGAAACTCTGAGATTAGGGTTTTACTATAAAAATAAATCAATCTCATATGAAGCCCACAAGTCGTGCTTAAATAGCTAATGAAAAAGTGACAAAATTGTAATTAAATCCAAACAATAGAATAAGGAATAAGATAACTATGACTAAAATGTAGCTTAAGAATTTGGAATAAAATCATTATTAAAGATAAACATTATCATAGAAGAAAATTAACCAAGAATGAAAAAGTTAACTAAAAATGATGATTCAAAAGAAAAAATGACTATTTTGGGGTTGACAAGGGGCCCACTAGGCAAAGCATGATGACTGCGACATATGTGTCGAAGAAAGCTTTCTGAATTGGGGTTATATGCGTGATTCTAATATCTGTAACTAAAATTATAGCTAAAATATTGATATGGCCACTTCTCTTCGCCCAATTGAAGAATAAGACCTCATTTGTTTGCATATATGAGTTAAGATAAAAGTTGAAAATTGAATAAAATATTATTAGAATATATTTTTTTAATATTATTATTATTTTAAAATTTAAAAAAGTTAAATTATATATTTTATTTTATGTGGAGATTTGTAAAAATTATAATAATTAGATAAAATAAGATATCTTGCGAAAATAAAGAGGCAGGGTGAGTTTGGATGTTGAAGTGAGTTGAGTTGAGTTGAGTTGAGATGATAAAATATTGTTAGAATATTATTTTTTAATATTAAAGTTGTTTTGAGATTTGAAAAAGTTGAATTATTTATAATATTTTATATTGAAATTTGAAAAAGATGTAATGATGAGTTGAGATGAGTTGGGATAAGTTGAGGATCCAAACGAAACCTAAATCTCCTCGTCCAAATTTACCGCTTCTCGCACAACCCTAAGATTACTTATCTCTTTTTGTCAGTTTTGTGCTAGACTACCTTCTCGAAGTAATCTTTTTAAGGTGCGTTTGGATCTTTAACTCATCTCAACTCATCATTACACTTTTTTCAAATTTCAATACAAAATATAATAAACAATTCAACTTTTTCAAATCTCAAAACAATTTTAATATTAAAAAATAATATTTTAACAATATTTTATCATCTCAACTCAACTCACTTCAACCTCCCAACCCACCCTTAATGTCGCATCTGTCAGTTGAGACTTTTCGGCCTTGGATTCAGACTCAGATCTCGCTGCATCATTATATCGGTTGATTTAAAATAAGTTGTAAAATAGTTCTAGGGATATTTTTGGCTTGCTGCCAGTTGGGCTAGGGAATTCAAGTCAACTGTTTTTTCTGTATCCGTCAGCTCGTTCTTGACTGATCCGATTGAGTGTTAATAATATAGAGTAAAAGGATTCTAACCTTTGCATAACAGTACCAAAAAATCGATGCCTTACCTTGGCTATACTCCATACGACCTTGTTTTGGATGTTAGAATTGGGGGAGGGGGAAAGGAGAAGCGGGATTTGAAGAATAAGCTGAGTCGTGCAAGAATCCGGGGATATAGCAAGTAAGCAACAAGGTTCTCTCTTTAAGATCGACTACAACAAGCTCACGACTCTAGTAGAAAGAAAGGGTAAGCTCTCTACTCTATTTGCTTGTAGTCCTATACCTATCGAAGTTGGTGAACGCTTCTATAACCTTAGACTTGTTACGTTATTCGTCTAAACTCAGTAACCTTCGTCACTATCAGCATTTGGTACTCTCTCGATAGCTTGAATAATTCATTAAAAGCCTTTGGTGTTATAAACTACAAGTCCTTAAGAAGGAAAGAAAGACATAATCGAAAAAGGCTTGATTGCAGGAATTGACGGTGACAAAGGTTACCGGGCCAATACGTCGAGTAGTGGCCGCCTATTGTAGAATCATCGATAACCTAGCTGCCACTATCATGTGTGTAAGTTGGGGCTTATGGACGTTTTGTCATCCGATAATAGATTCTACTACTTTGAAAATGGAATAGTGAAGAGAACTTAAGACTCTGTATTGGATCAGGCTCCTTAGCTCATTCAAATAAGAGTTGTACCCATGTGATATTATTCTGTTTCTCGGTATGATCTGGCTGAATAAAATATGTCCATCACTATATTTCTATTGGTTTATCTTTAGCTTATTTTTCTATGTTCAAGGGTCAAACGAGATATGGCATTTAAAGGAACTTTGCCCCTTAGGTATTTTATTTTCTATTATTTTCTTAAGAATTTTTATTTTAATTGTTCTATTCATCGATTACAAATTAAAACAAAAGAGAAACGTCATAACTACAAACAATTTTATAAAAATTATTTTCTTTTTCAAAGACTTCTTCTATACATAGTGTGTGGGAAGGAAGAATTTCAAAACTCCACTCTCAGCTTCAGTTTCTGTCTCTTTTGCTTCTCACAGTTAAACATTTTCTATCCCTATGAGAGAGAGGTTTCAGCCCTGAAAGAGAGGTTTTCATATGAAAACAAGGTCTGCTGAAATTTCTTCATTCTCACATAAGATCACCTCCAACTGACAATTGAACATTAAAAAAAAAAAAAAAAAGACTTTTTAAATTATTTTCACATAATTTCAATAATATAAAAAAAAAAACTCAAGAAATTATTTTCACATTTGAGGGTCGAGCTAAAAAATCTGGGTTTACAACTTTAATTACTTTGGAATTTCTGCACATGTAGAGGCTTTTCTACTTTTCTTAGGGATATGGCATCCCATGGCCTTCTATTTCGTATTGAAGTGTCATTATTTTGTTAAATATTTTGGAGAGGAAAGAAAACAAGTAACAGGAAGAAATTAGGGAAGAAATTTTAAAAAGAAAAAAAAAATTGAACTCTGATATCATGCTGTATGACTAGACTATGCCCAGTTCCCAGTCCTGTGTGCAAGTTCCTTTCTGCATCATGTTGACATGTTTCATCTCTTGTGCATGCAAGTCTAGGGAAGGAGAACAACTGAGTTTGAAAAATGAGCTTTTATCATGAACATTGTCTCTAAGATATGAGAAATATTACGGCAATAAAGTGATTCTACAAAAGTAAACTTACAAACTGATATGGTTTCATATGATATGTTAGATCTACTTTACGATAAAAGTAACTTTACAATCTAACGTACCACATCAAACTATGTCAATTTGTGGGTTACTTTTTTGGGATCTCTTTATGACTAAAGTATTTCTCAAAAAGAAGATATTTTATAATTTTATTAAAAATTTCTTGTGACGGATAAATATCTTTGGGATACCTTGGTCATTACCATAATATGTTAGGTCACAGTGCCTAATTTACCATGCTTGTAATGGTATCCAACTGCCAGATGAGCTTCAGTCTTCAATTAATCATTTCACACCTGACAATAAGACCTTAAAAGCAAAAAGGGAAAGACAATGCAGGTTTCATACATGCATATGTTGTCAAGCAAGCACCAGGAAGCCTAAAATATCAGAAATGCATGCATCTTTGTCTAATCCTAAGTTCTTTTTGGCCCAACATAATATAGTACTAAAGCAAATAGGATGGTTTTCATCTTTCTATTATTATGTAGATAATGTTTGTGGCAAATAGGATAATGTTTGTGGTAAATGATTCATCCGTCAGTTTTTCTCCATGTTGTGTGCTCATAGTTTGTTGTAAATTTGACACTGATATTGAAAGCAATACTAAAAAACCTATTTAGAATGGAATTAATGGATTGGTCATAAAATTATTGTAAAAAGAAAGATACTACAAATAATTTGGCACCCAAAAAAGAACCAAATATTATAAACAATTGAATGGACACAAAATGGAAACTTGTCATCATCAAAATCACATATGGAGGTTATGACAGAGACCAATGGGGGTGATGAGGACCCCCAAAACACTCCATTAGAAAATCCAAATCAAGGGTCAACTGAGTGAAAGCCACAAATCAGAGAAAAAGATGAGATAATATTTCAACTTTGAAGAGGGGGGGGGGGTCTGCATGCTTGAGAAGAAGTGAGAGAGGAGACAGAGAGGAAACATTTTGTTTATGCATTGGGTCCCTTGAAATGCTATATATCTCCAGCACTTTTGGTACAGGAAAACAGTACCTAGTTTCAACCAGTGACAAGAGCTTGAATGAAGTTTGGGGGCCATGAGTGTCTTGGCCTGGCACAGCAAAAACTTAGCACTGTGGTTTAGTGTTAGCTGAACTTTCATGTTCAAGGGTGCACCCTCTGGCCTACTTGGGTTGGGTAAAGTCTAGATGCAGGGTCTGCTGATGCAGCCATGATGCTTTTATCGGTTTGGGTGGCCAAGGATTAGCACCACCGACCGATATTTTTCCTGTCTTTCTCTCTCACTGCTCTACTCTCCATGGCCCCCCTGCTTCTCCTCCCCTCCTTATCATGGACTGTGAAGTGGGCATGTCCCACCCAGTTCACTAGTTCTTGTTATCGCCTTGTTGCTATCCACTTTTTCTTTATTCATTCGTTCTTTATCTTTTCTTAGTGTGGGGTTTTTTTTTCCATGAAATATGTACCATATTAAGTTGTAGAAATCTAATAAATCAAGAAAAATTATCCTCACAAGTCGATGTAGAGAACACCCCGTCGTTATCATTGATATGACAAAATTTGATTTGCAAGCTTCTCTCCATAATTTTCATCGTCATGTCGTTTAGATTCTTCTTAACGAGACTCATTTTCAATAATATTAATCAATCTAACGTATTATAATAAATCATATCATACTTGTCTTGCTTCAAACCCAAATCTTTGAAGAAATCTTTCCATTCTCAAACGCTTGAAACAGATCATCACTCTCTAAGCTGCAAAAACATTATTTTAACATATCTTCCTCTCATAATGAGCCTCAACTTTTTCCATAAATTATTATCATTCGTCTCTTGAAATATATGATTGAAAACATTAAGATAATCAACCCACTATCTGACTATGAATTCACATTAAAAAAAAAAAAAAACATCATAATGAAACAAATCTAATCTTTTGAAGACAATGAGCCTTAAAATGGGAAAAATGAAGAAAAATAATAGGAGAAACCAATACATTTACTCAAAAGAAGTGAAAACAGGAATCCTAAAATTTTATTTATTTTTTTCTATAAATAATGTAGAGAATTAACAATATCGTACTTGCTTAGTGGCTACTTGATTTTAATTTAGTGATGATCAGCAGAAAATTAAATGATAGATAACTAATAAAGATGCCAATTAGGGGGTACAGACAGTATTAATTAGGCGTGAGATCATTGACAGAAACATATAATAATTACACACACTAATTCACCTTTAATCCTTGTTTTCTGAACAAATCCTTTGCTTTGTGTCTTTAAAAAAGTAGTTTGTCCAATAGAGAGTGAACAAGCAAGATCTTTGGGTCATAATTGCACAAAATAGTCAAACTTGTCCATGCAGAAGAGAAGAAGCTCACTAAATTGGTTTAACTAACAAAATGATCAGGAAACATGAGCATCCCATCCCCCTCTTGGTAATTATTAAGAAAGACACACATTCAACCACACGAGTAAACAGTGTTCAAACAATTAAGGACTTGAGACTTTGTGATTTTTGTTTTAGTTGCCATAAGGATCCATTTGTTAGAACCCCAAATTATAATGAAGCACCCGCACCCGCTTCCTAATTTTATTTTAACTTCAAATCAAAACAAAGAATTGATTTGGGAATTTTGTGAGAAACCAAATCCATTTGTTGGAGAAGGTCAATTAAACAACAATAGAGTTAGAATTAAGAAGAGTTTTGATATAAATTAGCAACTTTTTTCATCACACGTCCTACACCTATAGTTTTTTATAAGATGTGGGTGTGTTTTTTATAGAGTATATAGATATTTTTTATAAGATATGAAGTATGGAATAATAAATAGTGATTAATAAAAAAAAAATTCAATTAAGAGCCCTAAATTATGATGAAGCAGCCACTTCCTTACTATTTCCCAATTACAGCACGTGATACACACAAATGTAATTTTGCAGTCTGCATAGAATGGCTACAAATAGATATTATATATTACTACAATTTTTAACTATTTTTCTAGTATTGTTTAGTCACTCATACCGTGTGAGGCATAGCTCATAAAAGCAGCCTTGCATGACCCAAGTCACCAAACCACACCCACAGGCCCTTCACTCACCCCACCAATCATTCTCCTCCACATGCTGATATCACCTGCACTACTCAACTGGATCCCATCCAAAACATATATGGAAGGAAACCCCATAACTCACAGCCTGTAACTATAGCATCTTCTCTGTACTGTAGCTGAAACAGAAGCTTCCAACCCCTCTCTCTCTCTGATAACTATGTATATAAAAGTCTCTCCCTGTCACTGAATTCTAACGAAACGTAGCTAAAATTCTCTCTTTCAAAGAGAAAGGTCGAGTTTTTTGGGTTATTTTTTCCCGGAGCTCCATGGGCTTCCCAGTCGGGTACACGGATGTTTTCTTCCCGAACCTCTTTCTCCACGGACTTTCACTTCTGGGTTTCATCCGAAGCCTCATTTTCTCGCTTTTTCGCTTCCTGGGTCTCTTGGACATCCTAGAAACCGATGCGACTTGGCCGGAAGACGCGACCCGGATGCCCGAACACAAACCCGTATCCGAGCTCCTAATCCAGGAATTCCTGCCCGTTATGAAGTTCCAGGACCACGCAGACTGCGCCGAAGTCGGAGACCCGCCGGAAAGCTGTGCGGTGTGTCTGTACGAGTTCGAGGGAGGGGAGGAGATCAGGTGGTTGAGGAATTGCAGGCACATATTCCACCGGGCTTGTATGGACCGTTGGATGGAACACGAGCAGAGGACGTGTCCTCTGTGTAGGACCCAGTTTGTGCCCGATCATGAGATGAAGAGCGAGTTCAATCAACGGCTTTGGGCTGCTTCTGGAATACCTGATCTTTACAGTGAGTACAGTGAGCAAAGCTCGTTTTCAGGGTTTTTGTAATATGGATGTTGATGGGATGGGGTTTTTTACTGAGCATTTTGAAATGTATACATGCATGAGAAGTTTGTACGTAAAAAAAAAAAAATACATATAATATATTTAGAAAATATTTTAGGAATTTTTTTTTTCTTCTCATGTTTTTTTTTTCTTAATTTTGTAATCTTTTTATATCGTTTCTCTTCGTTGTGAGATCGGAATGCAAAGGTTTCTTGAATTATTAAATATTTTGTATTATTATTTCTTATGATATATATATATATATATATACACATGCAATTATCGTTGTTTTTTTCAAAAATATTGCGTACACTGTTAGAGACATATAATTAGAAGAACAAAATAAATTAACAAAAAATATTATTCTAATTTTTTGTTTTTGTTTTTGTCTTTTAATAATTCATTGAGGGGTGTGTCGCCTTTGAATTCATGATGTCAATAATGAATTATGAACTCTATATATGTTTATGAAATAATGAGTTTCATCCTCAATGGTGTGTATATATAGTAATTAGTGTTTAGATCCAGAAAGAGGATTATAAGAAATCCTTTTGATCTATGACAACATATTGTAAGCGTGTGCTGGAGCACCCCTCTTGCTGCTTTTTAGAAGTGCAAGACAATAAAACAAAACAAAACATAACATAACATAACATAGAACAAAAGATAATGAATAAAAAAATAAAAAAACCCTACTCCAATAACTTCTCATGGTTGCTCAGAAAAAAGGTGAAAAAGAAAAAAAATACTTGGCATGGTTGTGCAGGTTTTGTCTTCTTAAGATGGATCTTTAGTATGCTTATTAGAGAGGGTAACATGAGATACAGGTTTAGAACATGTAAAGTTTCAGGCACTTTTTTTTGAAAAAAAAATGAGCCCACCATCACTGGAAAAGAATTAAATCAGATAAAGATTAAGGTCTTATTTAATTATATAGATAAGTTATAAAATTTTATGATAAGATGAAAATTAAATAAAATATTATTAAAATATTATTTTTTAATATTATTTTTATTTTAAAATTAAAAAAATATTAAATTATTAAAAAAATTATAATAATTATATAAAATGAAATGAGATGAAATGAATTTATAAAACGAGAAAAAGGTGGTGGGTGCAAAATCATACCAAAGTTGTATTGAAGTTGGAGCCTGTGCCTGACCCATCTGTATCTCAGGCTCTGTTGCTCTAAAGTGTGAGGGATTTAAAGGCAAATCTGCTTTGAAAGTTTCCAGCTTTTAGTCGGAACAATCAACCGCCTGTCAAAAACCTCTTTAAAGTCCAAAAATGAAGATACGATGGTATTCATTTTGAGAAAGAAAAGAGAATTTACCGGCGAAATTAGTGGTTTTTTTTTTTTTAAAAGCAATGCTAGTCATGGATTGTACTGTACAATTGTTTTAAAAAAGAATAGAATTTATTATTAAAAAATGAGTAATATTATTTATCATTTCGATTTTTATCATCATTTCATCATCTCATGATATGATATTAAATAATTGGAGACTATTATTATATTTCACTTATGAATCTATCATCTAATGACACATTATAAGATGATGAAAGGATGATAAGAAAATGATTGATAAATAGATTTTTTCTTAAAATTATTATTATTATTATTTTATGTTGATATCCTATTTACTTATTTTTTTTCAAAGAGATTGTGTATCATTTGTGCATTCTACGATTACAAATATTATTTTTTTTATACTTGCATTTAGCTTATTTTTATATATATTTTAGTTTATTTTATTTTTTCTAATATGTTAAATACCAAATTTTGTTTGTAATAAGCGTTGACTGTGGGTTTTTAACATTTATTGTTCTATGATAAGTCTATTTGAAGACCTTTACATCATATGTCATCTACATAATATAATTTGATTTGTAAGATCTAAAATTTTAACATTTATCTTCTAAATCAAATCATGCTACATAAATAATGGTTTAAAGGTCTTTAAATATAATTATTATTTCCAAAATTGTCGTGCTCCTCAAAAACCATATCCTCCTTAATGAGTTGGGATTGGACCTCAGATCTCATTTAAATAGTCAGATGAGATGAGATAATCTGTAAATAGTAGTAAAATAGTTTATAAATAGTAGTGAAATAATTTGAGTTAAGATGTTTTATTAAGGTTTTGGGAAATGTGAGAAAACAGTTGATTAAAAAAAATTATAAAGTTAAAATATTTTTAGAATATAATTTTTATTTTGAAACTTGAAAAAATTGAATTATTTTTTGTGTTTTGAAAATTGTAATGATTAGATGAAAAAATTTAAAGATTTAAAAGAAAAAAAAGTGTTTATATTTATGGTGTTTGACTGCTGAGATGAAAGCATATTATAATCCAAATGGGGCATGAATGAACGGGATCACTGTGAAGAATGGTGAATAGCAGTTACTAATTCTTTTCCCCCCCAAAAAAACTGTATCTTAGGGACTATTTTAAAATTTGACAAAAGTCCAACAACAAATGTATAATTTAACTTTTTTTCTACTGTATAAATTAGTAGTACTATTTGAAGGCTTTTATACTACACACCAATCACATGACAAAATTTGATTTACAAAATTTATTTTTTAAAATTTATTTTTTAAATCAAATTATACCACGTAAATAGTGCGTAGGATAAAGATCTTTAAATAGAATTATTCTTTCTTAAATTGACATGCTCCTAAAAAGCCAGATCCTCCTTAATGAGTTGGGGTTGGACCTCTTGGGTTCTGTCGCAAATGTGCAATGCTTTTTCACGAGCTTTTGAAAGATTAGAATACACTGGCATTCTCTTCTATGGACAAAGGTTGCAAAAAGCCGAAAATGGTGGAAATCTACTACATTTTTTAACCACCATCAAATGGTCCTCTGTGTATGGTAAAAACATAAACCTTAAGTTCAATTATCGAAATTGGTCTAGCACATAATGATAAATTTCTAGGCCAGGAAAAACATAACCTACAAAACGAAAAGGCATAGCTGTCTCCTTTATAAAAACTACAAAGTGTTGCAGACATATTTGGGATTCAAAGGCAGCCAGACTGCATGAAGAAAACAGCAGCAATAGCACAAAATACAAATTTATTAATAAAATTTACAATTATCTATTATTAAAAAAAAAAATATCTATGCATCAGTCACTATTCACTTTCATCCCTCACACTTATAGTTTTTTTTTTTGTTTTTTCATAAAGTGTGGGAATGTTTTTCATAGGAGGTGTGAGTATTTTTCGTAGGTGTGTGGTATGAAAATTTTTCATAGGGTGTGAGGTAGTGAATAGTGACTGATGAGAATAATTTTTCTAAAAATATAATGGTGGTTGGGTTACAGGCAAACCCCCAACAGGCAGAAGTCCACAGAAAATAGAAAACCTCACATAAATAGCCACCAAATTTGCATAAACCCCAATGGTTGCAAAGGAAAAATAAAGAATTATGCAGCATATACATAACTGTAGAACAGAATGAAAAAGAAAAAAGTAGATATGATTTGAACAAGAATGAGAAGCTGGAACTTAAGATGAAAACATGTGCCCCAAATATGTTCAATCATGACTCGTAAAAAAAACCTGTTGCTTGATACAGTTTCTTCACCTGTAAAGGCTATTTATTTAAGTCAAGACCATTGATGGAAACCAAAGGAACAAATCCAAAGCTAGGACTGAGGTTGAAAACATGCCTATACACAGAGAAACATTCAATAGAAAAGCTGGCATTAACAAGAAGATTACTTTGAAGGTGATTTTACTAGGCATATAGACATACATCATGGTCAACATCACTAGGGATAATTACGAGGATGGGCAGGAGCGGGAGGATATGCAGGTGGAGGATACCCAGTGGGAGGGTAACCTTGAGCATGAGGGGGTGGGGGGTAGCCATAGGGCTGCTGCCCATATGCTGGTTGGGAAGGATATCCAACAGGCGGAGGAGTTGGCTGATCAATACGAGACATCTGCTGGACTGGTGGTACTGCCATCATTGGTTGTGGCCCAAACTTGCCATCTCTTTTATCCATTTCAATCTTGTGCTGGGTCTGCATTAGAAACAATTAAAGTAACCATGTCATAGGAACCTTGGAATTGCAAAATCTACATGAAACTGTTTAATCTAGTACACTCCTAAAAGAACCAGATGACCATCCATCATTGGGTCCCAACCCAAGTCATATGATATAATATTGGCTGTCAAAAATGATTGCGTACAGTTAGTTTTACAATTACTCTAGGTATTTATATTACTTGAACCTTTCTATGGATAAAGGGGGTTTATCTATGGGGGAAGTAGACAGTTTATGTCCTGCTCCTATGATGTTGCCAATTGTACTATCCATCTGTTCAAACATAGTATATAGTATATGAAGTTCGTATGCTCTATGGTTGTTAAATGAACTTTCTTTTGTTCTCTTACATACCTGCATACATGCACAAACCCTGCAGAAACAAACCAAGTCAATGAATTAGCAGAGATGTTGCAGTTTATGTCTCTTGGCTCAAGAATGGTGCATTTTAAGGCCTTACGTGCAATAAGTCAGATCAGCCAAACAGTTCAACATCTGTGAAATCTCTTGAATTTCATCACTTCCGACTATGCATGCAACTATGGAACATATACATGCAATTTGCTGGAGACAGAACATGAATCCCTGAAAGAAGACAGTGTGTCAAGCGACAACATGTTGATGATAAAGAAGCAGAGCAAGTGCAAATTGATATTTGGGTGGAGGAGATGTGGAGGGCAGAATGGGGGGGGGGGTGAATAGCGAGAGAGAGAGAGAGTACAATAATGCAGTTATCACATTTCGTTGTCTGTATATTGAACTCATCTTGCAACAGAAAGCGTGTTGAGGCTACTGAATTTCCAAAGCAACAGAAAACCTGAACAAAGTAAAGAAATCACACATGCAAGAAAGAAAGTGATTATTTTTTGTTACAAATTAATAAATTATAGGAGCAGAAGCGAGACTTCATGCCAGGACAAAGCCAGAAACCTGCAGGTTTTGTGAAAAAATGTCCCCGAAGGCCACCTCCCCCAACAAAAGGCACCCCAGGAAGTATTTCTGGCTTAGTCTCTGACTTCACATCTGAAAATCTCCCTTTTTTCAATTATAAAATAATGACCATCACGAAAAGTGTAAAGGAAACAAAACTTTAGTACCTCAGTGCAAAGACAAATTTCAGGGCAATGACTTTCTCCACACCTCCCACTACATGGCATATAGCCAGCACAGCATACGTACCTGAAACATATGAAAAATGAGAATTTTGCCGTGTTCACTCTAATTCTTGTTAGATGAAAATTCAAAGGGAAATATGTCACAGAATACCTTGACATGTCATTATAGAGAGCTCGTTTTCGAAGCAAGTAGGAAACACAGGGACCACTATCACATAACAAAGTTTTTTATAAGTATCAAAGAAAAATTATATAGGCACACCTATAAAAAAAAAAATAATAATAAGAACAAGAGCTAGAGGAATCAAAATTTTCCATCTCATTTAGTATCGTATTACAATGATTACTAAATAACAAGGTCCAGATCATCTAAGTGAAAATTATCCTTATAGTTCCATTGAGACTAGCCTTGACGTAATTATATATATGTAAGCAATAATATATATGTAAGAAACTCTGCTCTGAAACAAATATCTTGATATCTTGTCATACTACATCTATTATTGATCATTGAATACTTATGGAGCAGTATGTTAGCCCAACAAAAAATTTTCCGTACAAAAGATTTCAATATCTGATACAAAAATTAACATAGTTGAATAACCACCATCACCATAACTATTATCCTAGTTCCTATTGAAACCAAATTTTAGTTTGGTTTAGATGTATAGTTTTTCATCTTCAGAAGCTTCATATCCAACAAAAGGTTTTATTTACGATAGTGAGAGAGAGAGAGAGAGAGAGAGAGAGAGCATGGATATGAAGAAACAGAATGCCCCCTTTATCCCCCAAATCACCCGAGTATTAAAATTTATACAACATGGCAACCAGTAGAACTCAGGATAACCAATATGTCGAACCCATAACAAACTCTACGACCAGAACAAATCAAGAACGCATCACATATCAGAACACTTACCACAACAGTGCAAAGCAACAATCTGCATACCAAACAAGAAAAAAAACAATTTAATCAGTGATCAATGAAATTTGAGAATCAAAATTATTGGCGGAGAGGCGTTCTAAGATTCTAAATTAAGTTTCCAATGTTTTTGAAAAAGCCCAGAAGTATGCATTGATATTACGCAAGAAAACAGAGTATTTATATACTTTCCACTTAGAGTGCCATATGGAATAAAAAAGAAAAAGTACATATACATGAAAATCGCAGGTCAGTGAAGCCAAGTAGCGGTTGGTGATTCGGTATAGTTATATATATTTTCTGGGACTCTCTCTCTCTCTCTCTCTCTCTCTCTCTTATTTTCCTAGAATTTTGTCAAAAACCAGCCTTCAATTTTTAACAAACCAAGATCAGTAATCAATCGGTTTGCCTGCCTAGAAACCAAATAAGAAAAAGGGGGTCAAAACCTTCCTTTTGATCAAATATCTCAGATAAACGATGAAGGCCTAGTTGGATGGAGCTTTAATTCAAAATCCAAAAGTCTCGACTCTTCAATATCCAATTCGTTTACAGCATGTTTTCAGCAACCAAAAGAGTATGGGCCAAAGGGCGTTTACGAGAAGAAATCACTTGAAAGAAGCCGAACTGTCGCTACCAGTATAGTTTCCGTCTAGAGAACATTAACACTCGAGTATTTAATGTTATTTTTCTTTTCTCACATTTTCTCCGCAAACGAACAGGACTCCACTCACAAATTAAACTTAAAACCCACGCACGCGCACACAAATTTGAACAGGGGCTGATGCAAAGATTTATTCAATTTTAAACACCCAATCTCACGTAAAATACAAATAGATATTCTCAGGAGCAAAACAGAGTCATATATGCACACTATATATATTGCTTACAAGGAGTATCGGCATAGATGGTGCTCATGAGATCGGAGTGCCAGAGATTCCGGTAATTCTGCCGGAACTGCATTTTCTCCACCTGTTTATCCATGGCAGTTGAAACAAAATGAGATAGCGATTGCAGCGAATAAAGATTCCGAATTAAAACCCTAGCTTCGAAGGGAAATCTTCAGCTTGGCGTTCGAAGAAGACGAGTCGTCTGGATGTTTACACAGACGCGGAGTCTGGTAAGTCGTTAAGTCTGCGTGTGCGTGTTTAAATGTAGAGGAAGAAATATAAAAATTATTATAAATGCTCCGAAATTCGTAAAAGTACAGCTGCGACACGGAAGCTTCCATTAATGGTTGTTTGGATTCCCAGAAAAGTCTTCCAATCTGACCAATCCACGAGGAGAAAAAGTTCTTACTCCTTTATCCATTATTATTTTATTATAATAATAATTGAGTTTATTATTGAAATAAATATTGAGTTTTTTAGATCCTAAAATATTACGATATAATAACATTTATATCACACTCTATTTACAACTACCTATTAAATAATCTTTTGAAGAGTTAGATAAATCGGAGATTAGTTGGTGTTCTAATATTCTATCGTTGTCTATACCTAATCATGTATACTGATTTAGATCCCGTTTAAACTTAGAAGTGATCTCAACTCATCTTATCTCAATTTATTATTATAATTTTCTTAAATTTTTAAATAAAATATAATAAAAAATTTAAAATTTTTAAATTTCAAAATAATAATATTATTAAAAAAATAATATTTTATTTATTTTCAACTTTTTTTCTCAACTCATCTCATTTCAACTCACTATACAAACGGAACCTAGACTTAAAAAGAAAGACTAGTAATTTGTATAAACCAAGTATATAAGGTTGGTGCAAACCTTTTATAAAAAGAGTTTTGATACACAACCTCCATCATACTCTACATTCCACATTCTTTTAAATTTTTTAATATTTTTAAATTTTTTTTAAATTTATTCTTTTTAAACTATTTCAAAATTTCTATTCATTATTCATATAATAAATATTTGATAAAAAAAAAAAAATGGTGTGTGGACGTTGTGTGAACAGTAGGAAATTGTGGAGATTTTTTGTTATAAAAAACTAACAAAAAATCTTCACAACTTCTTACTATTCACCCACACTCCACACACCACATTTTTTTTTAATTTTTTTAATTTTTTTCTTTTATTAAATATTTATTATATGAATAGTGAATAGAAAATTTGAAATAGTTTAAAAATAATAAACTCAAAAAAAATATTTAAAAAAATATTAAAAATTTAAAAAAAATATGGAATATGGAATGTGGTGGAGGTTGTGTAGCAAAATCCAAAAACTAAACCGTCACCAGCCCATAAAAAATTGTAAGAAGCATAAAAGGTAGGACAATACTAGGATACATATCAAATGTGCATTCTAAATATGCACACTAGTACAAATGCATTTTTTTCTTTTAAATATTTTTAAACATCATTAATCATTAAAAATAATAATAATAAAATATATAAATTTATTAATAGTCCCTTTTTTAATCATTAAGAAAATAAAATAAAATACACGAATGAGTACATTTGAGAGTCATGCTATCATTTTTTTTTTAAATATTTCTTAAAAGAGTAGTGCTACTCATGCCAAACAATGTATTTTTTTTATTTAAATATTTTTTAAATCACTTTAAATATTTTTTAAAATAATAAAATTTACAAACTTATTAAAAAAAATCCTTAATTATTAAGTAAAAAATATTAAAAAAATAAAAATACAACTTGGTAGAAAAATTCGGTGGGAGTAATGCTTCTCTTCTTAAAATTATCGGATATTGGTATCATTATATTCAAATTACTTTAGTCATAAATATAGTTATAATTATAATTTATTTATTTTATTATGAGAGCATTTCTTGTTTTGGACAAAGTTAATTAAAAAAATTATCTCAAACATCCACCTTTTAAAAAAAGGGTTTTGCTACACAACCTCCTACTATTCATCCACACTCCACACTCCACATTTTTTAATATTTTTTTTAAATTTTTTTTTGAATTTATTTTTTTTAAACTATTTCAAATTTTTTATTCACTATTCATATAAAAATTATTTAATAAAAAAAATTTAAAAAAAATATAGAGTGTGGAGTGTTGGGAGGTTGAAAAGATTTATTGTTAAAATATTATAAAGTTAATATGGTTTGAATATTATTTTTATTTTGAAATTTGAAAAAATTTATATTATTTTTTGTGTTTTATTTGAAAGTTTGAAAAAATTATATTAGATTTTTTGTTTGGATAATAATTAAGTAATGATTAAATGAAAATTTTAAAAGTTTGAAATTATAAAATATTTTGTGTTTAAGTAATTGTGAGAACAATATTACGAGAAATTTTGAGAATACCTAGATATTCATACAAGCCCTAAATATAAAACAAGAAAATTTCATATCTACTCCAAAGTCAAAAGTATATTATATTAAGAAAGGATTTGAAAAAAAAAAATCTAACTTTTATCAGCCATGCATACAAGAACAAGATAAAATTTCAAAACTATAATGAAAAATAATTGGTGAAGTTTTCGCATATGAAATGAGATTTTGTAAGATATATGTGAATAATATTGAGATATGTGAATTGAGATGAAATTAGACGACTTTTAAAATTTGTGTTTGTTTATAGAGATGTGATGGGATGATTTTGATTATTTTTGTAGGATTCGATAAAGTTGAGTGGGTCGCACCAATTATTGTGTGCATTTTTAAATGTTTGGGTAATATTTATTTAAATGATTTCCAATAATTAATATCAACAATTTGTTATTTTTTTATATTTCGAATATATATTAAAATAATTATCATAATTCAAGATTTCTAATAAACACTACTTATAATCATTTTGTATTAATTATATCAATAAGTGTCAAGACGTTTAGATTAATTGGCAACACCTTAATTTCACATTAAGAGAACCAATGATCAAATACTCACTCCCCATGTATAAAAAAAAAAAAAAAAAGGGTAATAATATCCTTGCAACTGGTTCACTGCTCTTTTACTATTTATTCTATATTTGAATTTTTTTATTTTTTATCATTTTTTTAATATCTTTAATCATTAAGAAAAAAATAAAAATATATATAACTTTACTAATAGTTACTTCCTTAACCATCAAGTAAAATAAAAAATAAAAAATATCAAATATAAAAAGAATAGTAAAAGAGTAGTAGAAGGATAGTAATATCAATAACTCATATTTCAAATTATTTTATATATATTTTTAATTTATAATATACATCAATTCGACGTGGAGATGTTACTCCAAAAACTTACCAACGTCTACTTTCGTGCCAATCAAGAAATAGGTAATGTTTCAAGAAATATAATTTCATCCATGGGCTAAAGAAAACTGATTTTTGATACAGGCGTTCAGCAAAAAATTACAGGCGCACCAAAAAGGGCTCTTAACTTTTCTTATCATTAAATCACTATATAATAATGGCCATCACATGTGAAAAATTGGAAAACTCGTGTCTACTTCCTGACTTGGTAATTCGAGAATTCAGAAGACACTTCAATATTCTATATATTAAATTCGTATTACACAATTTATTTACGTTATAACCTGCAGCTTTATATATTTATGTTTTTTCAAAGTCAAGTAGTGTTATGAAATATTAATATTGAAAGCATCAATCATTCCAATATTAATTTTTGGAATGTATAAAATACCTGTTGGAAAAATAACAAGTGCACCATCACAAAAAATACTATATATATTACATATATGCTGAGTTTTTAATTACACCATCGATGGCCACCCCTAACCGCCAACATATGAATGGCAATCCCATCCCTTATTGTAGCCATAAATTGGCCTGCTTCAGTCGTCATGTCCACATTACTAGATGAGGATGCCCCGTCACCAATCCCAAGCTCAATAATAGGGAGCTGCACCCTGCTCTAGTTTTGAAATATCCAATCATCAGAAGTCATCATTCTATAGTGCACAACATGCTGTAATAATGAGTCATTGCCTCCCAACTGAATATGCAAGCATTAATTTCAAAATTTTATAGCGTTCTTTCAACACACAAAAAGTGCATTCTATAATATTATGAATTGATAAATGATGGTAATTAAAGTAGTCTTTATACCCTCCGAAAATTGACATTAGTTGTAACGCTCACTCATGTGATATCTTTCTCTATGATAGGGATAGAAATCCCTGAGTGTATGGGAAAGCAGAATTGACAAGATAATACTGACCTGAGAGATCCATTTAAATCCAAAGCACACAATTAAATATTTATGAAGGGAAAAACAAATCACTTCCAAGGGTAAATATTTGAAAGTAAATATTATAAGATGTTTATCACCCTTCTCTCATGTTTATTACCCTTTTCACATGTTTATTAATTGTTTATGTCAAATATTAAAACATGTCTCCAACAATGCGTTGGGTGTGTGCGTGGCCCATAAGCATGCAAAACATAGCCAGAGATTCCTCTGTTACTGATCTTCTAGAATTACATAACAAATTATTCGTATGTAACAATACACATAATGCGCAAAATATGGGTACCTCCATGTGGAACAAGTTTTTACAATTGTCAGAATATCCATTCAAAATTTGTATAATATAATGATATCCGTGGAGGCCTATATTATGTTGTAACATTGGCCGAATCTGTCCTCATTGGGAGGACATGATCCTAATTAGGGTGACGACTTTTACTGCCTCGAGGCCGACCTCATCACCACTATCACTCCCTTCAGTCCAATAGATAACATGTTTGCCATCGACGTTAACGTGTGTCGATGGACTTCCTACTAATAAATTGTCATCATTCATTCTCTAACATTGGAGTGCATACTATTTGTAGAAATACGTAAAAAGTCATACATCGGCAATATATTATTAACATTAAGAATTAACCCAAAAAACACTAATGTCCACAATCTCCAAATGTCAATAAACACACCGAAATTAGATTAAAGAAGTGCAGAAATATTATTTTTAACTTCTACTTTAAATTTTTTGGTTGTAAAATAAATATTAAGGTAGTTGTAAAAGAATTAGGTTTGGTTTGGATAGTGAGTTGAGATGGTTTGTGAATAATACGAGATATTTGAGTTAAGAAGAGATGAGTTAAAAATGGTTTGAGTTAAAATATTATATGAGGTTTTGAGAAATGAGGGAGAAAAAGCTAAATAAAAATATTAAAAATTAAATATTATTAGAATGTAATTTTTTAATATTATTTTTGTTTAAAAATTTGAAAAAGTTGAATTACTTTTTGTGTTTTCTTTAAAAATTTGAAAAAGTTGTAATAATTAGATGATAATTATATGAAAAAATTAAAAATTTGAAATTGAAAAATATTTATATTTATGGTATTTGAATATTGAGATGAGATTATATTAGATGAAATGTAAGCATCTCTATTCATACCACACCTATTTTTTCATTACTCTAAGCCTGGTAGAGAATAATGAGTCTCTAATCCTCCGAATTGTTTTTGTTTATTTGAGCTTATAACTCTGAATTTTTCTCATCTTCTCCATTGACGCTATTTTTATCATTATTTTCATCTATTTTTCACTACTTTTTATTACTATTTAATATTATTTAATATTTTATCATTAATTTATCATTTCTTTTTTACTACTATTCACTGATCATTTGAGATCATTTGCCCCTCCTTATTTTTTTTTAAAATTATTATTCTCACCACTATAAATTTATAGTTTGTTTTCTATTTCTCGTGAGAAATAATATTTACAATTTTGTAATGTGCAATCTCCGTGTACTCTATCTGAAAAAAATAGATAAATTTAAGATTCACATAATTTTTTTTTTTTTTTTAATAATAAACTTCACTTTTTATCCAAATGAATACGTAGAAACTACATACTTCAAAACTGTATATATGTATAACCATTTTCTTATTGATGTCGATTTCTTGCCGTGGGTATCGAATATTTCTATATCTTTCTTTGGTATGGGTTTCAACTCGATGTTTGTTGCGTTTTGGCCCCAAGTGAATCCAGCACATTACTTGTCTGTCTGTAGGGTGAGGCAAGCTGAGAGGCAGAATAATATATGCCAAAAGCAACGTCCCTTCAATTCATTCAGCACACGAATCGATCCTCCACCCTCTAACCTCTTTTTTTTAAAATTATTCTCATCAATCATTATTCACTATCCCACAATCAACATTCTATGAAAAATACGCTCACATTCAATGAAAAACAACCCTACATCATATGAAAAAAAAACATGTAAGTGTGAAATGTGAAAGTGAATAGTAGCTGATGTATATAATTCAAATTTTTTTTTTGACTTGGCCATCCATTCTGTTAAAATTTAATAGCATATATCTTGTTGAAAGCCCAATAAACAAGATTACTTTAGTGAAAAAATAAATTAATTTTTTTAATAATGTTCTAAACTATATATATATATATATATATATATATATATATATATATATATATATAAAAGGGGTGAAGGGTTCAAACTTGATTCTCCTATTTAGAAATCAGGCCTTATACCATCTAGTCCAAAAAATCTTAGCATCAATATTCGAATATTGTCCATTCATTTTTCACGAGGACGTATCCATAAAATTTTGAACCAGGAGAATCTAGTAGCTCTCATTGGTAGATTCCTTTTATTTCATCTTTATTTTTACGAACCCAACAAAGAACCAGCAATCAGAATATTTGGATGTTCCTAATTCTAGATTTAGCATCGAACTCATGCTATAGCCATTTGCTTTTGGCATCTTTGCCCTATTATAAATATAGAGGTAACACTATTCCTTTGGGCTCGGTTTGGAATCCAATTATCCAAATTTTGATCATGGTTTCCGACCCAATTTAAACCCGGACCCAAACTCGCATTTCAAAATCCGGACCTATCTAGTCTGGGTTGGGTATAAAATCCAGATTCTGAATTTAAAACTCGGTACCCAGATATATATATATAAATTACTTTAAAAATATATCGGATTTCTTAGCTTTATTTACTTTTGACATAAAATTTAGTTTTCTAGTTTAATATATTTTAAAAATGTAATTTAGTTTTCAACATGACTTATTGAACAAACTTTAATAAAATATAGGCTTCTATATAAAAAGAAATTATGCTTCTCAACAACATTTTTTCTTAAAAAAATTGTAATAAAATATAGGCTTTTAGATAATAATAAAAAATTATGCTTTTCAGCATTATTTTTTTCTTGAAAAAAATTAATAACATATAGGGTTTGTCAAAAAAGAAAAAAAAAAGGTACAACAAGAATCCAAGTTTTCGGGTTTTAAAGCCTAGTTTATTCTGGATTTCAACCCAGGTCATAATTTAGACTAACTCGAGCCGGGTATACCCATTTATCTGGGTCGAAACCTCGGTGATCAATCCTATATAGAGGACTCTTTACTAGGCAATTTAGATAAGAGAAATACTAGATCTATCAACAGTTTTTACAAAAATATATTTATAAATTGATGTGGCATAATGTGATGTATTTTATAATATATATATTTTTATAAAAAGTGTTTCATTTCATCCAATCTCATCTTACAATTATATTTTTTCAAAATTTTCACGTAAAATATAATAAATAATTCAACTTTTTCAAATCTCAAAACAATAATAATATTCTAATATTATTTTATTAAACTTTCAACTCATATTTCAACTCACTATCCAAACAGCATCTTAACGTCTCGCATCAAACTACATCAACTTACCACTATACTTTTCTAATTTCGTTTTTTTCTTTTTAAAAAGGTTTGTAGCTTTTGTTTGGAAAAATGATTTATACAATATTTTTCACAACACTTTACACAACTATGTTTTAAATGAGGAGTATTTTTGTAAAACATCTTATAAAAGTAACATCGTTTAACTACCCTCATCTTATAACATTATTGTGAAATGATTTTGAAAATGTATTGTGTGCATATCATTACTTGTTGTTTGACCGGATCTCACCTACTCTATTGTTACTCTAATTTATTAGAAAAATAAAGATATGATAAATTTTTGTATTTTGATTAAAGATATGATATGGCTTGATATTGTATATCAGATTGTAAAACTATTTTTATTGTAAAGTAGATCTAATGTACCATATGAAATCATGTCAATTTGTAAGTTTTTTTTTTTTTTGTAGAATATCTTTGTTGTATTACTCTAAGTTAATACTTCATATTCACTTCTACTCTTCGACAGAACACTTTTGCGGTTGATGGTCTGAGTTTAGACTAATTTAAGTTGTCATTTTGTAAAATCAGATTCCTTTTGAATGCACTTATTTTAGTGGAAGCTTGTGTATTGCCATGTACTATTGGGTCAGCTAGTTTACAACCATATAATGTCATAGATAATAAAAAAATATTCCATCGTCGTGACCATCTGGTTCACCAGTACTACAAAAAAATTGGATCCAAAGTACATATGACAATGAGGATCTTCTTCTTTTATTATTATTTTTGATCTCTTTGCACTGTGTGGCTGTAATAGTCTTTGTTGAAACTCTCCTCCAGTTCTTATCCTCTTGCTTTTAATTTAATACAATCAATATTAGGAAACAAAGCCATCTATGTGTTGAGTAAAATCGACATTCCCAACATTTTTATTATACATATGGAATCTGATTCCCAAATAGCAATACAATTAGTAAATATTACAATCAGCTAAATAACTTTTTTAATTTTCAGATCATAAGTATAATTTACATTTCAATGAAACTATTTATTTATGTATAAGAGTATTATAAGATATTTTGATATTTTATTTATTGATATAATCTCTATTCCTAACACACAATGACCAATTAAATATATATTTGATCTGAGATATGCTATTATATCTTCATCATAATTCATTTAGCCAAATACAATAATTGTGCTCTACATACCAGTAATAAGCTTTTGATCTATCCATAATTAAATATTACAATCAGTAAATATTATATCTACCTATAATTCTAAATACATTCAGTAAATTACAATTAATGCCAAGTTAGAGAAAAAAATAATATGAACATACGAGATTGAGCATCTTGATTTATGGGTATATACATGAACATATACAAGAAAGATCGATCAAGGCATCAAGATTTATGGGTACTCGATATTGACCTTATATTATGATTTGATTGAGTTATTAATCTATTAATTGGATTGCCTCAAAATTTCAAACTAATCATCATTTAGTATTTGGTTGGAAGACATGAGTTCAATATTTATGTTAATTAAATGGTAAGTAAATAAGATGATAAATTATACTTTTCATTCATAAATTATATTATTATTATTATTATTATTATTATTATTATTATTATAAAATCGACTACATGCCATCATATACATATACATATACATAACATGCTGGAATTTTTTTTTTTAATGTGTTTGCTTCTAATTTATTTTTTCAGTACAATTCAGATAGATATGGATGATACACTTAGTGGAGACAATCTTCTAGAAGGGGATGCTACAGTTCCTATACTAATAGGTACTTCCACCCCTAGACCCACATCTACAACAGTTACTTCCTGTGCAAGTAGTTGAATCCCAATAGAATTAGACTATGAGAATATGTTTAATGAAGAGGAGGAGATGCATATTGAGCACGATCGACCACCAAGATCTACTAAAAAAAGTCATGGACATGAGAATATTTTACCAAAATTTCTGGTGACCGTGCGAACCCGTAGGCAAGATGCTACCACTATGGGCAACTTTGTAGATGTCATTCAAAAAAGCAAAGAACCTATGTATTAATAGCACATCTTAATGGTTGTCAGCTGTATAAGATACACAAGGGATTGGTGACCACTGATTAGACCAAGCTCAGCTACGAAACTTTTACAACCATTGATGGTATGCAGATTAAGAAATTGTCAATCCCTTAATACAATGAGACGATGTTGAGGGAATTATTTGCGTAGATGATCATCTGTGATGAGATACCTTCTACCACAGTTGACAAAAAAGGCTTCCGTAAATTTTTCCACACTCTTGAGCTACGATTTTCCATGCCATCACGGTATACTGTGATACAAGATTGTTTGATGAGGCATGCGAAGGAGAATGGGGAAATGAATTAGATGATTCTTACAACTAGCCAAAGAGTGTCATTTACGATTGATACATGGACTTCCATATAGAATATCAGTTACATGTATATCATATCACACTTTATTAACAGTGAGTGGATGTTCCAAAAGCAAATTATTGGTTTTAAACAAATTGTTAATCACAAGGGTTCATCCATTGGGATGAAAATAGATGATTGTATAAAGGATTGATGAATTAGAAAAGTACTTTGTATCACAATTGACAATGCCAATGCTAATGACATTGCAAATGATTGATTCAAGCAGAATATGACAGTAAAAGATGATATCATTCATGAGCACGAGTTTATTCATGTTCGATATTGTGCTTATATTATCAATTTCATAGTTTCTAAGAGGTTAAAAGAGGTTGATGATTTCATCATCAAAGTTCACAACCTTGTGCCTAAGAACTTGAAAGTGGATGTTCTAATATGTTGTGTTTGGACGTTTCGACTTGATAGAACTCTACGTACATGATGTTGGATGTGGCGTAGAAGTACCAAAAAGCATTCGAGTGGATGGAGCTTGAGGATGGGGGCTTGAGGTATGCTTTGCTGGAGTCAGTAGGGGGAGAAGTGGGCTCGGTGCGCCAGACACAGTTGATTTGGCCAATGTTAAGTATTTTGTTCATTTTTTTAAATTATTTTATGACATAGCTCTACGGATATTTGGATTCAAATATATAACTGCAAACTTGTACTTCGACGAGTTCTCGAGGTTTCATGACCACTTGCAATAGAGTTGTCCTGACAATGTGAGATTGTTATTTGGTATGGTTACGAGGATGAAATCCAAATATGATAAATATTGGGAGAATATTGAAAATATAAATAGATTACTATTTGTGATTACGATCCTTGACCCCTGATATAAGTTGATCATTATAGAATTTTGAATTAGGGACGTCCTTGGGGAATAGAAGGCTGAAGAGTTTATTAGAGAACTGAAAAGTGACATTGATAACTTATATAACCAGTACAACAACAATGATCAGTTTTCAATTGTAGGTGGTAGCTCGACATCTTCCATAGATACACACATGCACAAGATTTATCTATTTTGGTGCGGCAGTATCATCAAAATCGTGCATCGAGGAATATTATGTAGTATAGATATGAAATTGAGTGATAGTTTATGGAAAATGTTGAGGCACCTTGTGATGAATTTAATTTATTAATTTGGTGGAAAGTTAATTCCACCAAGTTTCCATTTCTTTCTTGAATTGCCCAAGATGTGCTAGCTATTTATGTCACTATGGTTGTCTCTGAGTCGGCGTTTAGCGCCGAAAGTCTGGTGTTGGATGCTTATCAGAGTTCATTGGCACCGTCAACCATGGAGACCCTTGTTTTCACACGCTAAGTGAAACACCCATTGGACTAAATACCGTTGATGTTGAGAGTGATAAGCTTGAATCGGGTAATTTTATATGCTTTTAAATGATTATTTAAATATTTTTAATGTTTTAATATTTAACTTCTAACTTTTATGATTTTGTAGACTTAATTGTGGACCTTAGCATAATTGCGGATGACTGAGACAGACGCATCGTAGGATGGAGAACCCCCTTTATCGGTGAGAAATGAATCCTACTATTGAGGTGTAATGATAAGTTCTTTTAATTTCTTTCACTTAATTTACAATTTTATCAAAACATGCGATAAAGCCTAAGGAGTGTTTAGCGATCATCATTGTTGGATTCACTTATTCACATTTACTGTGTCTTTGTGGTTTTTAATTTGGAATTTTATTTGATGTTTAGGCTGTACAATAGCTCTTGATGGGTTATTGTCACAATGTTGTCTATATAGTTGCAAACTTTTATAAAGTATCTGGGTTCATTCCTTTGCCTTTTCTGGTACAAGAAACACAGAGAAAAAAGGATAGAGTGGGAAGGAAAAAAAATCAACTCAATAGAAAATTATCTTTCAACTCTGAATCTATATACCATATGTATCTCCTTTATTCAAACTACGCAATTATTGACTAATAATATTTGTTCACATTTTTGTCTTCTGGAACCATATTCCTAACTTCTTATACTCCTGTTTTTCATTTGAATTAGATAACATTCGTATGATTTACTACAGTGCAAAATCACTTGTTTTTCTCCACTCCATGAACACATGATGAAAAGTGTATAGTTATTGACTAGCCCATGACCACAACAATGGTGGTTTTCATACTAAATGGCTGAATGGGATTCGACTCTTGGAGGCTGAATGGTTGCTAGTGATGAATTATGAAAGATTGGAAATTATTGTCAAATTATAATTACTAATTTGTAGTTTTTTTGTTTTATTCTGATACATTATTACATTGTACAATGTAAGTTGGTCGAAGACTTTGGTTGTTTAGTTAATGTTTGGTTGTGATTGTGCTGAATGTTTGGGGGCTCTTTTGCATTTTTTATTTATATTGTGTCTGTCATTGTGTATTTACTTCTCTATGATTTTGTAATGTATGTAATTTAATCATTATATTTAAGTTTTTAAATTCATTTTTACATCATTTTTTGAAAACTCACTAGGATGTAGATATTTTTTTTTATAGTATTTCAGAAACCCAAATATCATAATGCGCCTTGGGCCTTCGGAAGTGGGCCTAGGGATTCAGAATTGGGCTTTGCATTTTAGAAGTGGGCCTAAAGATTCAGAATTGGGCCTTGGCCCAAGCACACTCCGATCGAAGCTCTGACTTTCAATCAGAGACGAACTCCAACTCCAATCGGAGTCAGAGTTGGAGTACACGATTACCTTCGATGGAGGTCAGAGGTGGGCACTCTGACTCTGTCGGAATCGGGGCTCACCCTTGATTTTATTATTTCTTTTGGAACACTCTCTCTTTTCTGACTTTTCTTGATATTTTCTCAGAAAACTACTGTCGGTTTCTTTCCCTCTAAATTTTTTCAGTCTTCACGTCTTTACTTCTTTGGTCCTCCTTGGTGAAAAATGGTAGAAGTTGGATAAACATCACAGCTTTAGACTCACGCCCTGCAACAGCTGAAAGTCTTATTGGCGGCAACACCATTGCACCGCTCTTTCCTCTAGTGTGTTCTCTTCTTGATCTCGCATGTTTTCTTCCTCTTCCAGTTCGACCAGGTATTTCGTCTTCCTCACACACGTATTTATCTCCCCACCTGCTTCTCTCTCTCCAAAAATTTGTGTGCTCTAAACCCTCATCTTGTTGATGTTGTTTTCTCATTTGTTATATGGAGAGAAGTTTGGGACTGAGGATTTTGGGGCTTACCATCTGTGAAGATCTTTTTGAGGTCATTTGAAGGATTCTAGGGTCTATGTTTGCATCTGGATATCTAATTTTGTGTTACAAGATTTAAGGCTTGCAAATTTGTTTGTTTTAATCGAATTTATGGTTTAGAATTTTTTCCTAGTTTTTTCTGGATTTAGAGCTTTTATGTTTGTGGAAAATGCGAGAATGAGTGTTAGCTCTTGGGTTCTCTGCTTCCACCAGTTTAACTGTAGGCCTAAGCTCTTGCTTCAAATGTGTTTTGTTGTTTATATGGATGCAATTCTATGGAAAGCATTGTATATATTAGATTAGGAATGCATGCATAATATAGTCATGGTTCTAACAATGGCTTGAAGAAAGCCATTGATTGGTGCGATAGTAAATTTTCTTTTACTATGATACCACAAAAAGTTGTACATAGATTATGCATTTGATAGATAATAGGAAGTGTATTAAATAAGAAAGTCCCATCTTGCTGGTTAGAAACCTCATTTGACATCACTCTAAGCATTTCTCTAATGAGCTTCATATAATTTGAGACACTCGGATGCTAGGTGCAGGCCCATTGCTTTTGCCATTACCTTTCCGTTAAGGATGCATAGTGATAGTTCTCATAAATAAGAACATGTTGGGATATAGGTTTCTACTAATGAGCTTGAGAATATATTATATTATGTTATAGAAAGGTACTTATTACATGCTTTTTGCTTTTAGTTGGGAGCTTTAGGAAGTAATGTACTGAACTGGGTTTCATTCACATTCTCTTAAAACTAGCTGGTTGAAGTTCTCTTCTATTTCTTCAGTTCAGGTACAAGTTGTGATTCATGAAATATGTACTTTTTTTTTTGGGTTTTATATATGTACTACTTTTTTCGTAGATTTGGTTAATTTTCTTAGCGTAAAGAAATTGCATTTATGGACTTGGTCGAACTTACCAAATGTGCTTCTAGAAATCTTTTTACTGATAAAAAAAGATATTTGATAAAATTGTGACAAATATAGGCTTCAGCATGCAAATGGTGTTGTAGTCGTAGTCTTCATCAAAGTTTTTCTGCAATTGACTTTTTCCATGATTGATGTTCACCAGGTGCTTATCAAAGTGTTTCTTATTTAGTCTCTAAGTTTATATTGTCAAGGAAATCTGTAGTTATATTTGTAGCTGTAAAGTAATTCCTTGAATTTTGGTGATGGAGGTGCCATCCTAAATCAGAAAATACTTTTGGCCATTATTCTAGACAACCTGGTGTTTGCTCCTAGTTCTGGAAGTTATTTGTTGCTGTTAATGCAACTTGTTGTTCTAAACCAACATATTGAAGGGATGTTGCTGTGGATATTTTTTGTTGGAAGTGCAACAATTTCTTTTACACTCTGATTTATGTGGATGTTTATTCCAGAGTTTAGTATGTTGTTGTAATGGCACAAATCTTTGGGTTGTATGTTGACGCTAAACATTAGTATGTGGCTTTTGTAACTACATTAATGTTGTAATGGTACACTTTTTTGGGTTGCTTGTTGTAAATGCACAATGATTTGGGCAGTTTTTCTGATGATATACTTGTCTTTATTTTTTGTAGTTGTTTTATATAAGATATACTTGATTTGGAAATTTTTTTGGTAGAAGATATGTTGAATAATGTTTGATACCAGTTTCTTTTCTTAAGGCTTCAAACTAATAGTTTGATCACTCCACTACTATTCATTATTTTATCATTATTTTTCATCTCTTTTTCACTATTTTTTACTACTATTTACTATTATTCAATATTTTATTGTTACTTTTTCACTACTATTCACACATCATCTGAGATCACCTTACAATCCAAACGTAGCCTAAGACTACTATGAAAGATAAATAAGGAAGCCCTTTTCTTGACATGGCCTGTGTGGCATATCAATTGGTGAAGATTTACCTTTTGTTTCTTTTTTTCTATCACAAATATATCAAATCATATCTCAATTAAATTAGACAAAAGAAAATTATCTTTTGTGCCGTGATCAGCCCTTTCTTAATTGTTTTGGAAAGTCTTTCGCTGTAGAAGATATCCTTTTTTTTTTTTGAGAGGAAATATCAAACTTTATTGATATCAAGAAACAAACAAGGAGGAAAACAGATTACAAACTGGACAATCGGCCAGTTCAATCACATCCTCAGCTAGCTCGAGGGAATCCTTAGCTAGACAGTGAGCAACCCGGTTGCCACTCTTCTTACAAAAGTCACCTACCAATTATTAAAACTAGACAACATTTCTCTAGTATCATTTAATACCAATCCCACGTTATCCCAACGATCAGCATGCTTCTGGAGGCCTTGAATTACAATATGGGAATCACCTTCCAGAATAACAGATTGTAGCCCCATTTCCTTAGCCATTCCAACTGCATAAAGGCCGCCAAGAGCTTCAGCTAATAGGGGATCCAAGACACCAGATTTTGACAGCTTTTTTTTAGCCAAAATAGAGCCCTCATGGTCACGAGCCACCAAGCCAATCCCAATTCTGTTTTTAGTAACACTCAAGGCTGCATCCCAATTAATTTTAATAAAGTTCACTGGAGGAGAAACCCATACAGATAGATGGTCTTGTGGCTGCTGGATCACTTTCTTTGAGCCAATCTGTATTACCTTAAACTCTGCCAATGAAGTGGTTACCTGTCTTGCAACTTGCGTGGGATGCATAAAGGAATTCTCAAAAATCATCTTGTTCCTTCTCAACCAAATGCATCTAGCTGTCATGGAAAAAAGCTCCATCAAAGTCTGATCAGATATAGAACAAACTGTTCCGCCAATTCTTTGAAACAACCTGTAGAATTAGATCCTTTCTGAAACACTTTAGGCCCTTGGCTCCAAACATCCATGGCTGATGAGCAGCTCCATAAAGCATGAGTGGTTGACTCATACTCTCTACAACAAATAGGGCACAGAGAGGAGTCAACAATTTTTTTCTTAAACAGGTTCAGTTGGGTAGGTAGTGACTCAAGGCAAGCTCTCCACATGAAAACTTTAGTAATATTTGGAATCTGAAACTTCCAACACCAGGTCCAATCCTTAAAACTTCTAATTCGATGAGAAGTCTGACCCATAGGCAATTCCCACAACTCTTTCTGCTTGTGATACGCACTATTCACTGTAAACTGACCATCCTTTGTCCCTGGCCCCAGTAACACTTATGGGAATCTTATGTACAACTTCAGCAACCTCATTCCCAAGAATAGCTACTACCAAGCCTATGTTCTATTGTTTAGTCTCCTCATTGATCAGTTCAGCAACTCGAGCTTCTGCAGACAAGACTTGGATAGGAGTTTGGACCATGTAGCTTGAGGGTCGAGGTAGCCACCTGTAGTTCCAGATCTTGGTGTCTTGACCATTACCTATCCTCCATATAGAACCCTTCTCAATAAGATCTCTTGCAGCACAAAGGCTTCTCCAAATAAAAGAAGGCCTAGCTCCCACTTTGGCTTGAAGAAAAACAGTGTTGGAAAAACACTTCCCCTTAAGAACCTTGGTAGCTAGTGAGTCAGGAAATTGGATAAGTCTCCAACCTTGTTTTGCTAGTAAAGCCAAATTGAAACTCTCAAAATCCCAAAACCCCAAACCACCTGCCCTCTTAGCTTTCCCCACTTGTCCCCAAGAAACCCAATGCACTTTCTTCTCATTATTCATATGGCCCCACCAAAACTGTTGCATTACTCTATTAATTTCATGAAACAAAGACTTGGGCAATTTGAAAACCCCATACAGTAAGTAGGCAGGGCTTGAATGACAGCTTTCAATAAGATTTCCTTCCCTGCATATGATAGGAACTTTGTTTTCCAATTGCAAATCCTGCTTCTCATCCTATCCAAGATTCCTTTAAAAGCAGCATGCCTTGATCTACCTATGAGAGCAAGTAAACCAAGGTAGGTTTCATAGCAGGATGTGGATCGAGTTCCTACAATGCTTAAAATAAAGTCTCTGGTAGCTTTTCTCTGTAGAAGATTTACTTGATTGGGAAAGAGTGATGCTGAGTTTTATATAATGTAGTTATAATGTTGGCTAATGTTGTTTTGGTATAAGAAGATGTTGAGGGCTATAGGTTTAGCCGAGATATTTTTTATTATTAGCATTAAATAATCATTAAAAATATGATTTTTTAACTAATAATTTAATTATAATATGATAATTAATTAACATATAATTGATATAATGGTAAAATATGATAAAAATAAATAAATAAAAAATTAGATTAATATTATTTTGTTATTATATAAAGAATAAATGAATAATCCAATGTAGAGATTAGATATTAATGAAATAGGAAAAGATAAATTCATATCATATTAGCTAAGAATCATGTTAGGATGTCGCCCAGTAATGACCATTGGGCGTGTCGCCTAGCACAAACTTGCATTTTTATTTTTTATTTTTATATTTTTTAAAATAAAAAATATTTATCAATTTACTAAAAATCATTTTCGTAATCATTAAGTAAAAATAAATAAATACAAGTGATCAAAATAAAGAAGCAAAGTGAAAAAACAAACAAGCATTTTCCATTAGGATAGGTTTTGGGGATGAGATGAAAATTTTGTGTTTTATTTTAAAGTTTAAAATATTATTTTTTAATTTTGAGATTTGAAAAAGTTAAATTGGGATTTGAAAAAGTTGAATTGTTTATTATATTTTGTATAGGAATTTTAAAAATTTGTAATAATGAGATGAGAATTTTGTATAAGATAAAACTTCCAAACCTATCCTAAGGCTATGTTTGGGTAGCGAGAAGTGTTGAGAAGTGTTGTGAATAGTTGTAAGTAGAGATTGGAGTGAGTTTATAGGTCCCATTGAGAGTAGTTTGAGTTGTTTGGATATATGAAGTATGTTGAGTTATTGACTTTTGAATTTTAGATTGAAAAAGGTGTGGGTCCCATCAATTTTTTTTTTTTTAAATGATGAAATGATGATTTTATTTATATATAATAGTGATAAATATTGTAGTATTTTTATATATATATATATATATTATAGTGATAAATATTATAATAATTATATATATATAATAGTGATTTTATTTTTTATTTATATATAATAATGATAAATATTATAGTGTAAATATTTTTTTTCTCCCCTCTCTCTCTCTCCCCTCTGGCTCGATCTCCCCACTCGCAGCCTGCCAGTGCATGGCTGAGCAACGTGCCTGCCCCTAGGTGGCCGAGGTGCTGGCAGTCGAGGAAATGGTTGTCCTCCAGTGGGCAAGGAGACGTTAGCCGTGAACTGGCCGAGGAGTCCAGTGCACGTTTCGTGCACTGGGTGCGTGGCTTCATGCCGCCATTGCCCATCGTGTGTCGGGGTGCGACGGTGGCGTTCAGGCGGGGATAGAACATGCCAACGATCCACATGGTGGCCGCCGTCACCCCTACCATGCCCCGGCGCAACTGGGCCGAAGAGATCGTGGACCGTCTCCGAGGAGACAGATAGCCGTTGGCAGTTTGTATGGTGATCGTCGGCGATCCATGTGGGGGCTACTGTGCGTCGGACAGAAACCGTCGGCGGTTCGTGTGGTGGTCATTGGCGAGTCAACGGGCCTCGCAGTGGGCTGTAGTGAGGCTCCCGGTTGCAGATTGCCGTGCACCTGTTGTGCATTGTGCATGCAGTGAAATACTGTTGATAAAAATGTTTAAAAAATATTAAAAAGTGTTCAAAATTATGTTTGAGATGTGAAATATTTTTATCCGTACGAAAATAATTGGAAAGCTGAGATATCTTGGTTACCCAAACACTGGCTAAATCTTAAGTTTTGTTTTGACTATTCCAATGAAATCCTCTCATACGACAATGTTCGACAATCTGCAAAGTGGTCTGTAATAAAATTATTGAAGATGATGATTGGTAATGGTGCGCGCGCTGCAGTTTTTTGCTTTTAAATAATATATAAAGAACAAACCACAACATTGTCGTGCTCGAGAATTTGTCATCTATTTTGTCATAGGGCCTGTTCGAAAATAAAATTATTCTCATATATTTTTTAATTATTTTATTATTATTCATAAATTATTTTTTATTATTTATAAGTTATTTTTTTATTATTTATTAAATATTTTCACTACTATTTAATAGAATTCAAATTATCTTAACATTCCAACAGATCCGTACGTAGTCGGCCATGGCCAGAACTCGTTGACCACACGCGCGAGGTACAAGTTACAACATCACAGCATGCTCATCGGAAGTTCCTCTCTCTCACTCTCTCATATCACTCTCTGATCACATGATCTAAAACCTCTTTATTTACACTGCAATATTGCATGCGCAGCGCTGAACCTGCAACCAGCTCGATCGGCCAAACGTTCACTTACTTTCCCAGCAGTCCAACTCCCCTACCTACCTGCGTCTTCTCTGAAAAGCTTTTCTCTCAGCATTTATATATATATATATATATAGATAAATATTGATCACAGCTAGCTCCTTCTATCTTTCAACTATTTCCCCTTATAAATACATTCTGGTTCAGTTTTAGTTTTATGATTACATGTATATATATTTTTAAGTGCATGCATTAATTCGATTTTCTTATAGATATAGACCAATATCATCAACCCAAATCCCGTTTCCAGATCTGGCGCCATCGATCTAACTCTTCTCTAATGCAGGTATTCATTCCAACATTAATCTGGACCTCGCTGCAGAACGGCTAGATCAATCGAGCTAGTAGCTCTTTCCAGTACGTAGGAGATTTACGAGCTCGATCGGTAGTAGTCACGTTTACAAGCTCAGTTCAGTTCGGTTATTTTCGTATGCATGCATGCTAGCTACAAAGTTTTAGGGTCTTCATGATCAGATAAAGAGCTAGCTAGCTGGAGTAGCAGCTCAAGCTTAGTGCTTTCGTACACACCGGCCTGCAACAGAATTAGTACTACTTCTCTGTCGAATTTGCTCATCAATCTTATACGTAAATTCAAAGGTTTTTCAAGTTCAATAGCAGATTGGGCTCTTCTTCTGATCTACTCTCTGCTATTCAAGTCCCGATTCCTGCAGGCCATTGCTGCTAATAAAAACATCATTTTCTTCTCGATCCTGCGTGCGCTTCATTTTTTATGCATGCAGCAGTTGTTATTTTAAGAAACAGAAGGAAATCAGACATCTTCCTGCTGATCAATATTAACTTTGATTTGGCATGAATATTGAAAAAAAAAATGATTTGGAGGAGAGGAAGATCAAATTATTCTGTAAAGGAAAAAAGAACAAATGTCTTATATTAATCATCCAGAGTGGGGTAATCCAATAACAGCGAAAGCAATATTGCTACAGTTGGATCCATCAAATTCAGTCAACTCATTCATTTTCACCCTTTATTTATTGTCCTTTCTAAAGATAGATACATTACATTTTGAAGAAAAAGCCCATTTCATCTCTGTTATTAATTAACGACGCGCCAATCTAATAATACATCAAACATTAACATTACATTCATAAAAGAATTATATAAAAATAATCTTATAAATTAACGTGACTTTATCTAATTCGTTAGATCTACTTTACAAGAAAAATAACTTTATCTGTTATCTATTTGTAGTTAGAGTATTTCCTTACATCAAATACATGACATCATATTACACGATTCTTTTATTAGAATTGACGTGATATATAAAATTTGATCTATAATAAAAACTTAAAATTTAATTCTCTTATAAATCATATATTATAATGTCAACAGTATAAAAAGAGCATTTCCAAAAGCATGTGCATGTCGACGTACATATATTTGTTGGGTTGCATATGGAGCCTGATTCGTGAGCAAAAAAGGCACAACTTGTGAATTCGCCCCACTGTCGCTTGAGCTAGCGCTCGAGCAAAGCTCAACTCATGAGTTTGCTTGAATCTCGCGCGACAATGGGCTCGAGCAAAACACAAATCCTAGTGTTCACTTGAACTGTGCTCGACACACTTTTCAAGCTAATATTCATTAGTTGTTTGCTCGAGACGCACTTGATACGCCGCTCGAACAAATGACGTAGTTTTTGCCAATTAGGATTTCTAGCATCCAGCACCATTTTCTATAAATATGTAATATTTTGAGTTCTTGTACACGTTTTTCAGCAATTTTCAAAATGAACAAAGGAGGCAATGTGTGAGTGCATAGTGTGAAAGAAAAAAAATCCTTAAAGTGAGTGAGTTGAGATTGTGTGATTGTAATCTCATATAAATTAATAAAATTTATGTAGTTTTGTGGACGTAAGCATGTCGTCGAATCACATAAATTGTGTGTCGTGTGATTTTGGTCGTTGTTTTTATTTATTTGTCATCATTGGTATGTGTGTTTTTCATAATAATATTATCATAAGAAAGAGTAGCTTGCGTGCGCATGCCTCCCTCACGTGTGCGCGAGGACACAGATTAGTGTATTAAAATTGTGTATAAATAGTAACTCTATCGTTGTTCTTCAGTATTTAGTTTATATTTACAGTACACTTTTATTTTACTTTCATCTTATTATATAAGATGTGATACATTTATTATTATTGGATGATAAATACTCATCTAATAATTCAAAAGTTGTAAATATATTATGTTATATAAGATAAAAGTAGAATAAGAAAATAGCGTATAAAATTTTTCTTAATTAATTTATACCGTGCGAACATATAATGTGCAATTGTAGAAACTTTCCATTAGTAAAGTAATAATGATTGTTATGTTGTCATGCTATCGTTCACTCAATGAGTGATAGAGAAAAAAAAAAAAAAAAAGGAGAATAAAAGGTGGTGATGCTTTTAAAGCTTTTTACCCCAAAATCTGGCACAAAATAGTTGCAAACCCTTTATCAGTATTTCCGACAACTTTTTTTGGGTAACTGGTTATGTGTGTAGTCATTCTACAGATCGAGAGTAAGTGCTTCGAATTATTTACTATCTTTAAAAAAAAACCCCAAAAATAAAAAATAATCAAGCAAAAATATCAAATGATGGACCACGCTTGAGTAAATTGTTTCGGTTATATGTTTAATATATTTTTATTAGAAAAATTTATACCTATGATAGTAATGACGTAAGATTCTCATTTTTTCTTGTCATAGTGGTCGGAATTTTACACTATTCATCCTCGTTTCGTTTCGTTACAAATTCCGCTATGTGGTCGAAATTTGCATTCTGGACTATACTCCATTCTGGATTTTTAATGACAATTTTGTAAATTTTCATTGTAGATGACATTCATGTAATTTTAAAATCTAAAAGTCATTTATATAATTTTAAATTTGTTGTAACTTTAAATAAATATGTCTCCTCATTTTTTTTAAATCTCATTATTTTTAATAATTTCTTGACTCTTAATTTATTTTTTCTTTATAATTTTTGTATTTTAATTCAAGTTTGTGATTTTCTTAAAATTATTTTTTAATACCAATATTTCCACCTTTTTTTGTTTATGTTTTTTGACGTATAAATTTTCACTGCTTCCGCATATATAAATAATTCCAAAATGGTACTTTGAAACACATACCGGTATAGAAATATTATGTTCTAGTACTTAAACCTAAACGATCGTTGTAACGGAATTTAAAACATTGTGTAAGATTTATTTCGTGTGTCTATATATTAAGAATCCAACAGAAAAAAAATAAAAAAATCCTGGATTCCAATTATAGTTTGCATGCATGATTGAAAACTTCATTGTGAACTATACTTAGTTGGGAAATAACCAAACTAGTTTATTTAACATATCGACATACAGGACTCTTATCTTATATTAGTCCTCAAATTATATAACCAATCTCATGTTTTTTCACAGCATGTTATTATCATCCGCCTCACTCCGAGCCATCACAGCCGTCTATTTGTGGGCTGAATCAAAAGTGACGCCACAAGTACGCTCAAATCGGGCTTTTCAAGTGGGCCATATGTGTTTCCCCACTCCCTCTTATCCTCGATTTGGGCGCGTATAATCCACGCCTCCCCACTCGACCTTTCCTCTGTTGAGTTCCAGCGAGAGAACAAATTTATTTTAAAATAAAAAACTGCGTACACTTCGTAACTCTGCTTATATGGTTGGTCACGAATTATATAAGTATAAGGTTTCATTTGTTTCTCCAATCAAACTCATCTCATCTGATTCATCATTATAATTTTTTTAAATTTTAATATAAAATATAATAAATAATTTAATTTTTTCAAATTCTAAAACAATAATAATATTAAAAAATAATATTCTAACAATATTTTATCATCTAAACTCAACTCAACTTAATTCAACTCAACTCAACTCACTTCAACATTCAAACACACCCTAAATCTCATCTTTTTTAATATAAAATAATTATTTTAATCAATTACATCAATAAAATATCAAAAAAATACACAAAATTAAATAAATGTAATACAATCTTTTAATATTGAAAACTACTACAGACATAAAGAAATTACACAAAAATAAACCCACAAGCTGACATAACTTTACGTGATACGTTAGATCTATTTTATATGAAAAATAATTTTATAATCTGACGTACTGTATTAAACCATATAAATTTGTAGATTTACTTTTGTATAATTTTTTTGTAGCTAAAGTATTTATTTTTAATATTTATCAAAAAATCTAAACTGCATTGCATAATGACCAAAACGCCCTTCAGCCAAATATGTGTGCCCTTCGGAGGAAAGATCGAGTGAGGTCAAGCTCACACCTCATCCTCACAGAAGCCACACACGTTGCCAGCATTATTTGACAAAATAATTATGACACGCCGATCAGTTTGGTAAACTTTGTTTTGGGCCCCCAAAAACTTCATTAAATATTACTTTTAAAAGGGCCCCATCTGATTCTAGTATCTACATTGTACCTTACTGTGGGGTTGACTCCAGATGATTATTTCCTCTCACATTATTTTTTTAATAAAAAATAAATAAATAGGGCTTTTGGACAACGATCATGACGTGGCATATCAGCAGCTTTCCTTACCCCCTCTCACAGACCGTTAATTCAAGGAAAGCAAGCACGGGCAAAAACGCAACAAACGGGAAAAAAAAAAACAAAAAAACAAAATCGAAACATATGAAGGGCCAAGAAAGCAAAACCCTGATTATCGAGTTCTGTGAGATCCGCAATATTTATAGTGTGTGAGAGAGAGACCCTAAAAAATTCCTCACAGAAAGAGAGAGAAACTCCGATAGAAAGTGCGAGAAAATCAAGCAAGAAACCAGTAGAGGAAGAAAGCTAGCTAGCTGGGCAGCTCCCCCCACAGCTCGTAGCTCCTTTGAGATCTTTCCAGCTCTTTTCTGTCTTTGATCTTTCTTTCTTTTTTCCGCTTGGTTTATCTTCTGTTTTTTTTTTTTTATAAATTTCAATATACATATATATGAGGATCCGCAAGAACACGAACCTCTCATCCCTGTGGTTCAGCTCATCGCACGCTTTAGCTCCCGAGTCCCTCCAGACGCACGTGTGCCAGCTCAACCAGTCGCCCTGGGATGCGATTTCCTTCGGCCCAGACACCTCTCACCAGGTCAGTCCCCCAATCTTCCATTTCTTTTCATCTCAGCAGATCTATCTCTGCCAAAACCCTCTTTTGTATATATCTTTGTCCATTTCGAACCCCCATTCATCTTGCATTTTTTTTTTCTCTAGGGTTTTCTTCGTCCCCACATTTAGGGTTGTCGGAAACCCTGATTTCTTTTACTTTTTATCGTGTATTTACCCCCGAATACCCGATTAGGTTAATGGGTCCTCCTCGTTTTTCTGTATAATGATATTATCCTTCGGTTCTTATGTACAGTTCGACGGAGAAGATAGCTTCACGGGAAATGCGAGCCTGGGCGATTCTGTTGGAGCTGAAGAGATCAGGTAAACTAAAAAACCTTACTGCAATCCTTTAAATTCTGATAGTTTTTCCAATTTGTATCGTATTTTTTTCTTCTGGGGGTATTAGCTAGGGTTTTCCATTCCATTCGGAACTAGTAGTTTGATATGAGAGTAATTATCCAAATTTCGTTGCTGAAAGCTTGTAAAACTAGTCAGTGCGTTTTGGCTTCAAATATTATCTGTACACGCAGTGTTGCGTCGATGATGAACGCGGTGGCAGCGAAGGCGGAGTATATGGTTGTGGACGATAACGATATCGTCGACCATAGCGAAGAAAGGTCAAGAAGCTGGAATGAGTTTGTGTCGGAGAAGCTGCGACTGGGAGGGAGGAGCTCGTGCTGCCAGAAAACCGATGGGAAAGGTTGGCAATGTAGGAACGAGGCCAAAGAAGGTCAATCCTTTTGCGATCACCACCTGTCCCTTCTTAGGTCTTACAACAACAACACCATTAATGGCAGTCTCAGGAGAGCCCCGGAAGCAGCAGTGGTCGCAGGGGCTCGTCGCGCGAGAGGTCGGGCGGGGAAGAAGGGTTCATCCTCGAACCCTTACGAATTCTATTACTACTCTGGGTTCGGCCCGCTGTGGGGGAGGAAGAGAGGCGATAGAAGATCAGGTGGGAACAAGAGAAATATCGAAGCCGCCAAACTCGTCGACAACAACGGCGCCGCCACTAATATTACTACTGCTACTACAACTGCTGAAAGAGATCAAAGCACTCCATCCTCCTCGCAATTCGATAACGGTGAGGATTTCGATTACGTGGATGAGGAAGACGACGACGACGACAACGACGATGACGAAGACGCCGCCGCCAACAACGACAGCGGCAAGATCAAGAGGATGCGGAAGCCGGTGAAAGCTCGATCCTTAAAGTCTCTGATGTAGGGGTACTCGGTTTGGTTAATTTTATGGCGGATTTAGATTATTGTATATGAAAATGTGCGTGTGTTTGTTCTTTTCGGTGTCGAGATTATCGTAAATTTATTTTTTTCCTATTATTCTGTGGGTTAATGGAGGTCATGTTGTTTTTTAGGGTTAAAGGAACTAGCTTTTTTTTTTTTTTTTTTTTTTTTAAGTTTAACGTTGCGTTGTGTTTTGTCGCGGGTGAGGTTAGGTTCTCTCCTCAGTTTCAAACCATAGACAGTAGTAGTTTTTCTAGGGTGTGAGTCGGGTGGACCAAGATGTCAGTCAATGTTTTGAAATGGAAGAGCTAGAAAGTAATTTCCAACTCCGACCTCAATTTTTTTCATAGTGACGTGGCACCACACGATTCTCGTCGCAATTAATTATTATTTGATGGAATAGAAAAATGAGATGTTCTTTCACAAAAAATGTAGTTAAATTTTGGATCTAATTTGTGTTGAAATTTGATTCGGCCGATAAGAGAAATAGATTCTAATCTCGTTTGTTTTCACAATTTTTTTTTAATTCATCTCATTTAATTATTACAATTTTTTAAAAATTTTTATAAAAAATAAAATAAACAATTCAACTTTTACAAATCTCAAAATAAAAATAATATTAAAAAAATATTTTATTACAATATTTTATTCAATTTTTAACTTTAATTTCAACTCATATCATATCATCTCATATGTAAAAATAAACAAGTGACTTTTATAATATTTTTGATTGTTGTTAGCAGACTATACTGCTAGTACATTTTAAAACGTTATTTTAAAATATTTTTTTAACGTCTTTAAAATATATATATATATAATTTCATTAATATTCACTTTCTTAACTATTAAGTAAAATAAAAAGTTAAAATACTCAAACGATAATTCTAAGCAATAACTTTGAAGAACTCTACTAGCATTTTCCTATTTATATATATTCGAATGAATTATTTAGAAAATATTAAATACTCAATAAATATTGTAATTACTTTATTTTACAGTCGCTATAATTTTTTGAAAAATTCTATTAATCATCTCTCACATCATACATTTTTTTTTCTTACTAAATATGTGGTATATGAATGATGAGTAGAAAAATTTAATAAGTTTAAGAAGAATAAAAAAAATATAAATAAGAAGTTTTTTTTTTTTAATGTAATTTATAAGGATGATGAAAAACAAAACTCGATCTTTTTTAAAGTCCTAGAGTTTAGATAGGAATCAAAAGCTCTGAAAATGACTAGTCAATTAGCTTTTATAATTGAGGTCTTATTATAAAAGGCCAGGAGTCACACACTTTCAAACAATGTAATCCTACTGATCATCACCATCATAGACTCAATCCGGCTTATTTAAGACGTGTTTTTAATGTTTTGAAGTTTAAGATAAGATTGTAAGAAAGTATTTTCTTGGTCTTCCAATTTTCTTGAACCATTATATTCTGGATTTGTGTTGTGACATAATTCGAGTTGTTGATTACCTTTTTAATTTTTTAGTACTTATGTAATTTTATGTTTTCTACATATTTATTTGTATTGTTTATATTTTAATGTTTTAATTTAACCTATTTTGGGCTCTCTTTTTTTTTTTTTCATTTTCTTGTTGATTTGTTCATTTTTAAATGTAGTTTTTAAATGATTTTAGGAAAGTATTTTTTTAGTTTTTATATTTTAAAAATAATCTTAAGATCTTTATATGATTTTTGTTAACTATTTAGAAAATTACTCATACATATATTTTGTTATTTTCTTAGCCATGTGACATTTCATGTTAGTATTTACTATTTCCATTGATAAAAATGTCAAAACCAAATAGCAAAACAATGAAATTAAAAACTAAAATGGTAAGACTATAAGGCCTTTTTTGGATGGTGAGATGAGAAAATATTGTTTTAGATGAAAGTTAAAAGTTGAATAAAATATTATTAGAATATTATTTTTTAATATTATTATTGTTTTGGTATTTGAAAATTTTGAATTATTTATTATATTTTTTGTTAAAATTTAAAAAAATTATAATGATGAGATAAAACGGGACAAGATAAATTATTATTGTATCCAAACGAGCCTAAAACTCAATGATGATTATTACAATATTTAACTAAACAAATCGATATTTTAGGTTGTTGCCTAAACCCAAATGTCATGTCATGGCTCAAATAAATTAGCTTCTTAAGCTTCTTCACAATGCTATCAGATAATCAGTGACAATCACAATGCTTCATAATTTCATTTGGCACGTACAAAGTTGTAATTTTTTGATAATTCTTTAAATGAGATGAATGGATAGGGATTCCCTTTTATCTCTTCAGCTTATATTATGTTGTCACAATTTAAATCACTAAATTTGTTCCCTTTTAAACGGTAAATTTGGCATATAGTATTGTCACATATAATTTAAGAATAATGCTAAATACAGTCATAGATTGTGCAAGTGTCGCACAATTATTTTGTAAAAAAATGAAATCCACTATTAAAGAATTAATTTTTTATCGAGTGGGTACTTAGTTATTCACTTTTTTTTAAATGAATTGTGCGACCTTCGCGCACTCCACGACAATATCCAACGATACATATGTGAGTTTATATTATCCAAGCCTCTTAAAAATTAGACATATGTATATACCCATACATAAATATATGGATATACAGATCCAAAGTGATAAAGGACTTGACCTTGGTGGTATGCCGTTTCCATATCCAAGATTCAAAAGCTCAAATCTTTAGATGCAAATAGTTTTTAAGAATCATGCTAAATCGGTGAAAAGTTGATGATTTTCTTGAATAATGTGATAGGGACTATATACATATATGTGTATATATATATATATATATATTATGAGCTTGTAATTGAGATTTTAATTGATCTTGAACAAAAATATTTCCCCTAATTTTACATAAAGTACATATGAATTTAAAAAATAAAAATAAAAATTGAACAATTCGATTATGAAGATTAGTTACATATTTTTCATGTATCTTAATAGCCAGAATTGAACTATAATAATTAGATGATTTATATATTGTGCTAGTATTCATTATTTTAAATGTAAAATATCTGATAATTTGAATGGTGTAAAATATATTATTTTTTTAGACCCCTCCTTATGGTATTTGCCTATTTTGATAATGACACCGGCTGAAACCTGATGATGGAAAGAATTGATTGGGATTGTGGGCAAATACGAAAGAGTAATAATCTTTCGCCTTAATTTTTCTCTTTTAAATCATATATATGGTGATGTGGTAGATTTCAAAGTGGATGCTATTTAAATGGTTTATAAAATAAACCACTTAAAATATGACACATCATTACGTGTGATTCGAGATGACAAAATTTAAGATAAAGAGTAACATTCTTCAATAATATTACTACGATATAATAATAATAATTATTATAATAAAATCGTAAAACACTTGATTATTGTCTTCATTTATATACCACACAACTCACTTTTTTTTCTTGATTATTGTAGCATGTATTTTGAAAGAAGACAGAGTTAGTATAAAAAAATTGTTTTTTTAAGAGAGAAAGAGATGAAATCCAAAGGACAGGTGAATTTGCTGGATATGTTAGAATCTCTAACAGACAGAAGCAGGCACATCGCATGAAATCCCAGTTGTAATGTAAAAGTCCAGTCCTTTTATCTTTTTTGAAGTAAATGCTTGACTTTTTGGGAAACATCTGTACCCTGTGTTCCAGTTTTAAGTTTCTGAGATTATCACTGCAAAACAAAAAACAGAGCGCCATTGTATTTGGCGAAGTACACTTTCGTCTCTACCTTTGGCTGCATGCAACTAATCTTCTGGTTTCCATATCAGTTTCTCCACCCAAAACACTTGGTTCATGATCACTCTGTGTTGGTAATATATATCCAATGATTTCTAGGGAGAGAATGGAGAGGGTAGCGTGAGTAATACCATGCAGTGGGGGCACACGCTAGTTAAAGTGAGTTGGCCACGTGCAAGTCATCCATTGAAGGGCTGTTGGATGGGAAAAACAGCTCGATCGGTTATAAGATTAACTCAAAGTCAAATACTTGGGAGAAATTAGACTTCCATATTCTCTCTACTTTAGCATTAAAATTTTAAACCATAGACATTTCCCAAATGGAAGAGACATTTTTTGTGGATTTGCTGGGACTGGGAGCAAGGTTGCACCCGCCACGGCAGGCGGCCAACTCTTGCTATGTATGAAAACTGCAGATGTGCTAGTGTGCATTGCATCACAAGTGACAGATGAGTATCCCATTCCCACATACAAAACAGTAAGCAGAAAGAAAGACATCGGGTTTCAGCAGTATAAACAAAAGAAAGGTGTACATGCACAAAATGCTTAAGAGGCACAAGTATCCCTGTATTAGAAAGTAGAGAAGCTGTGGTTGTAGACTGTAGTTTCCAGGGCACCAATATCACTTCAACACACTGCATCAAAGAAAGTACATGAATCGAATTCGTCGACAAATTGTTTCAATAGGCAATTGCAAATTATGAGTATTTCTCCAAAAAAACATTAATAAAAAAGGACCAGAATAGATAATTGGCACACTAGACAAGGATGGCAATCACAATCTCTGGGACGAGAGGACTTTGAAATACATCAAAGGCACAACCTTAAAACAGTTCTATCCTCGAAAAATGAAAAATTCTACTCATCATTCCAACACCACACACCTACTTTTATTTTTTACCCTTTTTTTTTCTTTAGCTTGTGTGTGGTATAAGGATGATAAGTAGAAGAACTCCTTTAGTTTAGCAGGAATAAAAAAAAAATTAAAAAAATCAAGTCTGGTGTGCGGAGTAGGCAACTGGGCTCTCTGAAAAATTTAGAAAGTAATTAGTCTCGTTAAATTTATAAGCCTATCTGATGAAATTTTCAAGACATTACAGATGTAATTTCCAATAAAAACATCTTGCCTTCAGACATTTCACAATAAGGAAGTTTCTTTCTCCCAAGGGAGGGAAAAAATGACAGAAATATGGAAAGTGTGGGGGTTGGGGTGAGTTGCCTTACCAATAATTCCCATAAGATCAAATTTAGTAATTTCAGCTCTCTAAAGTACTTAATGCATCAGAACCTTGTTTCAGAAGTAATCGGGAAGACCTCTAACCCCATCACAGGGCAAAGGCAGATAAACTATGGAGCCAAAAGGATTAACAAAATGCAGAAGATCCCTTTGGCCCCTTAAAGAAATCGGATGAAATTTCTCAACATCCAAACACTACTCAAATACAAACACTTTTCAATTTCTTTTTCATATTTTTTCATCTAATCATTACAATTCCCAAACTTCCATAGAAAACATAAAAAATAATTAAACCTTTTCAAATCCCAAAACAAAAATTATATTAGAAAATTATATTCTAACAATATTTTTACTTTATAATATTCTTATTCAACTTTTTCTCTCTCTTTTCCCAAAACCGAATCAAAATCTTAACTCAAACTATTTCACTACTATTCACAAACCATCTCACTACTATTAACAGATTTATCATTTCATTTCATCTCATCTTATTGCATTCGACTATCCAAATGAGGCCTTAATTTCCATCCGCTACGAGGTCAGCTAGATTTAGTTAAAGAATGGCAACCATTTTTTTTTATAATTCAGCTCTCAGGGATCCAAATGAAACATTGAATTAGAAATCCCTAGACTACACACTCACAAACTAACAACACCATCTGGCCAAATACAAATCAGTGGAACTATGGAAGAAAATGCAACAGAGACTAATCTACATCTTTAGGCTGGGAGCTTACTTGTATAAATAGGCAGCAATTCCCAAAATTATGCACAAGAGGATGATATCAATGCAAAAGTTGCGGCTGGACCTCAACTGCATTAAAAAAAAAAAAACATGCAAAAAGGATGTGAGGGGAGGAAGGAGAAAAGAGGGATGAGGGGTTTTCTCAAAATATGGATGGATAATCTAAATTTCAAATATGAACAAAACGCATATACCTGGGTTATAGTTTCCTTGAGTTTCACATTTGCACTTTTAAGGCCAGCATTTGCTCTATCAACCTGAAATGATGTCGCAACAAAAGTACTTAAATTTCTTTAACAATTGATCTTGCAACTTTAATTGGCACTTCTATGTTGCCTACAGGGAAGAAGGAAATTCACATCAACCTAGCCATCGACAAAATTAGATAGAGGATTATATGAGAGGAGCTGATATAGATTCATTCTTCCCAATCAGTGCTATTCTTCCATGACAGATGATCAAGGATATAGGACACTGGCAAAAAGACAGAAATGATGGATTACCTTATCATCGATTTCATCCATTAATGGCACTTGTCTATCCAGTTCCTGTACATCAAATTCACATTATTACAGGAAAAACTAATAAGTGGTGGAGAATGGCAAGAGAACAAACCTCATTCATGTCATGTGCCATGTTTTTCAATGTACCCAATCCTTCAGCTATAACATCCAAACCTTGATCCTGTATGAAATAAAATTGATCTTTCATGTCAGGGTTGCCACAGCAGGCTACATAGACTTAAATGTGATCCAATAACCCCAACCGGCACATTGTGATTTAAGATATTTCACCACTCATTGGTGCTATTATCCTATAAATACCCAAATGTCTGGCAGCATAACATTGACCGGGTTTAAAAGAAAGCGTGTGAGCATTGAGGGCAGGGGTGTCGAGAAAAAGATCCAAAAGACCATCCAAAGACAAGCTTCGAAATCAGGAAAGGGCAAAAAAGGCCCAGTAGTTCTACCTAGCTCATAAAAGTATTTAAACAAGAGGAGGTGCTAGAATCAAACAGCAGGTAGGTAAGATTTCACGACTAACTCAATAATCGATGTTTTATCCATACTTGCCTGTTGCATTCTCCGCATTTCGTACTCCTGCCTAATGCGATCTGATTCTTCAGTTTGTTGAAAATACTCATAATCCAATCTCCCATCTGGTATAATATATTACAACAAAATTGGTTAACAATTACAGGTTTATGATAACCTCGGTTAGATCAATTGTTACCTGAAGTTGAGTTGAATTTGATTCCAGTATATGAGGTGGAAGTTGCCCCACCACCAGTTTGTTTAGCTCCATTAGTAGCAGATGCATCACTTATAGCATCAATCTTCTCTTTCAGTGCAAAAACTAAATCATTTCGAACCTCGAGCTCTTCTTTTGAAAGCCCTTTGACCTACAACAAACAAAGTACTATATACATTAATAAGCATACCAGAAGGAGAAATTCAATAGAAGCAGTAGCATAAATGGTAGGTAGAATCTATCAAAGGATGGGGGAAAAAAAACACAAATGAAAATAGTGTTTTCCCTTCTTAAATCCAGGAAATGCTCAAGATATCTTACAAATGCATATATTCCACCAGCGTTTAGATCAATTAAGGCTGGAAGGCAACTATACAATGTAGACAACCTAATCTTTGGGAAACTGAAGTTGTCGTAAGCCTTCCCTCAAGTAATTGAAGAAAATAAGAATCAAAGTGCAGCTCAATTACACTCGTATCCTTGCCAACATTTTCTCAGGCACCAAGCAATATGAAAACTTATCAACAGACAACAATTGCATTCCCGCCTCCACACACTCAAAGAGAGATGATATAATAAAGATAAAATGAAAAAACAATTTAACCTTTTTAAAAGCAAGTCTCTGCAATTTAGGGAGCTCCTCCAGCAAACGAGCTTTCGTTCGTCGAATCTCCGCATTTATAGCAACGGCAGTAGCCCTGTTCTTCTGGGTGGCAGCCGCCTCGGATTTCTTAAAAATAGAAATTAAACTAAAACAGTCGGTGACCCACCAAAAGCAGCAAAGCAGGTTCTAAACTCAAAATTTTATTTATTAAAAATAAAAACATCGATGCCTTAAGCAGTAATTTTATTAGAAGTAACACAAAAAAAAACTTCAAAATTCAAACTTTTCTCTTCTTCACCTTTAACGTTTGCTACAATTTTCTTAAAATCCGAACGGAGATCGTAAAAGAAAGCAAAAAAAGAAAAGAAAAGAAAAGCAAACACAAAAACCAGCAAGCACCGTCTACGTAAAATAACTTCCATATGTTTTTTTTGTTCTTTTGCATCTCTTTCAATTTTCTCGGCAACCAAACAGAGCACGGACACTTCCAAAAGAAAATAGAAAAGCAACCCTTTTCCACCCACACATACACACGCACAAACAGAGACCTGGAAGGTCGCCTCGGCATCGGCCTCGATGACGGCATATAAACGAGCGAAAGCATCGTCCCCAGAAATATTTAAGTCCTTGTGTTTATCAATATCGTACTTCTCGTACTTCTTGCAAATCGCGTCGACGCGCGTAATTAAATTAACCACACTCGTTCGACTCATTCCACCGGGCCCTCTCAGACAATCTACGTGTGTATATGTATCAGAGTCTTTCCGGAGTTACCCGTTACAGGATTTCAAGGACCGAGAGAGAGAGAGAGAGATAGCAAAGTCGGTTCTGAGTGAACGTCTTCTTGTTGTGAAAAAGGCCGTCGATCATTGCTCCTCGAGAGTATCGATCATACATTTTGGAGAAGGAGAGAGGAGAGCTGGTATCTTGTAACAAAAGTTCAATTCCTTGTCTACATGACTCACGTCGTAACTCACGTCAGGCCTTTTTTATTTATTTGTTTGTTTGTTTTTATACAATATTCGTTTGATATTTTTTTATTTTTAAATATTTGCCATTGTTGTTTTTTTTTGAAGAGCAGACTTTGCTAAGATAATGACCAAGTTCTAAGGCAAACACCATAGCCTCTAGAGTACCTATAGCTTCTGCAGCAACCGGTTCCAGAGAGCAATACAAAGGTTTTTCCATAGTAGCCTGAATCTTACCTTCCCAATCTCTGATAATAACACCAAGTACCCCAAGTTTATTATTCTCCATATCAATTGCCACATCCCAGTTCACTTTAAGGGTGGGTTTGGAATTGAAATGAATTGAGTTGAGTTGAGCTGAGATGATAAAATATTGTTAGAATATTATTTTTTAATATTAAAGTTGTTTTAGGATTTGAAAAAGTTGAATTATTTATTATATTTTGTATTGAAATTTGAAAAATGTGTAATGATGAATTGAGATGAGTTGAGATGAGTTGGACTGAGTTGGAGATCCAAACGAAGTCTAAAAATACCTGCAGTACGTAGGAGCTATATATCCATCTGCACATAGCAGGTTGTAAAATGGATCTCTGTGTTTTCTGGTGTTGAGCCTCATGAAAGAAGTCATAACCCTGCTTAGCAGTGATAACAAGCTGGTTTGGATGTGTGAAAACACCATCATGTACCAACTGATTTCTTCTCCACCATATAGTTCTTGTAATTACTGCAAACAAATCAAACTCGTCTGAAGATAATAATTCCGCAAATTAGGAAACTACCTGGAGGAAATCAGTGTAGTCAGTGTTGCGTTTCTGCAAGTTGCATGCCAGACATCCTGAGCAGCTGGACAAGACCATAGAACATGAAGAGTAGTTTCTTCCAAATAAAGTTTTTTACAGTATTAGACACATTCATATTCCACAAAACTTTCCCCAGTACTCCAGCAGCATTCCTTTGATATGATGTTTATCCTTTATGTCGATCTGAGATAGCCTTTTGCAAATGGTAAGCACTCTTCACCGTAAACAATCCATTAGAAGCATACCAGATCCTTTTGTCTTCATGGCTAAGTACACTGAGAGGTTGTTGGCGGAGTAATTTGATCTCATCTCTAGGAAAAACATGTTGTAGTAGAGACATATTCCACAACCCTGTGTTATGATCAATTAAATCTGCTACAAGAGAAGTTTCAGGTAAACCACATGTTGGGGCATAAATTAAACCAGAAGAACACCCTGAATCCATTTGTCCTTCCAAACTTGCACCTGATTACCATTACCAATTCTCCACGACAGACCCTATTTGAAGCAAACCCAGAGCATAATGAAGGCTTCTCCACACATGATTTTTTTAGACATTATATGATGGGTGGGATTTGAAAATGTCACGTGATAATTCTTATACTGGAAAAATAACGGAAAGATGAACGATGATTTAAATTGATATATATATATATATATATATATATATTAAAAAGATTAATGTATAATGATAGAAAGAGTTTAAGGACCTGTCTGGACACTTGAATATTTCAGAATATCCATGAATAATACTAAAATCATTTATGAATAGTGGTAAAATAGTTTTAGTTAAAAATATTTTATTAGATTTTGGAAATAGAGAAAAAAAAATTGAATAAAAATATTATAAAGTAAAAAATTTGTTTGAATATAGTCTTTTAATATAATTTGTTTTAAAATTTGAAAACGTTGTATTATTTTTTGTGTTTTATCTGAAAGTTTGAGAAAATTTTAATGATTATGTATGATTAAATGGAAAAGTTAAAATTAAAAATTAAAAAATATTTTATATTTGAGTGATATTTAGGAAGTAAATATATGAGAATTTTTTAGAAAACCTTATCACCCAAACAAGGCCTTAAAACATTCAAAATGATTAAAAAAGAAACCCAAAGGTGATTCTACAATCAATCCTTTTGTATTTACAAAAGCATGAGATACTACATTTAGTCCTAAAGAGATTTTATAAAAATAAACTCATAAATTGATATGATTTGACGTGAAACGTCAGATTATAAAATTAATTTTATTGTAAAATAGATTTAAAGATCATATAAATTCAATTTAGTTTGAATTTATTTTTATAAAATTTATTTGTACCTGTAATATTTATCTTAACAAATATAGCTCAAAATATGTTTTTTCATTGGTAGTATGTCATTTATGAATACTATAAGACGTTTTAAGATGCAAGCTGCATCCACTCCTTAAAAGTAATATAGAAACTAATATAAAAAAGTTATTTTTTTGAGCTTCATATTTCCTTTATTATTTTTATAGAAAGTGCACTCTAATCCTATATAAATTATTTTGCCGACACTTGCTTTATTCTAGGCCTTTCAAAATAATAGACCATTGGAGCTGAGTCCAAAGCAAAATCAAACCGTTTGAAAGCCCGAATACTTTTTTCCTTTTTAAAATCATTTGTAATTTTATCGATGCCATGCTTTGTACTTTCTAGTCTTTGGTGGGGTTTGCTAATTCATCAAGCAAACTTTTGTTTTTTTTTCGGTTTCAGAAAGGCTTGGAATAGGGTTTGTGTTCCTAATTTAAAATTTGTGTTTTTATAATCATTTAAAAAAAATTATCTATAAACTGTGGATAACATGTTTAATAAAATGCTTACATCACATAATTTAATTTTAAAAAAATTTTAAAATTTAAATCTTACAAACTAAATCTTATCATCTAAATAATGTGAATTGTACATATGGGCGGCTCAATATATTTTGCAGACGACCATTAAGTACAAGACACTTTAATTTAAAAATATAATAATATTTAAATATTAAATAATAAAATTTTATTGAAATTTTTTTATATGCAAAAAAACTATTAATATTAATTGCTTAATTAAAAGATTTATTGAATTTACCGGTGGAGATGAAATCTAAACTATAGGGGGTAGGAAAGTCACCTCCAATAATGACCTCCTACCATTCTTTTGCCTAGAAAAGAACAAGATCTGGGAACTTGTCTACAAGTGCTCTTGGCAAATATTTTCTTATTTTTAAAACCATTATGGACCAGGACGTGCTCTTGATTTGGAAAGTGGCATGCATGGCATGCGCTATATAGCCGTCCCTGGTCGCATCAACTCAAGCACCTTTGCTAAATCATAAATTCTTGTGCAATTTTATGCACTTTAATGTGATTGGTTGTATCATTTTTTTAATATTAAATAATTATTTTGATCAATCACATCAATTAAATATGTAAGAAATATGTAAAAGTGGTTTTATATAGCAGAATTCTAGAAAACTCTAAATGCAGTCGATTTGTGCAAGCGTGTTGTAGTCGTCTACATGGATCTTTAATGAAACAGTTCATTTCATTTAATTTGAAGAAATGTTACATATAGTCGTAGAGTGCGCAAACATAACGTAATTATTTTGAAAAAGAGTAACATTTATTATTAAAAAAATAATTTTTTATGTGAGTATCATATTTACTCACTTTTTAAAAAAATATTGCACAGTATTTAAATACCCTACGACTACAAATATCATTTCTCTTTAATTTGAGATGAGAAATCCAAGCGGTGAAGTGATAAAACATAGGGTGGGAAGGGAAATTAGAACACCCATTTGATAATCTCTAATTTTCATTCTTTTATTTTGCTTTCTCACATTATTGTTAACAGGAAGGAAAAAAAACGACCGTATTTACAGTTTTTCAGAAACTAAAGAAATCCACTATTATGGTAATCCCATATGATGGGAAAAATGAAGGTTGAAGACTACTTTACAATTTTCCAAAAACGAAAGAAACCCACTTCTATGGAAATCCTATCTAAAGGAAAAAATGAAGGAAACAACCAACTACCATGAAAATTCCATTCGACAAAATCCACATAAAAAATGGAAAAAGAACTCAGTAAAATGGTAAAAAAATACCTCATCTAATAGAGAAACTCATTTCTTTCTCAAACAGCAGATCTGCAACTCTCACAAAAATCCTCTATGTTTGCGATGAAGTTTGAGAGAAAATGCTTAATCTCAGTGCTTGTTCTTTTTCGATGGACTATGCTAGATTGGTTTCTTTTCTTTTGGTTTTTGTTTTACCTGGCATGAAAACAGGCCACATCAGCCGACTACACCCAGAATTTAACTCCAAATCGACCCTTTTTAAAAAAATAAAAATAAAAAACAAAGAAGATTGGGATAAAAAAACGTTGTCTTTTTCTGGGTCACCAGCAAGAATGAAACTGGAAAAACGCTACCGACATTTCATATCAAATACAAATAGTCTTTCATATCTGGGATTCTTACAGTAACAATGAAAACATCTACATTGTAGGCTTAGAAAGACCTTATAAAAATAATTCAAAAACTGACATGATTTTATAGAATAAATCATATCAAATCACATTAATTTATGAGTTTATTTTTATAAAATCTTCTGACTTAAAACATTTCTGAAACAGAACTCCCCCCAACTCAAGCCACATTTGCTATACTATAGACAAGCCAAAATCTCAAGAACAATTTACAAACAGAGTATTTATTTTCTCGCAGCTGGCTAAATTTTTTCCAATCAATGTCTTTGGATCCACTTCTATGGAGATTCATTTTCGAAACTCAAACTTCTTGGTTTTCTTTCGCAGATACTCTCTATCTGCTGGGTTTTCGCCTCTAAACGATCTAATATTTCCCTTATAGTCCCCAAACAAATTCTTTGTTACTTGCTGCTCCCACCTTAGACATCTCACAATATTTTGTCACTATTCTTTTATCGAAGCACTCCTGTCTGAACGGGAGAGGGAATGGAAATCTGAAGCTGATAGTTCTCTGTAATCCTTACGGATGCTCCAAAGGATCTCTGCACACGTCCTCATTCTGGGCCGATTTTGTCTGTGTGGAGCCAAACACTGAGCGGCCAGTTCAAAAATCTTTTCAAGGGCTAGGTGATTTGCAGCACTGCATTCCAGCTTTGGGTCCAAGGCTGAAATAGCATCTCCATCGGTAAACTTCTTCATGGCCTGCATTATGGAGAAGAATTTTATATTCTTGTAGAAAGCTCCCATGTAACTTAAATGACCTATCCAGTTAAAGTAGATAGCAAAGCTGGAAAAATGTTGAATAGAGACTATGTGAGAAACATTTGATGGATGTGTGTTGCATAATCATACATCAAGGATTTTTGTGGAAGTCTTGAGCATTTTCCCCCTCAAGAAATTTATGTGCCTAACTAATCTCATAAAACCGGTTCTATAAGAGATAATTGTTCATTCTTTATAAATATGCTCAAGACCCTGTCCACAGTCAATGTAAGATTATTCCTCAATACCCTCCCATACATGCAGGCCAGTATTTTTTTCTGGTCATTGTCACGAGATAAGTAGTGTAAGCCTCCATTCATCCTGTGGCAGGCTCTGATACCATGAAAAAATTTATGGTCCTAACTCATCTCATAAAACCGGTTCTATAAGAGAGGATTATTCATTCCTTATAAACATGTCCAAAACTTTGTCCACCGGCAATGTGAAATTATTCTTCAACACCCCTTTCCATATAAGATTATTGATGAAAACTAAATAGTGACCAAAGAAGAGAGCAGAAGAGAATCATACCCATCTTGCTGTTATCCGCTCCTTGAGTTCCCGTTTTGTTTCAATTGGACGTCTGCCTGTGACTAGTTCAACCAATAATACACCAAATGAATAAACATCACTCTTTTCAGTTAGTTGATAAGTTCTGAGATACTCTGGATCCAAGTAGCCAGCAGTTCCTTTAACTTGGGTAGACACATGGGTGGCACCTGAATCACTGTCAGCTGCCATTCTAGCAAAACCAAAGTCGGCTACCTTTGCTCTTAAGTTTTCTGTGAGGAGAATGTTGGAAGATTTTATGTCTCTATGAATGATAGGGTGATCTGCAAGGAAACCGACACACAATCCAGTTAGAAATAGATTCTAACGATGATGCTCTTAAACTCGAAACAACTTAATTTTTTACAAGACAAACTGAATTGGCTCACCACCAAAAACATACCTGTATACATATGAAGATAGGTAATGGCATGAGCCACATCAATTGCGATATCTAACCGTGCAGCAAGGTCCAGAACGTCGGCATGAATACCTGCATTAGTTCTCCTATCAGATTTCAGCAACTCGGCAAAAGTGAAATTACAAGCCACAGAAAGAGAACTCACAATCCAAGTGTTCTCGGAGGGTTCCATTGGGAACGTACTCCACGACAACAATCCTTTCATCTTGGTGCTCCAAACATCCATAAAACCTGACCAAATTCAAATGTTCCACCTGCGCCAGAGTTCGGATCTCACTCTGGAATTCCACCCCCAAATGCTTATCATATACACTCTGCAAACAAAGAAATGTAACCAAAGTAGTAGTGGTTAAACCCAGACATGTCAGAGATTTGTCAGACCCAGAAAAAGGAATCCATCCTAAATAACTTTGATCAAACCTTCTTGGCACGTTTTACTGCAACAACGGTTCCATCTTCGAGTCTTCCCTTGTAGACTGTCCCAAACCCACCTTGTCCGATCTTGAAAGAGGGGGAGAAATTCCTCGTGGCCTTCAAGATATCTTCCATGGAAAATTGTACACGACCAGGCTCTCGTACATGTGTCGAGTTATTTGAGCCGGCATAGACTCCAAGATTCGAACTACGTCTTCTCTCGCTACCAGCTCTTGAACCATCAGACGCAACTAAGAAATCAACAACTCAAAAGTTCATTTTAACTCATCTCGCGAATGCAAATGAGTTCGATTTAGCATAGCACTGTAAACCCATATCATTATACCAACAAAAGGAAGAAGATATTAAAACGCCAGATTTACATGAAAAACCGAAAAAAAAAAACGATTTTGTTTCATTTCTCAATGATTTCTCAGCAATCTAACACAGGTGTCAGGAATTAGTCAAAAGATCGAAACTTCCGGTCTCGTATCGAAAATATCAGAAATCTCAAAAAATCTAGAAAAATAACTGCAAAACTTCTCAAATTAACTTTATACTATTTCTTTCCTTTTAGTTTCCAAGTCTTTGAGAAAATTGGAATTTTACCAGAGGGAGCTTTGAATTCCTCAGAGTCCCCGACGCTATAGGTAGAGCTCTTGGTCTCCGGCGGAGTAAAGCAGGCCACGAAGACTCCGGCGACCGATCTAGCAGCGACGGCAACGCGGCTCCGTCCGCTAGAGCTGGAGGTCCCGGCAGTGGAGACGTCAGAGTATGCGGAGCTGGGAGAGTAGGGGACGCGTTCGGGCGTTCTCCGTGCGCCAAAGGTAGACTTCCGGCCACCGTAGGGTGAGTTTGGACTTTTCATTGGGAGGGAGGGAGAGAAAGTATGACTGAAGGACGTGAAAATGGCGGGTCGTTGAGAAAGGGCGTTTAGTAAGACTTTAGATTTATGAGGGGGTACAGACTAACGTGCGCCTGGTTTGTGCGTGTGTTAATAACAACCAATAGATTAGAATTCAGCATGTTGACGGCAACGTATTCATGCCGCTGGGGGTGTGGGGAAACGTATTGATGGCAATCAACTGTGATCGCGCATGTTGAATTCAGCATTGAATGCCAAAACATTGCATGTTTGGAGCGTAAGAGCGAAAATTTTTAATTTTAGATAAAAATTAAAAATATTATTTTAAAATTAAAAAAAATTAAATTATTAATTATATTTTTTTTGTAAGAGTTTAAAAAAATTGTAATAATGAAATAAAAATTTTATGTCTCATTCCATGTCTCAAACATATCCTAAACTGACCCAAGGATGCTTGCTTGGTCAATTGTGTTTGTATTATTTTCAATTACTTTGGTATCTCTATTCATAATTTGTTGACTTTTTTTTTTTTTTTAAAGTGAAGTTTATCTCTAAGTTATATGTTAAAAGTATGTTTTGTAATCACCAACCTTAGCCATTCTGAATGCTTGTAAAAAAGAGAGATATGGTAGTCGGGTGTATCCGTGACACATTTAAATATCAAAATTAGAAGATATTAAGTGTTGGAAAGAAGAAGATGAAGTGTAGAAAGTGAGTTCAAAGTGGTTAACCTCCTCTCGTTACCAACCTTTTTGTGCATATAAATAATTATTAATCTCAAACTTAAGTATGTCTGAAAGGATAATTACAATAATCTATTCAAAAGAATTATGCCTAATTCTTTGAAACTTGAATTATCCATGTTAAAGTCTCATGACATATATAGCTAAATATCCTTCACCTATATTCTTTTCTTTTTTTAAAGGAAAATCTAATAGGATTGTTTGGTTATTTCAAGTTAAGATTGTGTTTAGACAGTGAGGTATTTTTAAATATTTTGTGAATAGTAATAAAATAATAATAATAAAGTATTAAATAGTAATAAATAATAAATAATAAATAATAATAAAATAATTAATAGTAGTGCGATATTCTCATAATATCTAAAAATACATGAATATCCAAACAAATGAATTGTGCCAATTACAACTTCGAATTGCATTTATAATTAATTCCTTGTTATCTTTGGTTGTTTTTCAAATTTTTTAATTTCCTTTTTAATATTTGGCGTTCTTAGAAATCATGATCTTAGTGGCACATTTTAAATTAGTAGAAAAATGAATTTTAGATTAAAAACTTAAAACTTACTTTACCAAGTGAGTTTATTAAAAAGAGAATGCTTCATCCCAAAAAAACTATAATAAATATTTTTCAAATTAATATAACTTGATATAAAATGTTAAATTATAATTATTTTATTAAAAATAAACCAAATATATCGCGTTAAATAATCTTTTTCTTTTATATATATATTTAGATATAACTCATTTCAAAATCGAAAAAGTAAAATGAAAAGAAAAGAAACATTATTTGACGGTGGGATGAAACAGAACATAATTAATGATGGGTCATGATTCGAAGTTTCCTGTAATATTTATTATTACAATAGAGTAGTAATTATAACAAATCACGCCATCGTATTTAAATATTTCTGGATGTAATTATCTCACTTTAAATTATAATTTTTTTTTTTTATTCTTCGAGGTATTTAATATGCAAATATATTTATTCAAATAATATTTAATTTACCAACGACACAGTCAAACTCAACATTTTTCTTTTGATATCTGATTGGTCCACGTGTATATTACACTTCTTCACGCTTTATTGCAGCATTTATCCACAATCTAGAACAGCTAGAAGAATGGTTCTATCCGAAGAAAAAAAAGACAGGAAAAAGACAGAAAAATAATAAAAACAAAAAGAAAGGAATTGTTGCAATAGTTTAGATTTCTAACGTTCACCCTACGCTTAATGATTTTGTATTAGCAGGATACTTAAGTTAAGTTATAATAATCATAATTAATTTGTCATTATCAGAATTAGCTCTTTTTTCTACCAAGAAATTTGAAAAATTAGTTGAGCAAGAATCCTCACAAAGCTACCTCGAAAGAGATATATAGTGATTGGCTGGCAGGAAAAAAAGTTCTTGTACTGATTAGGTTGGGTGTTTGGTCTCCGAATTCGTTAAACCAATATTGATTAGGAGAAAGAATATTGATCAGACTATAAAATTATTTTTATTATAAGACAGATCTAATAAATATTATCGATAACTTTCTAATAAATATCGAGATTACAAAAGCTAAACCATTTTAATAAAAAATAATGCTCAAGTTTTTAGAAACTATATAGAATTGCCTCGAAATTAGTCTCTCTTTTGGTTGAGTTTATATCATAGTATAAATTCTTTTGTGACTAAAACATTTCTTTTATAGTTAATTTATTGAAATAGCTAGAAATTAAAGCAAGAAAAAATATATTTTAAAAAATAAAATAAAATGTAATATTTTTATTTTGAGACGAAAAGTAATATTTTAAAATATTGTTACAGTCACAAAGATATTTCATAAAAATAAATTCACAAATTGATTATGTGGTTTCATATAATACGTTAGATTTATTTTATAATAAAAATAATTTTATAATATGATATATCATATCAAATTATATTAGTGTATGAATTTATTTTTATAAAATCTCTTTATAATTAAATTATTTATCTTTTATAATAACAAAGCCATATTTGTGAGTCTATGTCTATTTAGGCCTCGTTTGTTTTCGAAAAATATTTTATCTCATCTCAATTTCATCATTACACCTTTCTCAATTCCAATACAAAATAAAATAAACAATTCAACTTTTTTAAATTTATCTCATCTTCTCTCACCTAATCATTATATTTTTTCTAAATTTTAATATAAAATAAAATAAACATTTCATCTAATCTTATCTTTAAAAATAAACGAGACTTTAAAACAAAAGTAGGTATAGAATAATTGATGTCCACTTTTAAAGTCAAACTTCTCCGCTTACACCTTGGCAATGTTGGCATGCTTCTTAATTTATGATCGTTAAGGAGTAGTACTATAAGACGAAGTGAATGCCTCTCTCTCATCATCTTGGAAGAATGCCATACAAGTTTGCACAGATAAGTTTGAATAATGAGATGAAAATTTTTAATTTTAAATAAAAGTTTAAAATATTATTTTTTTAATATTATTCTTATTTTAAAATTTAAAAAAATTATAATAATAAAATAAAATAAGATAAAAATACTGTATATCATCCAATTTACCAAACCTATCTATAAATTGTAATAATAAAGTTGTAATGAAGAAGTCTAGAAGATAGACTTCAGAAAATAGACTTCAGAAATCCATCCCAAGGCACGATTTTGTCTACATCCTTTGAAGGACCATCCTACTTTAATTTCTCAAACACTTAGGAACCTAACATGTACCACTACTTTACGACTTATTTGGATATATAAATCATTTCATTTTATTTTATATTATTTTAATATTATAATTTTTTTAAAATTTTTATATAAAATATAATAAATAATTTAACTTTTTTAAATATTAAAACAATAATAATATCAAAAAATAATATTCTAATAATATTTTATTCAACTCATCTAAAATTATCTCATCTCATCAGATCATCCAAACGAGTCCTAATAGCATTTCTCACCATGCATGTCAACCATAATTCTTCTATTACTTTTTTTAACGAGACATCAAATAATTGGTAGATAAATAAAAACTAGACGACGGTCTAAAGAACAATATATAACTTACATGCAGACAATAAATTTTCCCTTTTTTTTTTGGCTCAACAAAAAGAGAAAGCATGAGAGCTTTGATTAGAAGCCAAACAGATATTGTATTTTTGCAGATATGGTGGACAGTCATCTTTAAATAAAGTAATGGAACTTCAATTAAGTAGAGAGTGAGGAAGTAATATAGTTGGTTGAGGATTGCCATAGTAATAAGAAACCACCTCTCCTAATCAATCTCTCTTTTTGAAGAGTAAACATCACAGACAGTAGGTGATTTGATACGTCCATCCCTCTGTGCATGACTTCTGTATTTCTTAATCATGTATCGAAAACTAAAAAATATCCAACTCCAAGACTATCAAAAAAATAAGTGATCAAATGCATGTATTTCTGTTTTGTGTGTTGATTAGCATGTGTCTATCAATACTTCCATCCCTCTGTGCACTTCTGTTATTTAGATGACATGAAATTATTGTTCCTAAATTGCAAAAGATAAAGGTCCATATATCATACCTTATATATATGCTGCTAATGTGGAGATAAATTTGACCCGTGACTCACAAAACTCATAAACCTTTACTACAAGGAAAATGACTGCTTAACCCTAATTTCTAAGAACGTACCACTTCTCAATCAAACAGATCCAAATCTGAAAAATGACAAGCATCTATGTAATATCTCATTATCATCTCATTAAAAGGTGAACTCGATTTAAAATTGAGATAATCGAACAATTCTAAAATCCCTTCTTCTCTATTAAATCTCTCTTTTGATAAAAGATATAACTAACCATTGATCCAAAAGTCCTAAAGTTGTTGGATACTAATTTGGTTAAACATGTAACCCTCAAGAGACCATAACAAAATCATCGAAGTGTCGACATTGATCATGCCAGACCCAAAGAATTTCAATGATTTTTTTCTTATAGTAATACCTCACATACTAGGATAACCGGTCTTCTCTTGTGGCACTAAATTACCAAACAACAAAATGTAACTGTTTTTCCATGGAAAAAACAAAAAACAAAATTAAGCAATAGTTCATTGTAAAGCAAAAATGTGTGCTTGATCAGTAGTGTTTAAATTTGAAATCAATTAATTATCACTTATAGAAATATGTGTGTGTAATGAATGAGACCCATTTTTTTAATTGACATCAATTTTATATTTTTTTTTCTTTTTCTAAAAAATTTATCGTTTGTGCTGATAATCTTAATTTCTAATATAAAAAGCCTTTTATTTCCTATCTGTCTATGCATATATAATTATATACACATGTATATAAATTGGGTCCGGATCACCCAATTACTACTAACAGATGGTTGATTACGATCCTTTGGGGGCCGTGTGGACCGTTAACCATCCCAATAGGATGCTCAACTACTAATCCCAAATCTCTTTTCATCGAGACCCACGGGTGTTTCTTTCCATGAGGACTCATTATAATAGCCAAGTCTTCATCTTAATTGGGATCTATAGAAATGTTGACAAACTATTGTTGCGATATATAGTTTGACACATCTAGTATTGAGGATAGAAGAAAAGGATTCCTTTCGGTGATGAGGACTTGACAACATTAAGAAAAATGTTATTCATCGATCGTGTTTTTAACTATCATATTTTTACTATCTTCTTACATAGCTTTAAATAATTGGAAAATAGATAAAAGATAATAAATAATTTTCTAATCATATAATGGATTATCAAGAAAAGACAACTATGGTCAACATTACAACGAATAACACTTCTCATAAATTAACCATTATCTAAATTGTAGCCATTAACATAAGGTATGAGCTAGAGAAGCTATGAGAGCTATATATTTCAGAATTAAAAAGAAATGTAATATGCATGCACATTAATGTTATATATACTTTTAGGATATCTGAGTATCAGAAGTTTCTTTTATTGAAATGAAACATGACTCAAAAAATATTAGGTCAGATTTCAGAGTACTCAAAATAGGTGTTTTAACTCATATAACTGAGGCCTGCAACATGTGATGTGAACCCGTTATGTCTTTGTCTTGTTTTTCAATTGTGGCAAGAGCTCATTTTCAAACACATAAAGACCAAATTGCAAATGCAGAAACATTTATCCTCTAACCTCCTTTATTCTAAGTAAGAAGCTTTACAACATTCTCTTGTTACCTCAGATTGAGTTTATCCCTAAACCTTGGTTAAAGTTTGTGTAAAACTTTGTTTGTTTTAAAGAATCCAAATATGTTAAGAACCCATGTCAAACCGTTGTAGAAACTTGATAGAGAGAGCGTATTTGTAGCCTTTGGAGAGAACAACGTAGCGATTCAATCTTCTACGTCCAATATTAGTTTAATAAGTCCGGCATTCACAAGGTTGGTCTGGACGCTAATAAGTCCTCTAATATTAGCTTAATCATGAAGGAGGAACTAGTGAGTTTGTGGTGAAGCTTAATTCTCTTGTTGAAACCGAGTAACTCAACTTTGTAAGTTTTTCTCTTAAACTTTTTATTATACGTTAGATGGTTATGTTGGTGATTGTATAAAATTCTTCTTGAAAGGAATAATAGTGTTTGTGTTCATAGTTGGTTTGAGGTTTTGGTTGCCATCAAATGGTGTTGATTTTGTTAGCTTTGGTTTAGAGTAGATAAGAGATGAATTTTTCATAATTTGTGTGCCATGCTTAGATCTTTGTTTCTAGAGTATATATGAGTTTTATCATGTTAATATTTATGATCATGTGTAAGGATTGAGGAACAATAAGCATGCATGTTTTGGTTAGAGATTGTTTTGCACTTAGATCTCTGAGTTGATCTTCATAAAGAAAGGATACCCATGTATGATATAATACATAGAGATTTAGGCTTGATTTATAAATGAGAGTGGACCTATGTGTAAGAAAAATCATCAAGGTGCATAAGAATGTGAATCAAAAGAAGTAGGGTATTCAAGCATATTTTGGATTCCAAGCTTTAAGTTTGCATCTTTGAATGGTGGTATGTAACCCAATGGTTCATGTCCCAATACTTCAATCACTGCCAAATCCTAAGCGAAGGTTGAGGCATCACAGGGTGCTATCAAAGTGATTACGTCTTTGGGTAAATCTACATATCCCTAGGAAATGGTACTAAAGTATAGGCTTGAATCACCAGAGTTATGAATAGGCTTGAACTGTGTAAGTAGGGGGATGGATTCTAATCTGATGCACGGAAGCCAAAGTGTTTCAGGAGTAGAAGGAAACACATGGCCCGTGGCAGAAGTGAAGAGAATACTCCAAGCCTCCAAGGACTCATAAGCAAGGAGAGCAAAATTCTTCGATGGATGGGGGACATGCAATAAGAGGCCATCCGACAATTGATGGAAACAAAGAGAACAACAAGAGTTGTTTCAGAGGCAGACGCAACAAGGACAAGCTAATAGGTGGGAGCAGCTAAGGGTAGAGAACCGAGAATGCCCTTATGAAAAGTTCTTAGTATATCGACACCCAAACTTTAAGGGTACGGAATGAGCATTAAAAGTGAACAAGTGGCTGATCGATTTGGATAGAACTTTTCCAAAAAAAAAAACCAGATAAATGTATTTTTTGAAGGGAAATGATATCCTTACCACCATTTACTACTTATATCATATTTAAAATTTTTTATTTTTTTATCATTTTCTTTTAACTATTTTTTTAACATCCTTAATCATTAAAAAAAAATTAAAAAAATATATAATTTTACTAATAATCACTTCCTTAACCATTAAATAAAATAAAAAATTAATAAAAAAATCAAATAAAAAAAGAGTAATAAATAAGTAGTAGGAGAGTAGTAATCTTATCATTTTCCTTTTTTAAATAGTCTTGACGTTGAGATATCTATCCCAATTTATCTTAATATTTAAATATTATTTAAATATTTAAATATTTAAAAATTTATCCCAATTTTTTCATTGGTGTTACTCAGCCGCTTCATTCTGACCGACTATTTTGTCAATTTTTAACCTTTCAATTTTTTCGTTGGTGCTACTCGGCCGCTTCATTTTGACCGACTATTTTGTCTGCTCGACGTGGCATGCTTGTGTTTATTAAAAGAGGAAAAAGCCGAAATGAAATCTTGACTGGGCTTGTTCACGTCGGTTTCTACTCTTTTTTGTTTTTCTTACGGTATTCAATTTTATTAATTACTCACTTATAATGAAAAAAAACTGTGATTACACATCGATTCCCACCTTATCTGTAAGAAACGTTACCTTAGAAACAAGCAGAGGCGGCATGGTCTCGAGCTTCAACTTGACTGAGCGTGATGACAGAGGAAGAGAAGGCAGACGAGTGGGGTTTTGGCCTCAAAAGCTTTCTCTGGCATGGTGGGTCTGTCTATGATGCATGTTTGCATCCAACCAGGTATAAAAACCAAAAAAAAAAAAAAAAAAATCAAGTCATAAGTTGGATTCATAAAAATATTTTTTCAATCAATTTTTCCTGAAAAAGATTTTACTGTTAACGCTGCCATACTCTTTCTCTCAAATGGGTATGCTTTCAGGGATCATACTGCAGGTCTTTAATGGTTTGCTTGGGGAGGGGATTTGTAATAGGACAAGCAGAGTAAGCTTGGGGAAGGGATTATACCGCAGGTCTTTTATGGTCTTTTGGGGCTTGATTCTTGGGCTTTGAGAGTCGATATCTAACAAAAAAGGAGCAACTTTTGCAAGACAAAGAGCACTGGTTGGTAGTGTTTATGAAACAGAGCATACCAAACGAAGACCACAGCATGAAATCTTTTTATTTCTCTTTTCCTCTACGAATGACATTAGCTGCTTGGGTTCAAACTTTCTATCCCTCTCACTCTCGGTTTGAGAATGGACACCGACGAAGACGATAACTTCTTCTCTTTCCTTTTTTCTTTTTCTTTTTTTTCTTCAAATAAAAAACCACGTGGCAGCCTGCCACGTAGAAGAGCAAACCGAGTTGTCACGAGAAGCACGTACTAGTATTTTTCTCTTCGTATAATTATTATCTACTTATTATAATTTTTTTAAAATTTAACATAATAATTTTTTTTAAAAATTTTAAAAAAAATATTAATAATTATATTTTAATAATATTTTAATTTTATAATTTTTTTATTTAATTTCTTCTCTCTTATTTTTTAAAATCTTATAAAATATTTTAACTCAAATTATTTAATTACTATTTACAAATTTTTTTATCTCATTTTATTTTATGTCAATATCTAAACGAGATCTAAATTAATAAAATATTTCCGTTTAGATAGTAATGTATTATGATAACACTTAATTATTATTTATTATTTTATTATTATTTTTTACATTTTTTACTACTTTTTATTATTTATTATTATTTAATATTTTATCATTATATTTTTACTATTTTTTACTACTATTCACAAAATGAGTATTACTACTCATCATTTCAATTCTTATTATCTCATCATTATTTGATGCAGCATTAAATAATTTGAAACTATTTCTTATATTTCATTTGTATATTTATCATCTAATGTTACATTATAAGATGATTCATAAGATAATAAGAAAATGATAAAAAAAATAAATAATAAATAAATTTTTTCTTCACAAAATATATAAATTGACTTTACTATCCAAACACAACCCTAATCTCCAAGTTGAATATTCTAACGCGTTATAAATCCAGCAATTAAAATATTTCTAACAAAGCCCTCACATCAATCTCTCCGCTGTTGGAAGATATTGCAGATGATCTGCTACTGTCGCTGTCCATGTGAAGATCAACTATATCAATCCACTAAATTTTGTTTTTTTTTTTTAAATTCAGCATTCAGTCCTGTGATCTCTTACTGCTATTTAATACATAGATCCATAACCGACAAAAAAAAAAAAAAATCTTGATCAATATCATGACACTCTAAAGACGAATTAGGAGCCATAATGACTATGCTTGAATTAAAAAACAATTGATGGAGAAATATATTGCTATGGTCCAAAGTAGGTTCATGGTTGATGAACTTCCTCTTTATTATCTAATGATTTTTTTAGTTCCATTTTAGTAACTTTTCAACGGGATTCTTGTCTTTTCCGTTTACTTAAAAGTGCTAATAGATAGGATTAGGTAAAAGATCCAGCCACCGTCTAAGGTCCTTCATTGGCCAAGGTCCCCCTTAAAAGAGTATGATTCAATAAAAAAAAAAAAAACCTGTTCATATGAAAGCCATTAATTTCATTTGATTAAGTTAAAGGCAATGGAACAAAAGTTTAGATTCCTTTTATTTAGAAAGCTGAATTAGGTCCCGTTTAGATGATTAGTTGAGTTGAGATGAGTTTAGTTTTTTTATAAATAGTAATGAGTTGAGATAGTAGAATGAGTTTTGTGAGATCTATTTAAGATGAGTTTAGATGTGTTTGAATATTAAGATGAATTTATATGTATTTATGAAAAATTGAAATAGGTTGTGGGTCTCGCATGTAAAGATGTGTTGAGTTGAAAAAAATTATGAATCACACGTGTAAAGAGATTTTGAGTTAAAATGAGTTTAGTAATTTGAGAATTAGGTATTTGAATCATTGTTGTGAATACCGTACCGTACCGGCTACCAGACCGGTACAGGTACACCATATGTTTCGTACCGGTCATACCGGCCAATATTTCGGCCTGTGTACCGGTCTGTACCAGTCGATATTTCAGCCTTATATTTTTTTTTTCATATTTTCAAACTACAAGTTTATTTTTTGACCCTTAATTCAGATTAGACAATTTATAATTTATATATCTATGTATTTATATATAATTTATTTATATATAGACTATTATTTTGAAATATAATTTATATATATAATTTATTCATATACCGAAATATTATCTCGAAACGGTACCGGTATCGAAATATTTCGTTCTAGTGGCTCGACCGGTACGGTATTCAAAACATTGGTTTGAATATTAGATTCAGTTTAAAATTAGACCGAACTAAATTGATCTCAATTCAATCTAAATTCTAAACGAGGCCTTAATTTGCATAGGGTTCTTTACTTATTAAGAAAGCTGAATTAATTTATTAATAGACTGATTCAGCTAATTATCTAATTAAGATCTAATATATAAACAAAAATTATTAGATTGGTTAACAATATAATGAAAATACAACATATTTGTACGCCGAGACTACCAATAAATTGCTGGGATAACTAAAAATAGTTAGGATATGTTTGGGAGCAAAGATGAGAAATCTCATCTCATCTCTATCTCATCTCATCATTACATCTTTTTCAAATCCCCATACAAAATATAATAAACAATTCAACTTTTTCAAATTCTAATTTAACTTTTTCAAATCTCAAAACAATAATAATATTAAAAAATAAAATTTTAAACTTTCATCTTAATACTATTCACAAAATTTTTAAAAATTCTCATCTTATCTCATCTACCAAGCATAACCTTAATGTTCATACGTACACTCTAATACTTACCGTTATTGTTTTAAGTTGCGAGTAATGTTGTTTATCATTTTAATTTTTATCATCTTATGATATGATATTAGATGATTCGAAATTATTTATTATATTTTACTTGTAAATTTATCATCTAATGCTACATCATGGGATGATGAGAAAATAGATTGTGAATAGATTTTTTTCTTTATTTTATTGAAATTGTTTATTTTAAGGAATGCGAGTGCGTTTAGATGTTGAGATGAGTTGGATTGAATTGAATTGAGATAATAAAATATTGTTAGAATATTATTTTTAAATATTAAAATTCTTTTGGGATTTGAAAAAGTTAAATTATTTATTATATTATGTATTGAAATTTAAAAAAATTATAATGATGAGTTGAGATGAGTTGGGCATCCGAACGAAGTCAAGTTGAAAATATGGATATAAATATTGAAAAAAAGTTGAAAAAATAAATTATGATAATGATCAATTCAATCTCAGAAACTGAAAGCATCATCTCAAAGGGGAGCTATTGAGAAATTCATTAATCAAATTCAACCAAGAAATTAACAACTAAATGGGCAATTAAGAGTAGTTTTTAAGAAAAAGTATATTACTTTATAATATATGTTTTTTTTTTTCAATTTCATGTTTGTTTTCAAAGATAATATAAGATAAGTTAAGATTAAAAGTTAAAAGATTAAATAAAAAATTATTAAAATTATTTTTTAATATTATTTTTATTTTAAAATTTAAAAAAATTAAATTTTTATTTTTATTTTATATAAAAATTTAAAAAAATTATAATAATCTGACGAGAAGTTATCAAAATCTTGAAAGGAAACCAGGCCGACATTAGCTCCAGAAGATGTTGAGACTTGATAGGTCAGTGATTTTGCCGTCAATTTGTACACCCGTCAACTTGTAAATACTGCTCAGTACAATTAAGTACATATCAAGAGAAATTCGTCAACTTGTACACCCGTCATGGTGTCAGCCATTTGAGGGGAGATATGAGTGGAGCGCACACAGTGCAAGAGAGTAGAAGGAAACAAAAGCGAACCTTTCTTCAACTTTTCTTTCCCTACTCGACTTCTGCAAGAATTTCTCTCCTTTTTCTAGCGGTAATATTCTTAGTTGATCAATCTGTTACTTACAGAATTCTTTTCTTTTTTTATCAATTAAGATTATTATTTCCATGCACATGCCTTTCAGTTCTCTATCTATCTGTCTCTTTGACCCAAGTTCGTATCTGGGTTTTGTTGTTTTCTTTTTTGCGAATTAAACTGAACGTGATTGAAGGATATGGGGTTTGAAAGTTACAATTTGTTTGTTAAATCGTCCTTTTAATTTTCAATAGATTTTGGGTAATGTTTTTTCTTTGTGGCTGTATCTGAATTTGGATAAAGTTGTTTGAATCAGTCATTTTTATTTGTGGTTTTTTTTTTCTTTCCTCAAAACTTCTGGAACCTGTAACGAATTAAACACTGATTATTACGAGTTTTGCTGGATGCGTAGGAAGTAATTCAGACGAGCATGTGGGTGCTCAGATTTCATTACACTTTGAAAAGAAGTTTGTTTATAGTCATTTACGTTTACATATAGACACTCGCTTTTTGTTATATTTTGAAAACTTGAAACTATGGTGCCTTGTAATCCATTTGAGATGAGAAGGGTGGTGGCAGTGCCCAGAGCTAGCTAGTTCTCCTTAAAATGTGTTGACGAGTCTGAAAGCCCTGATGCTACTTTATTTGTTAGTGATTTAGACGTGACAAGTATGGAATATGCATCAAAACTCCTCATTTTGTGCTTTAGAGCAGATTAATTCGAACTTGGAGGCTATTTGAATTTGATTCTGCACATGTGGCATAATTTTATAAAGAGATTTTATCGGGGTGGTTTCACCAGTTTTAATAGAATGGTAGTTGAAGGTTCAGTTGCCAACGTCTGCAAAAGGCAGGAGGGACTTGTAGAGTTGTATGTTAGCTATTGGGCTTCTTTTTTTTTCTTTTTTTTTTTTGTTACCTATTGGACTTAATTAGGTAACAAGCTCAGTTTTCCTTTTCATTTTTATATGCTGAGTTTCTAGGCTGTTGGCTGATGGTTATTTGTCATCAGTCAATCAACTTATCACCACTTTGCACTTCTGAATTCAGGTTACAGATTCTAATCAATGTAACCAGCATACCCTCCTCCATGCAATGAAGCTAGTCATTCTAGACATTGGCGCGCTAGTTAGTTTTGTGACTTAAGTATTTTCTTACAAGTTTCTTGCCAACTGTGTCTGGATCCTCCATCTTCAAGTCTATGGCTAGCTTAATTTTGATATTTTTCCACTTGTTTCTGGCCGTGTTTGCTATCCTATACTCCCATGTCAGTTTTTTTACATCTTTGCTCTGGGTTTTGTCAATATAGAGAAAATTGGTGCTTGTAGTAACATCTGTTTACTTTGAATGTGGCATTTGGCCGTAATCCAATGCCAATAACAGAATTGTTGAACCAATCAATGGTAATTTTGGGTGGATAACAGAATAACTTCAAGGGATGGGAGGTTGCTGCTGTTCTTCCAGAAAAGCTCATCTGCATGGAACACCAGTCTATTACTATGTCAGCAAAATCTTCTCTCTAACTATACACGACTGGCATTATTATTGTTTTGTGCTTCCCTTCTCGTTCTTGACTTGCTATCTGTGTACTATATATTGCAGCTGCTCTATTTATTGCCCCAATATCATTTGCTGCTATTTTGATTGTTTGTATAAACACGGGGTTTCAAAATAAACCCCAAAATGGAAATGAATTTGTAAAATTGCCCAATTTCTCTTCTAGTTTTTCTTTATTTTATTCAGATACATTGAAACGTTTTCCTTCTTAAAGGCTTGTATGTTTATCCTGAATTTGTTAGGTACTTCAATCATCTAGGATCTGTAATTCAAGAAGCTTTTCTGAAGTTGTTATAGCTAATTTTAGTCTCTGAAACATTACTGGTTTACAGCCAGGACTCTCCTTAGTGTCCTGTATCTTTTGGCAGAAATTGTAGATTTCCTTTCTTATTACCACCACCTTTTAGATTTAAAAATACTGCTAGAGTCTGATAACAGGTGGCCTCTAGTACTGCAAAGTTCTATATGATCAAAAAAGTCTTGATCATGGTCTTTCTAGATTTTCAGAAAGGTTTATGATCAGACTACATGTTTCTACACTTCTCTTGTCCTCATAAGTATTCCCCCTTGGCAAGTCCAATTACATTCCCATTGTGCGAGGGAGTCTCTGCCCTCCTTAGTGACTTCACATTGGCACTATGAACCAGATCACATCTGATAACATGAATATTGCTGCTGGATTTCTGCTGGATTCCCCACCTGACATTTGAATGAGGGTGACTCCACCCCAATTGCTGGCCCGGTTTAAGTTCGGATTGGAAACCTGATTGGACATAATCCTTTTCAACCAATAAGATAGTTTGCATTTCAGATATGAGTGGTAGGATCAACTTGACCCCACAGTAATTGGATCCATTCTGGCTTCCTTTGTCTGTTGTATTTTGAGAGTGGGAATGGCTTCTTTTTCTACAGTTTTCTTTGAGAATGCAGTTGATCAAGACAATTGAGCTTTATGATTAGGAAATTTGAGCTTTAAACTTACTGAACACTGAAGAGCATGCCCATTTACAGCTATTTCAGCTAACTATCTGTACCCATCATGAAGTGTTTAAAATCTGTAATCAAGTTGTTTTGTTACCAATATATAATTTAACTAAAATCATCTTTGACGTGTTCCTTGTGCAAGGACCACTGGAGTAGAGAGCAGTACGCAAGTTTAATTTTGTCTGCTTGTCTGCACTCCGCAACAAGTTGTCCCTCAAAATCATATCAGATGCCCTTCAAGAATAACAAAGAAACTTAAGTATAGAATTAAGTGTTAAACGGATTTAGAAACTGGAAGCACAACTGAGTTGTGCAGAATTTCCTGAATCTGGGATGATGAAAGCTATATTTATCTATAGGGGACGACATCCAATAGGTAATGTCCATGGACAACGTAGGCTCAAAACTAGCAATCTGAGGCGTAGATCCTTAATTTCCAAACCATCTCATCTTTAGCCAGAAATTTTGTAGTTAAAAAAAATATGTTCAGTTGACTATTACTCTTACGATTTTTTATCTGAGAACAAGGGAAAAGCAAAAACATGAGTTTGTAATTGTGATGCTAAATTATTTCTGAGTGTTTGTTATTTTTAGAGATTAGTTGTCATATTAAAAGTGGCAGGATTTTCAAATGGCTGTCAGAAAACATAATCTGAACATTTATATGGATGCAGTGGTAATTTCTTAATTGCTGGCTTCTTTCTCCTTGAGTTATGATGTACTTGCATGGATTTTCCTTGTTTTTCTTGTGGAAATGAGCCATGACATTGAAAAATGGCCTATTTTGGTAATGGCCTCCCGTGTCAAAAAGACAATAGGAGTTTGGAGTACAAGTTTTTGCTTGCTGGTTTTTGCTAAATTGGGTGTATGAAATTACTGTATATTTTACATAAATATAACCATTTTTTGAAAATTTTTAACTATTTTCTGCAGTGTCCACGGGGTTTGGAAGAGCACAGGTCCCTGACATCTCATGATGGCATAGCCTCTGCACTCACAGCAGGATTCCTGGTTGATTTGGGTCTGGATGCATCAACCCCTGACACTTACCGACCCCCTCCTGCACCTCTTCCTTATGATTTTCTCTTGGGATGTCCGCAGTCACCAGATTCTCTCTTTGCCGGAACGATTATTGGCAGTAGCTTTGGAACTTTGACTACATGTGAAGATCTTGAGGAATCAGACTGCAAAGCTCAAGCTAATTCTTTGTGTGTCTCACCAAGAAAGTTAGAAGGTTCAAATTTGAATGATACTAATGTATCTTCAGTGGAGGAGGAGGATGTTTGTCCTATTTGCCTTGAAGGTGCATTACCAGGGAACTGGTGTTTCAGTTCATTGTATAGCCTGTCTCAGTTTGCTTCTTGTCGTATAATAGCCTTTTCTGCATTGATTTGCTAAACTAAAGCTCATAGCTAATCATTAAACTTTCTGTCACCCAAAAATGCAGAGTATGATTCTGAGAATCCAAATATTATCACGAGATGTGAGCACCACTTTCACCTCTCCTGCATTCTTGAATGGAGGGAAAGAAGTAATGCCTGCCCTATATGTGATCAGGTATCTGGTTTGCCTCTCGCAAATATATGCATTGGTTAGTTTCCACTTTCTTATTATAATACAGTTCGTTCTTGGCTTTATGCCAACTTCTGCATGGATGGGCCCAAGTGTGAGCCAATGACACAGCCATGGGCGCTTTAAAATATGAAGAATTCTTTAAGAACTTCTCCTTTGCATCAAGTAAATTGATGGCCACCTGAATTATATTTTGTCAGTTTTAAATTTTTTTGGTCTAATACCAAAAGAACTAGCCAGATTATTTAATGTTTTAAACAGATCAAGCAAACCTTTAAAATAGTGACATAATTAATATTTTTATTGTCATCTTATTAGAATGATTATTACCTCTCTTATATTTTTCTTCGAATTATAATTTATGGTTAACTTTTTTTATCAACATGATCTCCCTTGGCACTCCCGATAGTTTGTCCTTAGTCCCGCTGCAAGTACTAATGTCCTTATGGAGGTTGTTTCATCAAAAATGAAAAAAAGTTTTAAAGAACTATGAACTTACCCAGAGTTTTGTTTTTTTTTGGTGGTGAGATAACTGATACTGATAATGACTGTGACTTTGAACATCGGTAATCGGTAAGTGTATGAACTAGAACTGCTAATTTTTGAGTAATTAGACATGGCTTTTAGTTATAATGTAATGTTTACTTCTATGATTGTGTAACAGGAAATGGCATTTGATAATACCAGCACTTAGTTTCTCTGATTCTCTTTCAAGATGGATGCTTCTTTGCTCTTTGCAACCAAAGCTTGCCAACTCAGTGGCTATAGTATTCATTTGTTTCATAACTGGTTATTTTGTTACGGTCCACAGATTTATTTGTAGTTTTGGTTGCTGTCTTTTTTAAATTCTATTGTCTCTGTGGAAAAATCGAACTAAAGAAACGAGGTTATCACACAAGTGAAAATAGTGCATTGGTTCATTAATCTCATCTGTCACTGCTTAAACCTGGATTGTTTATTTCTGATATGTAGAATAATAGGAATTTAGATTTGATCAAGGCTCCTTTAGGTGAAGTCACTGCTGCCTGGCATGTTGACTTGCAATTTTTATGGTGTACACAGATTTGTTATGGTCTATGGGACTGGTTTTGTAAGTAGTCTTTTAATTTCAGATCGATTTAAGATTGGTGAATTTGATTGGTATGCCAAAGTGTTATGGAATGACCAATTAGACCTGTATTACTTTGTGCAAGTAGATCCTACTCTTTGCAGCTTTATCTTCCAAACATTCATATCCCTTTCTTGGAACTGTGAATATTTGAGAGGGTAGAAGTTGAGCAGTTGAAGAGTTTATGACTTAAACTAGGATTTTGAACATTTCGCTTCTGATACTTCAATGTTTAGAGGTATAGGGCTTGCTGCTCTCCACGCTTTAATACATTTTTTATGGGCTTTCTAGGTAGAATTTGAATTTAATTGTAAAAACTATAGTTTTCTTATTATTTCCTTCGATTGAATGGATGAGTAAGGGTGATGATATTAATGAAAAGAGGAATGTTATACATCAGTCATTATTTACTCTCACACTCTACACCTACAGTTTTATATTTATATATATATATATATATAATGTATGGGATAGTGAATAGTAGCTGATAAAAAGAATTTTTCTAATAAAAAACAAAAACTTTGCACCACCTCATACCAAAGATATATATATATTTTTTATATGTCGGAACCTCTCCAAAGCAGGGGTCCCTTGGACCCACTGCTATGTAGTAAATCTCGGTTTTATGCACCGCACCTTCAGAAGTTTTGTTACGTCTTATACCAAAGATGACAGAGGGTATCATACAATGATATAGATATAAGATATATTGAACACTGATTCCTCATTTATGCATATATTCATGGGATGGTCGGTTTTTGCTTAATCTGTTTTGAGTGGAAATGATTTCTTGAACCATAATCTGTATTTTGTATAGAGATTACCTTTGAACAAACTGTAAAATTTACGTGATGTCATTGATATCCTCTATAAGCATTGTTCTGAAGGACGACTAATCTTTTAAATTGCATACAAGGTTGTTACTGCATGATCTATCATCAGTAATATGCATATTGTATTATTGTGCATCCATGTTCACTATAATGCATTTATGTGAGAGAAACGTTTGGTATACAAATAAAGTTACAAAATATTACCTTACAAATTGACGTTACAAATTGACATGACTTAATATAAAAATAAAAAGAGTATATTATGTCAATTTGTAATATAAACTTTTGCAATTCTTTTTATCAACTTAGTACTATAGTTCATAGTTTTGAATTTTGTTCTATTTTTTGTTGGATTTTTGGGTTTTCATTGCCGCGTAGTAATTAGTATAGATATAGGAGCAGTGCTACATCCACCGAGGTTGTAACACGAGACTCATCCCGATAAAAAAATATATATATTTTTTATTTTTTTAAAATTATTTTCATTCATTTTTTATTTTTGTATTCTTAAACATTTTTTTAAAAGAAAATTCACAACATTACTAAAAAATTACTTTATTAATCATTAAGAAAAAAAAAATTGTCAGACCCAATATTACTCTAGCATTTTTGTAGATATAGTAGTATAATATACCCCATTTGTTTTGTTTGGCTTCAAATTTTTGTTGGTTGGAATTTGCATTTCGTTGGAATGTGTTGGTAGCACTTTCGTAATTTTTTCAATTTGGATGGCATTTTTGTAATTTTAATTTTGAGTGGCATTTTTGTAACATTTTAATCTAATAACATTTTTATAATCTTAAATTTTTATAACTTAAATATGTTTCTTCATTTTTTTCTCTTCTTTAGATCCCATTCCTTTTATAGAAAAACTCTTCACGAAAGCCTTAAATCACACACATTCACCTAATCAATATGTAATTTGTCATTTTTACTATTTTATTTTAATGCTTAAATATGTGTATTTAAATAGAATAACAAAAATGAAAAATCACATGTTGGTTAAGTAAATGTGTGTGGTATAAGGCTTTTTTTTTTTTTTTTGTAGAAATTCACTTCTTTTTAAAACTTAATTCTTTTATTTTATTCTTCTTTACTTCCTTTTTATGAGCATGATAATAATTATATTAAATACTAAATGAAAGTACAAACTGTGGAGGAGAGGAACTCTGACAAATATCCCAAACAAGAAAACACGAGTAAAAGATAAAAACAAACAAACGGAAAATAGAAATGCTTTAACTATAAAGAGATTCTATAGAAGTAAATTTATAAATTGACATCACTAGATATAATACGTCAAATTATAAAATTATTTTTTTATAAATTAGATATAACGTATTATATGAAGTCATGTTAGTTTATGGACTTAATTTTTTAGGGATCTTTTTGTAGTTATAGTACTTTTTAACGAAAAATAGCTATGAGTCAATCTGATCAGGGGGATCCGAGTCTGATGAGACTCAATTGATAGATGCAATATTAAAAGTACTGGACTATTTCGAGAAGGTAGACTAGCACAAAACCAGTGAGAAGATATGAGTATTTCTAAGATTTGGATGAAAAACGATATTCATCGGATTTGGACGAGGAACAACTTATTCCTCGGTTGGATAAGGAGAAGTGGCAATATTATTATATTAACCATAACTTTGGCCGCAAGAGTCAGAATCACATATATGACCCCAATCTGGAAAGCTCTCTTCAACGGACACATCCTGGTTGTAACGCTTTGCTCGATGGGCCCTTTGCCGACCCTAAATCATCCATTTTTACTTCCAAATCGTCACTTTTAGTTAATTTTTTCATTTTTTATTAATTTTATTTTATGGTTATATTTATTTCTAAACAATTTTATTCAGATTCTTAGATTAGATTTTAATCATAGTTATCTTATTCTATATTCTATTGTTTGGCCTTAATTACAATTTTGCTATTTATCGTTAGCTATTTAAACACGGCTTGTGGGTTTCAAAAGGACATTCGATTTATTTTTTAATAAAATCATAATCTCAAAGTTTCTCTCTGTTTGCGACTTTTCTCAATCTCAACCTCAATCTCTAGCTTCCGTTGTTTAACTAGCCGTTAAAATAATCTCCTATTCTGTCCTGGCGTCACGATCTCACTCAATTTGGATGGAGGCAACGACACATTAGACTTCGTCCCATGGGGAGGCACATGTGGATCACTCACAAGCATTGTTGGACGAACTCCAATCTATCTGGATGAATCAAAGGACGATGAAACTTGGGGTGTAGGTGGTATCGGTTAGTGATGAGTGGAAGGTGGTAAATCTAACCAATCTTGACCGGACAACAATGAGGATTGAGGATGGTTTGAGAGAGAGAGAGAGGAGATGGTAGGGGAGAAAGGAAAATAATGGAAAGGGGGGCATTTACAGGTGGAGTTGAGCTTCTCCTCCTCTCCTAGATGGCAATCTAGTCTGGAGTCTCAAGTTGCTAAGGAGGAAGGGCCTCTTAGTTGCTTCTTCTTCGACAGACTCTGTTGGTTTTTTTTTTTCCTTTGATTCTTTGGTTTGCATCTGACTTCAATTGTGACTTTTTTAATATGATCTTTTAATACTAATGTTACTATATTTTCTTGATAGATTTTAACATATATACATTTTATAAATTCTTGATTTATATATATGTGTTGATACATTTTTTCGATAAGGTCAGAATTCAACAATATGATTGAATGGCCCCTGATGATGGATTGTGTGTTGATATGATGTTTGGGTGCTCATACATAAAATAAATAATAAATAAAGCATATAAAATATAAATAGAGAGAGAGAGAGAGATAAATAGGCAGAGATTTATGTGATTTGTTATAAAAGCCTACGTCCACGAGTCGTTTGGGGGTGAGATTTACTCGAGTGGGTTGAAGAAGACGTCTTAGGTGTAGAAATCTGGCGGGGGAGCCAATGAATGCCTTTGTTTAGATTCTCTCATTTTCTAGAGGTCTTTTAACTTCTTTGTAGTAGTTGAGTCCTACTTATCTTCTATCACTTTCATCTTTTTGTATTTGAGTTAACCTCTTTTTGCTTTATCTCTTCATTGTCTTATCTCTTTCTTTATTCTTGGTAACAGGCTTCCAATGGGTTGGATTTAGTTCATTTTATATCTAATAGATGCTCGCTATTTTTAAGGTTGACTTGTCCAACAAGATGGCTTTGAGAATCTTCAAGTCAACCATGATAAAGATAGTCTATGAAAACTGTATAAAAATAAATTCTAAGAACTTGTCTCTCGTTTTTCATTGTAATACAATGTAATGAATATCTTCGAGGGTCGACCTCAAGGAGAAATGTAAGTCCCGATAAGGGCCTTTGAAACTGGGCCTCTAGGACGTTTATTTATGTGAGTGAAAATATGAAAATTGGGCATGCCAATGCTCGTGAGTTATTTCTTGGGGATCATTTTTAATTTCATTGGTGCTAGTGAATTTCTTACCTCTTTCACGTTGGCGTTGGCATTTTGATGTTAAGGTTTGAGTTAGTTTGTTGTAACTTGCACTAAGTGGGTAGGGAGCCAGTCAACTTGTTCCTGAAGGCAACCCGTGCAAGGCGGTTATAGAGCTTGAAGGTAACTTGCTAGAGGCAGCTATGGCGAGAGCGTTAGCCCTGATTGCATGCGTGTGCGCTAACATTTCTTGCTAAGGTAGTGGAGGATTGCTCGACTACTTTGTTGAGATGTAAGTGTTAACCCCAATCGCATACATATGCGTTAACCTTGGTCGCCTGCTTTGCAAAGGGATCGACTAATTGAATGCTTGACTATTGGGGCTGCTAGGCTTTTTGTACGAGTGTTAACCCTGGTCACATGTATATGTGTTAGCCTCAATCACAAATTTTGCAAGGGCTTGAGTGCTTAACTCTAGGGCAGCCTAACTTTCTCGTGTGAGTATTAGCCATGATCGCATGCACTTGCGATAACATTTCTCTCTTGACGGAAGGTTTGCTCTATCGTACTATTGTAGAGAATGTGTATGTGTGCCTTGTTTGCCATGGCAGGATCCAAGTATTTGACTCTAGGACGGCCCGACTATTCTGAGAAGTTTTCACTAAAAACAAAACTAGTTAGTGTAAATAATCTAAATCATAAGTTTGAGACTTGCAAACTTGATTTATGACCTCATGTTTGGTGAGAATTCAATTCCTGGAGTGTTCATGTGTAGCTTGAGAGACAACCCATTACTGGAATTTTCTTTTCTCTCTCTTCTTTTGCTAGAGTCTGGTGAGGGCTCGAGGTGCCCAAGTGAAGGCATCCCAGTCTCGACAATAATAAAGATCTGGTGCACTCGAGCAAGTGCTCTTGGGTGGTCTATTATAGTAAAGATAGGGAGCTGAGGTACTCGAGTGGTGTTCTAAGGTGACCCTGCAGCTAGTGCTCCAAGGCGACCCTGCAGTTGGTGCTCCAAGTCAAATGTCCGGGTTCCAAGCTTTTGTCTGGCGGGAAATGGTTGCCATTGAATAAGAGTAGCGTACATATGCTCTACCTATGTGTTCTCTTTGTTCCATTTATTCGTCATGGGACTCTTGTTTGGGGTTGGGATTGCCCGAACTTGCTTTTGATTAAGTACCAACGAGCGAAGTGTGTTCCTCCTTATTCATCCATTGAGAGTCTCGTGGAGACCTAAGAAATTTTACATAGAAAACCTCTAAACACCAAATTTGTTAATGAAAATAAAATTTATACAGCGAGTTTGAGAGAGGCAAATCAAGGCCATTTATCTACTGCTTCCAATTTTTGCTCGACTAAAATTGGTCGTTGTTGAGTGATTTTTGCATGGTGGGAGTTGCTCAAGTATTATTTGTTGTGATGGAGATTGTCTATCTCTGAGTGGTTTTTGTATTTTGGAGATTGTCCGTCTTTGAGTGGCTTTTGCCAGATGGAGATTTTTTGCCGTTGAATGATATTTTGATTGATGGAGGTTGTCCGTCTTTAGTTGATTTTTTCCTGATGGAGGTTATCCTCTTTGTTTCACTCGCATGTATCGGGACTCTTAATTGAGCCTAGGATGTTAAGTTTCGTTGATTAAGATTGGTGAATGACATTCATTAGGCCCAAGCCTTGTTAGTTTTGGAATATCTCAGAATATTTGTAAATAATAGTAAAATAGTTTGTTAATAATAGTGAATAGTTTATAAATAATAGTAAAATAGTTTGTAAATATCTGAGAACAATTTTGTTCCCAAATAGGCCCAAGCCTCATAAACTTCTAAGACGCTTTTTGGGGAAAACATTTAAAACTCAAACTTGTTAGCATAAATAATATTTAAATAGTGAGTTTAAGGGAAGCAGACCCCAGGCATTTAGCTACTGTTGGTGAGCTTATAGTTTTGCTCATGATGATCCATGTGAGGGCGAGCAAAGTGCCCGTTAGTTTTTTTGCTCTGAGGGAGCTTCATTTCTATCCCAAGAGACACCTTGTGTTCAGTGCAAGCATTATTGCTCACCCAAGACTCCTTCTCACTAGATGCCGAGCGTCATTGCTCACCCATGGTCCTTCCCTGTTGTTTGGGGCGGTCATGATTGCTTGCCCCTGCCCTTCTAATTCTCGAAGGGTGAGGTGCATAGCTTGCTTGAGTAGGATGAATGAGGAGCAAGTTTCTTTGCTCATAGAGAGCAATGCTTAATGCTTGGTGGCAAGCATCTTTGCTCACCCTCGATGCATAATACACGACAATAGCCCTCCTTGTGTATAGTGCTGGGAGCAAATGGCTCACAAGGCTTCTTGAGCGGGGCAATCTTGGTGTAGGTGAGCTTCCCTACATGCATTCATTGCCTCAACAATTGCTTGGGGGCTAGCTTCACAGCTCGCCCTTGACATGCAAGGTGGGCAAAGTGGTGTTTTGCTCGGCTATGATGCGAGCTGTCTATGTTCACTAGACTTGTTTCTGGCGAGCGTGCCTCATTCTTCACTTAGGATTCTGAGCATTGATGGGCTAAGTGTTTGCCAAGCGTGTGAGTTGGGGCAAGCTTCCTTGCTCGTCGTGATGTAAGAGGGTTAAGAGCTTAGAGTACACAACGTTTGTTGCACTAGTTGGCTAAATGCTTATTTTTTAGGCTGCTTGGGCTAGCATTATTAATCATTGACAACTACTTGTAGCTCATGGCAAGCATTGTTGCTCACCACTTATGGGCGTGATCCCGATTAGTCGTCGCGTCGCGATGAGATGGAAAGTCAAAAGTTTCGGCATCACAAATCATCGAAACTCAGAGATGGTTTGGCATGATGAGAGAGAGATGGTTCGGCACCACGATGAGAGAGAGAGAGAGAGAGAGATGCGTGGCAGACGGCGGAGAGAGAGAGATGTGTCGCTACGTGAGAGAGGAGAGAGAGTGAGAATCTAGAGAGAGAAGAAGAAGAAGAAGAAGAAGGGAAGAGGGTATTAAACCTTAAATTGAAACTACGTTGTTTGGTGTATTAAACCAAATAGCATCATTTCATTCTATTTTTTTGTTCTAAACAATTAGTGTAAAATGACGTCGTTTCACATATATAACATATATATATAATTGGCTGGTTCGGCAATTTTTAACCAGCTCCAAACTGAAACTAAACTAGTTAACGTTGGTTTTAACTTATTTCTACCGTCGGCCGACTGATTCTTTGCCGGTTCCGTACTCCGACGGTTGGGTCCATGTTGGTCCAGACCAATTTGATTGGTTTTTGTACACCCATTGTTTTTATGGCCTCTCATAGCTTTCAATATAATGGAGGAAATTTAGGATTCCTAAGAGGTTGAAGAAAACACATTCGGTGTAGAGATTTGGAGCGGAGAGCCAATGAATGTCTTGATTTGTAGATATCTCCTCCTTTTATAAATGTCTCTTTCATCCTTTGGAGTAGTTAGTCATATTCGCCTTATATTACTTTCACATTTTTGTATGTGAGTCAACCTCTTTTGGCTTTATTTATTTCTTATCTTATCTCTTTCTTTATTCTTGATAATAGTTTCCAGAAGTCTGAACCCAATTCATTTTATCTCCAATAGAATAAAGGACTTAGTTCCTCTATTCTTATCACTTCTTTTTCTTTTTTAATATTATCTTCTAATGCTAATGTCACTACATTTTTTAAAATATCTCAATATATATTTATTTTACAAATTATTGATTTATATATGCATATAGATAATTTCAAAACTGTACACTAAAATGTATCAACATCAAAAAATTTTATTTCATAACCTAAATATTGTTAGAACGGAAGTTAAAACTATTGGGGGAAATCAATTACCAATTTGGAATAACCAAATCAATCACTATATAGCGGAAATAATTTTCTCCCATTTTGTGTAATCTGTTAGGAAGTAATTAAATAGAGCACAATATAATCCAAAATCACATACATACAGAGACAAGCAACTTTTTACATGGAAAACCTCCACGGTGTTGGAGAAAAAATAGCAGGACTGTAGCTCACCCAAATCTCCATTATCAACAAATAATGGGTATACAATTGTTCACTCTAGATAGAACTAGAGGTATACAATCAACAATAATATCAAAAAATAATTTCTTGGCAACCAAACAGTGTGATTAGGAGAGATCTCACTAAAATGGGCTACTGTTCATGATCCTAAATACCGAAAATACTACTCCAAATCCAATATCCACCGTTCAGATTGCAGAGCCTTGCCTCGTGAACATGCCTACAAAATTTCAGCTCAATTGGACCACAAACGACTCCAACTGAAGCGTATGACTGAAGCTGGATGAGCTTTTATGTTTTGGCTGTCTTTTTCTCTTCTCCCGTCTCACGTTTTTTACTCTAATTCTAATGACCACAATAATTAGGTTCAAAACTTAATTAATCTAGACCTAAACCCTCTCTCCATGTGGGCTTAATGGTCCCACATGGGTCATCCTCCATATAAGTGAGAAAACCCAACACAACAAATCTTCCACTTCTCGACTATGTGGAAGGGCTCACCTTCCCAACGATTGAGTAACAAGTTTCAACCTTCTCCCTTGTTACAACCTTTGTTAACATATCATAATCATTATTGTCAGTGTGACTTTTTTCAAGTTCTAACAACACACAGAGACAACCCACTATGCCTTATGTCCATCTTCCATGGCTTCTGCATAACACTCGGGCTCTCTCCCGTCAATCATTAACACATACTCGTTTCCAATAGACCTCCTGAGTAGAACATTTGATGGTATCTCTGATTCTGGCAACTGATAAAAGGTCTCATTCTATAAGAGAGCATCTACATCACTTAGACCCTATTGGTTATCTTGAACAACATGTTCAACTTGTGGTGGCAAATTTGTAAATGGAATCGAATCCAAGTTAATTAAAACATCATTATACCGAAACACCGCTCTATTTGTCCTCTAAATATCTTGTATGGTTTGATATTCAATAAACACAACGTCTCAGTTTCTCACTAGTTTTTTATCAACTATATCATATAATTTGTATCCAAACTCATCCAGACCATAACCTAGAAAGATGTACTGTTGAGTTTTCACATCGAGCTTAGACTTCTCGTCCTTGGGAATAGGCACAAATGCTTTACATCCAAAGACACATAAGTGATTATAGGTAACATTCTTGCCGGTCCAAACTCTGTTGGGTACGTCGAACTGAAGAGGAATCAATTACTTTGTTGGGAGAAATCAATTAAGAATAAGCAAATAATCACAAAGTGGGAAAAAATTATTTCTATTATTTAATAATTGATTTGGTTATTCTAAACTATTTCTCTCAACAAAAACTTTGTTAGTATTACCAAAGTAATACAAATGAAGAGTTGCGAGAGACATTTGGCCTGATTGGTATAAACTTACAATCTCTAAAATAGAAGTCTTGAATTTGAAATCTCCTCCTCAAATGTATAATATATATATATATATATGTAAACACTTTAAAAAAAAAAATACAAAGGAAGAGTTCTATTGTCACAGCCCAGGCCTAACTCGATGACAAAAAATTTCACGATTGTAGGCGCCACCCTACTACAGTGTCTTTTGAAAGAAAAAGGAGGGCTACCCCACTTTTCTTTTCAACCTTTCTTTAAAATTACTCTTGGATTCCTAACCATACGAGTTTAGTAGGAATTGTAAGCATTGTGATATTTTCGTACTTTGCCATGAGGTAAAATAATTCTGAGTTTTAAGTTCATATATATATTTTTAATATAATTTCCGAAATGAAAATACTTTGGATTGAGATAAAAGAGAAGTATTATAATCATAAATTTTTTTATAAAAATAAATTTATAAATTAAAATGACATCATATAATATATTAAATTTATTTTTATTTATAATATAAGTATTTAATTAAATTACACATATAATTATAAATTTATAACTAAACATTCCCCACAATTAGTAGAAAAAAAATGCAGGCTGCATTGGGTTTCGAGACGAGTAAGATGGTTTTATTTTTATTTTTTGTTTTTTTTTCAAAAAATTAAGAAATATTTTTTAATATTTAAGAATATAAAATAAAATAAAAATTAGTTCAATACATTTCTTAGCATTTGAAAAATAATAATAATAAAAATGCACCTTTTGGTGCAAATGTTCGGTAGACCATCGGTCTCCGTAGTATGACCCTTCTCGTGGAGAGCGAAATCTATTAACGTTCAGTTTATATAAAAGTTATCTCAACTCATTTTCATGTAATTATTATAATTTTTTAAATTTTTATCTAAAATATAATAAATAATTTTAAAATTTTAAAATAATAATATTATTAAAAAATAATATTTTGAATAATATTTTATTCAATTTTCAATTTTTATTTCAATTCATCTTAGGGGTGAGTTTCGACTTCGATGGAGTCAGAATGCCCACCTCCAACTGGAGTCGAAGGTCAAAATGTGCTCCGTCTCCAACTCCGATTGGAGTTAGAGTTCGACTAAGATCTAAGATCGAAGCTTGGAGTCGGAACTCGGAGTCCAACTCGAAATAGCGCATAGGATTTGATTCGATGTTTACTTACAGATTAAAAAATAAACAAAAACATGCAATAAAAAACCCTGGCAAAAATAGAAAATGTATCGCATGTTATAAAAGAAAAAAGAAAAAAGAAAAGAAAAAGAAAATGTATGGATTAAAGTAGGGCTGAACAAAAATCAACACAACCGACCGCCACTAAACGGGAACCGATCGTTCGCGTCAGAAACCAGCTGGAATCGGTGGAGAACCGGCCAGCGTGCGGTGGAAAATTCAAGGAGCCGATGTTCAGCGGTTCGGTCCCGGTTTGAAGTTGGACCGAACCGCTGAACCGATCGATAAAATAAAACTATATATTTTTTTAATATACCCTAATCAAAATGGCGTTATTCCACTTAAGTTTAAGTGGAATGCCGTCGTTTTGCATCTCTAAGTATACAAAACATAATAGAAACGGCGTCGTTTGGTACTAAATAAAAAAAAAAAAGTCATTTTATTTAACATGTATGAAAAAAAAGTATGTATGAAGTGACATCATTCCACTTAAATTGAACGGCGTCGTTTCAAGATGGAGTCATCTTCTTCCCCAGTCACATTCTCCCCCGCGTTTTACACCCCTGCAACTCTCTCTCTCTCTCTCATCTACAATTCTCTCTTTCTTTCCTTTACAACTCTCTCTCTCTCTCACAGAAGAATATCGCCGCTAGGGGAATCAAACTCCGACCGAGAACAACCTCAATCGGTTTCCTCCTCCCCATAAACCGGTTATAGTCGACTGCTCCACCCAATTTTCTTTCATCGGTTGGCGTCAGTTTTGTCCAAAAACCACGCCGAATGAGTCGGTTTTCACCCCTTGATTAATGGAGAAGGAGAGTGAGTGTGTGTGTGTGAGGGAGAGAGAAAGAGAGAGGATCGAAATGTTGAAGAGAAAAAAGAAAATGGATGGTATTGACCTGCTGAGGAAAGGCCTTGGAAGCTTCGGCGTCAGCCTTAGACTCGAATCGGTGCTTCTCGTTGGACATGGCTCCTACGCTAAAGAGATTGAAAGGCCTTTGCGAGAGACGTAAAACTAAGAAACAATAGAATAGAATGGAAACACAAAGAAAGATAATTTTTCTCGTGCAGAAGAGTGAAATAAGTTTGGAGTTGGGGTATGGTGTTATTTTAGTTTAAAAGCCTAAAAAAAAAATTGTTCTTGTGGGCAGTGAGGGCTCAAACTCCATTCATGGAGTTTAATAAAAATAGCAGCAACCATTAGGCTAATCGAGCATTGTCTATTTATATTGTAATATTAAATATATTAAGTATATCTATCAGAGTCGGTAGTCCGGAGTCTTGTTCAACTTCGAACTTCGAACTTCGAACTCCGACTATGACTCTAATTATTTTTACCCTTTAACTCCGACTTCGATTCCGATTTCAAACTCCGACTTTTCTGATTTTGATGGAGTTGGAATCGGAGCAAGTCTCAGCCAGAGTCGGAATCGTTGGAGTTTTTACCCATCCCTAACTTATCTTATCTTAACTCACTATCTAAACATTCCTTAATTATCTTTTTAATCTAATTCTTGGAATGAATAATATCTCTAAAAATATAAATATTGGCACGGATTTTATATTTTTATAATTTAAAAAGATAGATAAATCATGTCGACGATATTGATTATAAATATAGCCGACTTTAGTAGGAAGAAAGAAAAAGAAAGAATGGAATTTTAGTATTATAAACTATTAATTTCACTTACGCCAGCATGCCAGGTCTTTTTGGCTGGGAAAGTTTTATTGCAAGCGATTTTATGCATCAATATATATAAGGTATCAGTTTAATAAAATGATACGAATTGAATATGAAAATAATTTTTGTGAGATAGATGATTTTCTTCTTTTCTTAATTTTTTTTTAAATTTTTTTTCAATAAAAAACAATTATTTGAGAGTTGATACACGGTTTGATGCGTCAAACCGTTTGTGTCTAGTAAGCCTCTTTTTGGTTATATAGATGAGATGAGATGAAAATTAAATAAAATCTTATTAAAATATTATATTTTATTTTAAAATTTAAAAAAATTGAATTGCTTGATATATTTTGATTAGAAATTTAAACAAGTTGTAATGAAAAAGTTAAATTGCTTAATATATTTTGAGATGAGATGATTTATGTAACTAAATGAGGCCCTAGTCGACCATTATTTTCTAAACAATAAATCTTCCCAACCTCCCAACACTCCACACTCCATCTTTTTAAAATTTTTTTTATTAAATAATTTTTATATAAATAGTGAATAAAAAATTTGAAATAGTTTTAAAAAAATAAATTCAAAAAAAATTTTAAAAAAAATATTAAAAAATATGAAGTGTGGAGTGTGGATGAATAGTATGAGGTTGTGTAGCAAAACCCTCTCTCTCTAAATTGTAAAAAATACTAAAATCGGAAAATTGTAATTATCCTTAGGTAAAGGTGATCACCGATTAGATAGTTTCCAAAACACTTTGGTGAAGCAATCTCTCTCTAGATAATCATTACATCTCATCTATTTTCACAATTTATCTCATTAAATTATTACAATTTTTTTAATTTTTCACACGAAATAAAATAAAAAATCTAAAATTTTAAATTATAAAATAAAAAAAATATTTAAAAAAAATATTTTAATAATATTTTATTTAATTTTTAATTTTAATCTCGATTCATTTCATCAATAAAAACAAACAAAACCTAAACTCAATTGTAGCCTTGAGTGAAATGCAGATAACGAGATTGTTTATAACACTAATAGAGCTCAATTCATTTATTAATGAATAGTCCGGTAATACAATGTTATAATTCATTATTAAATGATACGACTATAAAATTTGACTCGTCTCATGTAAAATCAAATAACTGGGTAATTTAGTTTTATCTCAACTTTAATAAAAAAAAATTTATTTATTATATATTTTCTCATCATCTCATAATGTGATATTATATGATAAATTTATAAATAAAATATAATAAATAATCTCTAATTATCCAATACTACATCATGAGTGATGAAAAAATAGATGATATATAAGTCTCAAATGCACAAATTTTCCGTAAATTTTATATAAAAAAAAAAAGTAGATCTCACTATAGAAAAGTGTGAAAAATTTATTTTTTCTTGATAAAATCTATATTTTTATAAAAATAACGTGTACATTTGAGACTTGTAGCATTACTCTTTTTAATTTTTTTTTATTATAAAATACATCCGATTAATAATATTTAGTTATATCAATTAATGATATTAATTTAGTTGTGCCAAATCCCATTACGAAATTAGTACTTGTCGAAGTTAATAATAAATGTTTATTTTCATATCATGATTTCAGTGATCACATTTTTCTATGAATGGAGAATAATAGAAGAGCAAAGGTCAAAAGCAGGAGGAGAACGTTGTGAATAAAACAACGGCAGCTGCAGGCCAAATGAATATGGACAAATATCAAAACTCTGTGGCCTTCATTTCATACCCCTGCCACGTGGTCCTATCTTTCATTCCCCAGATGACCTAATTCCGCCTGCTTTTCAAAGTAAATTTTCGAATTCTGGTGGGAACGTCCAAAATTCTCCGTACCGATCGAAATACCGATGACTTTGATCTGAGTATTCCGAGCATTTCCGACTGTTTCGGCCATTCAGGTTGGTTCAAATCAGCCAGAGCAGCTCAAACCTGTGACTGAACCAGTTACGAACCTTTTTTTCTCTCGAGGAGAAGGTTCATTTTCAAAATTGTAAGTCCTTGATCATTTTCTCTGTTTTCATAATTTCTCTGTGTTTTGTTTCAAAGTCTGATCTCGTTTGCGACAAGGCTGTGCCTCTTTGTTCTTCAATTACTTCAACTCTATCTATCTATTTGAAGACTCTGATCTTCTGTTCATATAATTGAAGTGATTCTTAGGCTACTCAGATGATGAAACTCTACAAAATCTCTCTCTGGCAACTTCTTTCAGCCATATACAAATGCACCGCTGCAGAATCTCGAACCAGGGGGTAATTTTCGACCTTAGTTTCTTGGATTCGTTTCGGAGTTTGCATTTGCATGATTTTGTAATTATGTCTCAGTTTTCAGTAATTAATTTGTAAATTTAAAAATGGCTTACCTCATTCCATTTCCATTCTATTTTATCTAATATTCAAGAATTACAAATATAAAAACAAATTATCTTCAGTTTCAAAATTTTAATTCCAAGATGATCTCATATCATCTAATTTCATTTCATCTAATTTAAATATCTAAACACCACAAATAAATATATTTCAATTTTAAATTTTTAACTTTTTCATATAATAATTACAATTTTTCTAAATCTACAAACATAACATAAAAAATAATGTAACTTTTTTAAATTTTAAAACAAGCATAATATTAAAAAATAATATTTTAATTTTCAAAATTCTATAAAATATTTTAATTTAAATTATTTAATTATTATTTATATATTTTTAATTTCATCTTATTCCATCTGGACATCGAGGGCTTCATTTCAAAAATTTAGATATTAATTTAGTAAATATTATAAATTGGGGCCTCGGACTTCAAAAATTTGAAAGTCACGTATTAGTTTTTTAATTAACCAGAAGAAACTTTTTAAAAAATAATAATTTTTATCCCTGTTTGGTTATTCAGATCCTATTCGTTGAAAAGATGGCCACCTCGTGAGTGGACTTCAGAATATTGTCCGCTAGCGCTAGCAGATCACTTTCTTTGACCTGTTTGATTTGACCAGAATAGCCTCGACACAACAGTTATTCCCTTAAATATTTATGTGTATATACGATAAGAAACTTTTTAATTTATAATCTCTTCACACCGTACACAATATTTTTTTTCTCTTATTAAATATATGATATATAGATAATAAGTAAAAAAATTTAATTAGTTTTAAAAAAATAAAAATAAAATTATTTAAAAAAAATAAAAAATATAATGTGTGGTATAGGTAGATAATAAGTAGGTAATATTACTTACATAACACATTTGACATGTTTTTAAATTAGGATATTTTTATTTTTACAAGGTATTTTACAAAACATTCCTCATTTTAAAACATAGTTATGTAAAATATTATGAAAAATTAAATGTTTTATCATTTTTCAATATGTGATAATCTCATATACTATTTTAAAGAATTTTTTCCAACATTTATTTTTCCTTAAATTTCTATAATTCCAATTGCTTGAATATTTTGACAAATTCATAGTTTATGAAAACATTGGTTCCCCTTTACTTTTTTTTTTGGATAAGTCTCCATTAGGACCATTACTTTTATAAAATTTTATAAAATTATAAATAAAATTACTCAGCAAGAACTAATAAGGTTTTAATGGACCTAATCTGTGCCATTAAACTATATCAGCCGTTCAAGACTGTCATTGTCCTGATTTTATTTGTAGGATTAATTACTTAATCAAGCTCCGCATAAAAGCCATAAAAGTACTACTTAAGAAGTGATTGACACTTGTACAAAACAGACATGAAATTGACCTTTTCACTTTATACTTGGAACATAAATAATTTCTTACTTGATGAATCCAAGCTATTGGTGATGTCTTAATTTTTGTTGCAGAGCCTAAAACTGAACAAATATCCTTCCATTTTAATTACCTTTTTCGTTTAAAACATAAAACTATATATTATCATGTCAATACCAAAATAATGATATTATTTCTTTTATCATTTTTAATCACTTGGATTATTTTGTTACAATTTTATAGGAGAATATTAAAAAGAGAAAAGAAAAGAAAAGAAACTATATATTTACCTTTTTGGATTAAAAGTTACCTAAACATACTTAAAAATCACTAACTTTTAATAATAAAAACAATTTGCTAAATACTATTTTACAAAGTCTTAATAACTCCAATTATCATGTAGGTATGTTTTTTGTGATCTTATGCATGAATTACATTTTCTATAAAAATTAATAAGTAGTATTGGAGTACAAACATTAATCTTATCATATGATATTAGAATATTAAAAAAAACTAGTATTTATATAAGTTATTATGAGAATAATAATTTTTTTTTTAAAAAAAAAGCAGCCTTAAAAAGAAGTACGAGGGTGTTTTTGTAAATTCATCAAGGAATAAGGTTTCTCAATCGCTTCGTGAATCCGAAAATGGGCAACTTTTTAGCTGTTTGATGGCTATGAAGAAAGAGGCCTGTGTGATTCAACTCTCTCTCTCGTCTTTGCAGATTCCATTTCATTTTCCCGGGAAATGCTTTCTTGCGTACCAAACAGTGTTTGAGGAATCTTACTGAAATGTCACCACCATCACTCACTTTCCTCCCGACTTTTACTGCTCTCTTTCTGTCCCTCCTCGCCTTTGCCTCAGCAACGAATGGCACCATTGTCGTCAGAGGAAGCTCCACCCCACTCCTAAGCGAAAACGGAACGTTCCAGATGGGATTCTTCAACGCCAACGGCGAGTCCAAGTGGTACTTGGGCATTTGGTACTCCTCCATCCCATCCCGGACCTATGTCTGGGTCGCCAACCGCGAAAACCCAACCAGAAAATTCGAAACGTCGACGTTCGAAGTCGACCGGTCCGGTCGGTTAGTGGTGAAAGAGTCCGAAAACCTAACGGTCTGGCAAAGCTCAAACGTCGAGTTCTCGACGGGCGTGAAGCTCCTGGACAATGGGAATCTGGTCCTGCTCACCCCGGAGGGTATGATCTCCTGGCAAAGCTTCGATCACCCGACGGACACGTGGCTTCCCGGCATGAACCTCACGAGCGATCAGTTCCTATCCTCCTGGCAGAGCTCGTCAAATCCCTCCCCGGGATTGTATTCTTTGCGGCTGAAGACATCGAACTATGGCGAGTTCGAGCTCGTTTATAATGCCACTAAGGTTTACTGGACCACTGGGAACTGGACCGGTGAGGCATTTGCTAATGTGCCGGAGATGACTGTACCGTACATTTATAACTTCAGTTTCGTGGACCCCTTCACCCCGAAGGCGTCGTTTGGGTTCACCTTGAGGTCGCTGGACAACGGGTCGGAACCGCCGTTGAGCGGCTTCAAGATTGACTGTATGGGCCGATTGCAGCAGTACACATGGTGGCAACGGCCGGAGATCTGGAACAGGTTCTGGAAGCGGCCGGAGAGCTTTTGCCGAGTGTACGGACTGTGCGGGAGTCTCGGTCTCTGCGGTAGCATGGAATCGAGCCCCTGCGAATGTCTACCTGTCCCGGGATTCAAACCTGTAGACGACGGGGCATGGGAGTCTGGAGACTATTCCGGTGGGTGTCGCAGGGGGAACGAGAGTTCGTGTGATGGGAATGACGAGTTTGAGAGGCTCGGAGCAGTACGTTTCGATGGGGCCTTGACGCGGTCGTTTTCGGGTGATCGGAAGGCATGCGAAAGGACGTGTTTGAATGATTGCGCTTGCGTTGGACTATATTACGACGGGAGGAGTAGTTTGTGCAAGAACATATATGGGTCGCTTTTGAATCTCCAGAATATGAGTGATGGTATAGGTGGTGCTGAAGAACAAGTACTGTATGTGAGGGTTGCCGGAGGAGGAGAGAGAACGACGGAGAAGAGGAAAAGGTTGAATCTTGAGGGTTTGATTGTCGGCATTGTTGGGTCGATTTTGGTTTTGGGATGTGTTGGGGTGGTGGGGTTTGTCTATATTATAAAAAGGGGAAAGAAGAGGAAAGGAATGGACGAAGATGGTGGTTTTCCGGCAATGAATTTGAAGGTGTTTTCTTACAAAGAGCTTCATTCAGCAACTCGGGGTTTCTCGGAGAAACTCGGGCATGGCGGGTTTGGAACGGTCTTTCAAGGTGTTTTACCGGATTCCTCCACTCTAGTGGCGGTGAAACGTCTGGAGAGGCCGGGCGGCGGAGAGAGAGAGTTCCGTGCGGAGGTGCGCACCATTGGGAACATCCAACACCTCAATCTTGTGAGACTAAGAGGGTTCTGCTCCGAAAATTCTCATAGACTCTTGGTCTACGATTACATGCCTAATGGTCCTCTGAGTGCGTATCTACGCCGGGAGGGGCCTAATTTAAGCTGGGATGTTAGATTTCGGGTGGCGCTTAGTACTGCCAGAGGCATTGCATATTTACACGAGGAATGCAGGGATTGTATCATACATTGCGATATCAAACCCGAAAATATTTTGCTTGATAGTGAGTACACTGCCAAGGTATCTGATTTCGGGCTGGCTAAGTTAATTGGTAGAGATTTCAGCAGGGTCTTGGCCACAATGAGAGGCACATGGGGCTACGTTGCACCGGAGTGGATTTCTGGGATCGAAATTACCACCAAAGCCGATGTCTATAGCTACGGCATGACATTGCTGGAATTGATTGGGGGTAGGAGGAATGTGGAAGCACCCCAGTCAGCAGACAGAGAGGGCAGAGCTGATGGAGTTGTGGGTAAGTGGTTCTTTCCTCCATGGGCGTCACAACAGATAATTGAGGGCAATCTGGGGGCAGTAGTTGATAGTAGACTTGGTGACGCATATGATATTGAGGAAGCTAAGCGATCTGCGCTGGTGGCAGTGTGGTGCATACAGGATAATGAGACAGTGAGGCCTAGCATGGGAATGGTGGTAAAAATGCTGGAAGGAGTGGTGGAAGTGACCATTCCTCCAGTGCCGAAATTGTTACAAGCACTGGTTTCTGGAGAGTCTTTTAGCGGTGCTAAGGCCTCTTCAGACAATGGGGTATCCGCCGTTGGTGGCTTTTATGGCGAGAATATGGCAGTTGTGTCGGGTGGTGCTTCAGAATCATCTCTTGGGGATGCCTCATCTGCAACAAATGAGAATGTGAGTGCTTAACTACCTAAGTTTGATGAGATTGACTGATTGGGCCTAATTGCATACAAGTAAGTAATGCTTGTTGAGTTTCTTTTCCATATGAAATTGAAGTACCAGAAGCGATCTGCTGTAGATGATTTTTATGTAAAGCTTCGATTTTGCTGTTGGGAAAGTTTCGCTTTTGGTATTGGAGTTCACAAGATTCCAAGGCCTAGCATCTCTTTATTCAAATGATACACTAATGTCTCTCCCTTTTCTTTTCTTTTGTAAATTGATGGATCCCTTTAGTCCGAGAACACTTCAATGGGTGAATCAGAATCTTACGAGTTTGATTTTGAACATCCAGACATCGCTCGATGCTAGTCTTTTTTGGTCCTTAAGCAACGATCTTGATCTCCCTTTATTTTTTGTTCCCCTTGTTTCCATTTTTTCAATTAAGTTATTCATGGATTTTTTTTCCTTCTAGTGCCTTTTGGGCGCAATTTCTCGGAGGTCAATCTTGCCAAGAAGCGTGGCAAAACAACATCATGTGCCACCTAATCTGTGTGTAAGGTTCACATGATGCTATGCATATGTGCAACCTTGGACGACACATGCGGTTTCAGTAGATTCAACTACTGCAGTCAGAGAGAGAGATTTGGAAGCCCATAATAGATAGGACTAGGTAGAGAAGTCCTTACCAAACATTGATTAAAGTCTAAAATGAAGTTGGGTTTGTGACTTTGGATAACCCTCGGCCTATCTGTATCTTTCATTTTAATGGTGGGGTAGGAAAGTTTTTGGTACAATCATGATCACAAATTTGACATTCTATTGTAGGTAGAATGCACAGGGATATGCTCTGTTTGTTATCTCAGGTCAGAACTACAGCTGCATTTTGCTATTTTTGCTTTCTTGCTTTTCAATTTCAATCATGAAATATAGTGAACATGGCCCACTTCAACCTACTGCGGTGTGCTGTCAACGTGAAGGGTCAAGGGTTTCCTTTTCTAGTGCAAAATTGCCAATACAGTACTCTTATTTGTTCACTCACAGCTGGTTCATGTAGATATCCCCCACGTACCCAACCGGATCTCGGTGGATTTCCCTCGGTTGGTTACTATTTTAGATGAGATGAAATAATTTGTTAAAAATTAAATAAAATATTATTATAATAGAAAATTTTTAATATAATTTTTATTTTAGAATTTAAAAAAAGTTGAATTGTTTATTATATTTTATGTAAGAGTTGGAAAAAGTTATAATAATTATATGAAATGAAATGAAATAATTTGATTTTATGTAAGCAAACTAGCCCTTAAACTTCATGAAGAAATTTATTTATATCCTTTCTATTATCGTCCTGTCAATATCTTATGATGCGATATCAAATAATAGACACATAAGTAAAATATAATAAATAATCTTTAATCATTTAATACCACATGAGATGATGAGAGAATGGTGATAAAAAAAATGATGAATAGCATTACTTAAACTTCATATATAGATTATAGTTATAACATACAATATAATTATTTCAAATTATATTTTTGAGTTATTCCCAAATAGTTTTGTGTGTGTATTATGTATTGAATTTGAATCTAAATATGAATTCATTTTATGGCCTATTTGGGAATACCGTAGTTCTCAAATATTCTCAAATTATTTTACTAATATTTATTATTATTTTATTATTATTCATAAATATTTTGAGATATTTTAAGTATCCAAAAGAGTCTGACTACTGGTATTTGCTGTCTACATATTTATTGAATTTCCTATTGAGGTCGAAGTCTAAGTTATTATTCAAACTCGAATTGAGGAAATGCTTGTGACCTATTGTTTAGGTCCCTTTTGTTTGATTCATATGCGGTATAATGCTACTATAGTCAATACTAGATAGAAAAGCCATTTCTAGCTGCCTTTTCATACCCTTTTGAACGGGAAAAAAAAAAAAAACAATTTGGGATAAATTGTAATTTTTTGGTAGTTTAGATAGGTGATTCCTTTGTTTTCTGTCTTTCAAGAAAGTTGGGTAAAACTAGAATTTCGAAGTTTTAATCAAAGGAACGAATTATCTTGTAGCTTTTTTTCATTTTTTCCCCAACATCTCAACGTGACATGACATTGGTAATTGGTAGGGGTTTAAAAATTGATTTTTCTTATATGGGTTAAAAATGTACAAAAGATTATCATCCTCCAAATTATACATTTTACAGCAATACCACCCTTTGTCTCCAACTTGTCATTTCTAACCACTCACACTTTTAATGACTTTTTATTTAAACTTATTATATAATCAATGCTACTCGCGTCAACCTGTATTTCAGAATGACAAAATCCAAAATGAAAAACATTATTTCATTATTACGAAAAGGGTTTAAGATTTTGTTTTCTTTTTATAAACATCAAATATTTTATTTTGACGTGTAGTTTTGATAGTGAGATGAGATGAGATGAGATGATATGATTTTAGTTAAAAGTTGAATAAAATATTGTTAGAATATTATTTTTTTAATATTATTATTATTTTAAAATTTTAAAAAGTTGAATTGTTTATTATATTTTGTGTGAAAATTTAAAAAATTGTAATGATAAAATGAGATGAAATGAAACACTTTCACTATCCAAACAGTGCCTTATTAATCTTGTATTATTATTAACTAGGTGTATCTCTAAAGATAGGAAAGATCTTCCTCCAAAGTCCAAACTATATTTGATTATGACTAATGGAGTATCCTATGTAAAAATAATTCTTCCAAATTCCTTCCAACAAAATTTCACAATCCCCTAAATTGGATGGTGGACCTGATCTACTTAACCTAAGAAACTTTCTTTAGAACACACTAATTAATTGAGAGAAAATGCAGACTATTATCATCCTGTACAACATTTTGATCATCCCTCAAATGTTTTCACTTGCCATCAACACGTAGGGTTTTAAGAATTTTTCTTTCTCCATTTTCTCTTATTTTTTTATTTTTATTGAACATTTAATCATCCCTCAAATGTTGTCACTTGCCTGCATCAACTTTCTTACACATAAGTAACATGAACTTTCTGCAGGCATGGAGCAAGTTTAATGGAGTTGTGGGGGGTACTGCACTGCTTCTGGTCTTGCTTCTCGGCGTGGGCATTGTTCTGAGTCAGACAGTAGTTTATGTTGTTGGTTGGTGAAGGATGGGTGGACAGGAGAGGGTTGTCATGTTGATGTTGATGTTGGCCTCCTAGCTAGGGCACGCAACTGGAGGCAATGCGTAAGTGCAAATTAGTGCTTCAATGCGACGCATCCGGTGCTTTGTAGCAACACTCATGTATGTTTACCCATTTATTCCAATTTGCAACAATACAATACAATGGTATAGTCATTTTGCAATATTTATATGCAAAAATAGCTAACAACAACTCAAAATATATTACTGATCTATTGGATTATACAAAGTTAATGCCAAAATGCATATTAGCTAGCTAAATTGTTTCTCTATATATAACACGAAAAATTCTAGACGTAAGCCCCATGCTTCTGGACACCATTTAAAAACATATGATTTTATTCTTTTACCTTCATATTTCATATTTTAATATGAGATGTGAAATATGAATGTAAAAAAGTAAAATCACATATTTTTAAGTGGTGTGCAAGTGTGGAGCTTCTGTATAGCACGACTCATATAACATGCACTATTTATCTGTGTAAGTGTAAACATTTGTTCTTGTTTCTTTCATTTTCATCTTTTTCTTTCACTCACAATTGTTTAGTCATCTTGCATTTATATGCCTAATAGCTAACAGCATGTCAAAATAAGGTTTTCATTGAATTGTGCAAAGTCAATTCGAAATGTATATGGGTTAAAGTGTTTTTCTACATTTGACGTCTACTACTTATCAATTTAAAGTGTAAACATTTTTTTATTGTTTCTTTCATTTTCCCTGATCTCTTGCTTTATATTTCTTGCATTTACACTTTTATTTATAAAACATGAAAAAGTTAATATTATTATAATATTATATTTTAATAAAATAAAATAACTCATGATAAAAATTTGTAAAAAAAATGAAAATGGTCAAAAGTTCATAAAAATAAGACAAACAATTTTTCATTTTTAATTTATTTTTAATTTCTATTGAGCTATTTTTATTATTTTGGCAACGGAGAGACATTGCAATCACGTTAATATACTTGGAAACATTGAAAATATTGGAAGATATAAGAATATGCATATTTAATGGAAGTTAGTGAAAATCTTATAAACTAAAAAGTAAAGAATATTTAAATAATATAAAGTAGGGGTGCTACCCGACCTATATGGGTCATCCACCCATCCTACACCATGTTCCTACCTAGGGAGGGTGACTACTAAATTTACTCCCCCACCATGTCCTCGCTTGGGTGGGATGACTAAATCTACCCTCGTAACCCATCCCCGCTTGGGCGAGGTGACTATTTGCATCCGCTTGTGGGCAAATTGACATCATCATTGTCCAGCCACCTTGTTTGACACCACATTTTTCACAAAGAAAATCCAATAAAATCGCATCTACATCAAAAAAATTGCATAAATCCAACAAAGTTACAGATCTAAAGATCTATGCACAGACTGATGGGCCATGGTCGCAACCCTGGGTCATAAAACTCGAAGACCCATGGTTGCAATTGTGGGCCTTTAACTTATAGATCTGCAAAGCGTGATCGTGGTCTTGGACCATAAAGACCCACGGCTAAGCCCATGGTTGTACAAATTAAGGCCTCATTTGGTTACATAAATGAGATGCGTTGAAAGTTGAATAAAATATTATTAGAATATAATTTTTATATTAAAATTTGAAAAAATTGAATTTATTTTGTATTGTTTTTGGGAGTTTGGAAAAGTTATAATAATTATATTAGATAAGATGAGATTGTTTGTTTTACAAACCAGGCCTTAGTATTTTATGAAGATAACTATTCTCAATGGACACCTAGAAGATCCTGTCATGGAACATGGCACCCTTTCAATCTAGCTTGATAATTATAAGAATAATAGTAATTTGAATAAACTCATTTACTTCATTAAGGGCTCTCAAACTGTGTGAATCAATGGAAACATGCTTATAACTCATACCTACTCACAAACAATGTCAAAATAGATAGGAGCAATGATAATTTTGAAGTATACACCCTTTCAATCTAGTGTCATTAGTTTCATTGTAGCTTGATTCCATATGAAAAATAATAAATTTACATTTTTTTCACAACTATATTTTAAATGAATGGTAGTTATGTAAAATTCAAATTATTTTTAATGAAGTGATATTTTAACGCCCCAAATTTCTTTAGACCTTAGAGAACGTCATGAAATTTTGAAAAAATTTCATGAATCGAGCGATCGATTTGGTTTTAGTCTGTCAGCATAGTCGGATCCTAACCCAATATGGTTACAGAGTTGCCTTTATGTTTATTTAAGGCACTTAGAAATACAAGTTGGTGAAATGAATTGCAATATTAGTCTCGGATGAATATTTAGGATCTTACGGTACAATAATATGTTTCTAACTTTCTAGATGAATAGTGAACAAGAGTGCCTTTAGGAGTCAGATTTCGTGAAACAAATAGAACCACTAGACTCTTATGATTATTTAGGACCTTATGGTGCAATAAAAAATTTCATAATTTTTTTGGTGAATAGTAACACTCGAGATAGCGCCACGTGGCAATCGGTTTGAACAATTGTCAAATTGCCTTATAAAATGTCCAATTCCACTTCGAATCACTAGGATTAATCCTACCCATTCATGGGAATAGTAATAGGACACTTGTCATATGAAGATTGAAGTGTGATGGAATGATAGGTAAATCAAGTTATGTGATCATGCTACTTATGCCAACCACTATTCATTTCAACCAAATACTATTTGGTCAACCAAATAAGGTTTCGACCCTAGTGAAATCCTTAACTATTGGAAACCATCTAAAACCCTATATTCCATGTATTGGCCGAAACCTTAAACTTGGTTTGCTAACCTTAAAGTGGACAATTTTGATTAAATGTTTAATCATTAAATTAAATCACTTCTGCATACTATTAACAACTCAATTATATACTCATACACCCTTAAGTACTCTCTTACATCTTGGTAATTACATTGGATCAAGAAAAAATTGATTTGGACTTAATCCAATAGAAACACTAAATGAAACTATATCTATACCCCAAATGTCAGTTAGGCCCATCTTTGGCCCACCAAAAACCACCACCAAGCCAAACTTCTTCCTCCTCCTAGGGCCAAGGACATGGCTTACATGCTACTCATTTGCTAACTTCAAATAGTAACTTGATGGTAATAAAAAAGGCTACACAACACCAGCCCATCCACTCGGCCAAACTACAACTGAAAACATCAGTTGTGCAGCCCTTTTGTCCCCCTCTTTTTGACTTCCACCCTCCCATCCAAGGGTCACTCAGCCACTCTCATGTCAGCCCCTCCCTTATATCACACGCCTCTCACAATTTCATTTAACACGTAACACTTTTTCCCTCACTTTTCTAGAGAGAAACTGAGAGAGTTCTTGAGGCTGTTTTTGCCCTTGCATTTCCAGCTCTTTTTAAGTCGATTTCTATGACTAGATCTTCATATATTTTATTTCCTTTTTAGTCTAGTTTACGTGGCTATATGTTGAAAAACGTTTCATGAACTTTTGATTGGTGAAAGTTAAATATGTTGATGCAAAGGTCTCGGTGGAGAAAATTTTGATGTTTATGTGCGATTTTGAAAGTTTTGTGAAGTTTTTGGTAAAATTTTGGGTAGATCTTGCGATGGTGAAGTTTTAACATGTTTATATACAAGTTAGGTTTGGATTCATAGCATGATAATATTTTTATAAAAGAGTTTTGCATGATTTTGAAGTGTTAGAAATTGAATGACTCAAAACAGTTTATGTTTTGGTGAAGTTATGATTTTTGGTTATAGAAACTTGATCTAATGGCTTTGATCCTCAAATATTTTTCTCTTGAGGCTTTGATCTAATGGTTTTGATCTTCATATATTTTTCTCTTGAGGCTTTGATCTAATGGCTTTGATTGATATGTTTAAGGGTTTATTTTTTGAGAACATTGGTTTAGATCTTTAATTGAATGTTGTTATACATGCAAGAGTTTGTTTAAAACTCAATCTAGAGGTTCTCGGGTATGAGTTGTTATTTGGAGGAACTTTTTGGCAAATGATGCTAGATTTAGTACTTAGATCATGTTAGAACTTGAATGTGAGCTACATGATTATATTTCTTGAAGATTTATTGCATGAAAATCAAGGATCTAGTGGTTTTGTTTCAAATCCAAAGCATGCTATACTTAGTTTTGGTATTTTAGTACAAGCTGATTGGTTTACGAAATGTTTTGTGATTTTTTGTTGGTTAGTCAAGCATGATAGCACCTAGATTTGAATGATAAATATGTTAGGAGAGTATTTATGGACTTTTGGAATCGTTTGAGTTGATTTAAAATGTGTTAGACCAAGAATATCAAGAGTTAGTTATATTTGACCTAACATGATTTTAGGATCTAGATATGATTTTTTAGTGTTACAAAAATTGGTTTGAGTATGCTAGGTTGATAGTTGGTCAAATTGCAACAAAAATTATATTTTTGCCTATAACATGAATGGGCGAAGGAGTAGTTCTCGTAATTATGTTTTGTTTTTAATTTTTAATTTATTTTGATATTTCGATTTAGTATACAATTTACATGAGTAATGTAAATTTTGGTAAGATTTGGAGTTAGTATACAAAATCATTATTTTAGAGATAAAATTGTAAATTTTCACAAATAGAGGGGTAACTTTACAATTTTAACCACAATTTAGTATTTTTTATGTTTATAAGAAATTAGTGAGTTATTTTAACCTTAAATATCTCATTTCAGTTCACGACTTTTCCACTAAATCATTGTAAGTTAGCATTTAACTTACTCTTTGAGTATTTATGTGTGTACAGTGGTAAGACTGTTATTGTTATATTCTTGTCACTTGTGATTATTATAAATTTTCATTATATGTCAGGTTATGTCATTGATTACTGTTTAGGTTTACATGTTACATGCCATGATATGCCAAATCATCTATCACACATTCATTTTGTTACATGCCATGTCATGTCACATGAATTGAGTTTGTCATGAAATATTTTCTAGTCAATTGGAGTCTTTTATTTTTATCATGACCACAAGTGCTAGGATTGTGTGTTATTCTAGTAGAACTCATTTATCTACTTTGAGGTGTTTAAAATTGAGAAATTTACTGGGTTGACAAAGTACCATCAAATGGCTTTGAATGACATCTAAGTAGCTGGTTACTAGAGCGAAGTCAAGTATCTAAAGTCGGTGGTGCCAATTACATGTTTATCAGTTTTAAATCAGTTCATTTCTCATGACATACTCACAGTTGGTGCAAATGTCTGTGATGTAATGCGGTACCGGTAGGAGCACACGACTCAAGGGAACCCATGTAGCATCCGTAATTTCACATTTAATCAACCATGTATATGTTGAACAAGGTCTCATGTCCATTTTATGTTCATGTCAAGTTATGTCACGTTCAATTCAGCCAAGTCATGTCACGTATGTTCATGTTCATGTCATGATGCATCCATGTCATTTTACAGTCATGCATGTATATGTATATTGTTGGTAGTTTAATAGCTTACTTGCAAAGATTTGTAAACAAACGATGTGTCAGTATCTGGAGAACCCACACATGGCAGCCTGGACGAGGTCGAATAGTCCACAATGCGTCGACGAGCAACTAATTGTTTCAATTATCCACTTTTTGGATATGATTTTAGATATCATAGTTGAGCTGTGTGAGCGACTTAGCACATTAATACAGTAGTTTTAATTCAAGTCCATAATTATGGAGCGTTGTCTCCAGTACTTAGTTTGTTAAAAATATGTTAGATTGTATGTAACTTATTATGTAACTTATTAAGTATGTTTATGTTTTTGAGATGTAGTACTTATGGTAGATTGTATATTGTTCAAAGAAAAAATTATTCACTGCAAATATTACATATTGTTAGATGCATGTCAGGTGTACTGCATCTTTAATTGTCATGAATGAGGGTATGTAATCTTGTGTTACATGTCCCGACATTTCAAGCTCCATCTAATCCCAATTGAGATTGCAGGTGTCACAGATATAATTAAACTAGTTGATTATAAAATAATTAAAAAATTATCGTAGGTGTATGATTATCCAACTAATACTAGCATGGTGTTAGTAATATGGCTTACAAACCAATTAAATATGTAAAAAATCTCAATATTAGTCTATGTTCTATTATTGTTTCGGCATGTGTATGAATAAGTAATTCATGTTGAAAAATAAATATATTTCAAGTAATCACGCTTACTGACACATCAAGCATACTATTGATATAGAAGTCTACCCAAGATTAATTAGCATAAAAGTATTTATATTTTAACTTTTTATAAATATAATGAAACTCACAATAAGAATTGTAATGGTAAATATAAACTTTCCTTAGTTTTATTACACGAGTTTATTATATTTAGTTATAGTTAGGGTTGGGCTCCGACTCCGACTAAAGTTGGAGATAATCTCAGACTCCGACTCCGATCAGAGTTATCAGAGTCGGAGGGTCGAAGCCACAGAGAGAGAGTGAGAGAGAGAGAGAGAGATGGCTTAGTTGGCACATTTCATTAGACGGTGGTGGCATCCCTAAAGCTGCTAAAGCCATTGTTTATTAGTCCGTTTGGCATCTACAAGAGGCGAAAAAATAGAAAATGAAAACTAAAGAGGGAGAAGAGTAGGTGGTGGTGAAGAGAGGAGATGAATATTGGACCTAACTCGAAGCTAACACAATAACATTCATGGGACCCTAACCAAAATTTAAAAAAAAAAACTCAAAGCTTGACAGTGATTTAAATTTTGGACCCAAAGAAAAGCATGTAAAACGATGGTGATAGACTGTTGAAAATAGTGACAAAGAGATATACAGACTGAGACAGGCTGTTGAAAATAATTGACAGACAAATATACAAATTGAGACATACTAAGACAGACAGAAAAGGTAGACTTTCTTTGTTTGTTCGTAGAAGGAAAAGGAAATCGCAGCATATATTTTCTTTTTAGTCAGAGCAGATATCGACTCCAACTCCGTCAATTGTTTTCACAATAACTTCGACTCCAACTCCGAATTTCAATTTTTTCGACTCTAACGGATTAGGAATCGGAGTTGGTAGAGTTTTTACCCACCCCTAATTATAACTAAATAATATGACCTCACATAATAAAATTAAAGAAAATTTATTATTTTCGATATAATTATATCGTGACTTTCAATTATAATTATTTAAAAGTCTAACTAATTCCAAAAGACTATTTGTAACAACCCGACCCTAAGATTAGGATAAGTTTTTGTATTTTTTTCTTATAAACTATAAATATTATTATTATTATTATTATTATCAGATTTTAATTTTTGTTTTTAACATTTATTATAATCCGAAATGTGCATTAGCCGATAGAGTTCATTTCTTATTTCTTCCTATCTCGTTAGTCCCATCTTTATCTCTAGTTGATATCCAAATCCTAATGGGAAACCAACTCCCAACTCTGAATCCTATCCCAACCGAAACTCCTTATGACTCACGATTTTTTTTCCCTTCCCATTGTCTATAAAAGCCACCGAGACCTCTTGTAACACCTACACACTTGCACGTCCAAGAAAAAGAAAAGAAAAGAGAGCAGCCATGAGCCACCCCACTGCAGAAACTCCTCCACACCGATCACCACCTGAGTGAGTCTCCACCACGCCGAAGCAGCTACGGACAGCCCAGGAAATTGCCGTTGCCAACCATCGTAAGCCAACGGCCAGCCGCGTCTCTCCACTGCCTAGACCATGCATGACCGTGAAGGCCCTCCAATACGTATCACACGTACACCACGCTGTGGCATCTTGCATCGCGGACGAGCACCTTCACGGCCAAATGTTTCTACCCAAGCCACCCATGCACGTCTTGAAAACATCCTTTGTTTTCATAAACAAAAACAGAGCACCGGTTATTCCTTGCATGGCAAACCCGTAAGCCTCCTCAGCAACTCCACGCTGCCTAGAACACGTCGACGCCACCACCGGCCACCTTAGAAGACCTCGCACCGCCCCAGTAAGCCACGATGGTCGCCACTCCCGGATGTTTTCGGCTTGACAGAATACTCGCTCTCTTTTTCTCCCGGCATCGCACCACCTTGCCCAGCAAACCAGTTGCGCCACCGGCCCCTTCCGTCCACCAGAGCCACCATACCGTGCAGCTTCCTCTCTCGGCGAGTCCATCGCAGAAACTTCTCCCTCTCACAGTGAGTTGTTGCTCGACCACCCTCTGTCGTAAGCCTTAGTTGCCTTTAGTTTTCCTTTTATTCCCAGTGAGTGTCGGCTACTCTCACATTTAGTTGCTTTTAGATTTTATTTACGTAGTGCATGTGTTAAAATAGATTTACTTTTATGCCTTTTTAATCCCTGTTTTAAGTATAATTACATCTATAACCTTATGTTTAAATATATGTTAATTATGAATGTTAGTCATTTTATTTTGAAGTCGAGTTTAATATTTTGAGTTGAGTTCAATTTCATTAAATAAATATATGAATCTTAAGATCATTTTTATAAGATAATGTTTAAGGAATTTTGAAATATATTTTAAAATATATCTTTAAGCCAAATATTTTAGTTGATTTTCCTTTATATATATTGTAGGATTTTAATAAAACTATTAATTTTATCCTTATGAATCGGGTGTTTCCACCAGTTGTATTTTTATTAATCTTATATATATATATATATATATATATAAATATATACAGATAAAGTTATATATTTAATAATATTGAAAGATTGATATTATATTAGTATTTAAATTCCAATGGTTAATCATTTATTTTAAATACTTTAAATCTATGTTATGAAGTGAACCTCTAATATTTTTATAGTAGATTTTGATATATTTATGCTATTGAAGTGTACATTTTTCAAAATAAAGAAATATGTTATAAGTTTTGAATAATTATGTTAAGAAATGAAATCAATTTTAAGAATTTGTTATTATGAGTTATTTAAAATAGCCCTAGTATTTTACTAAGTTATAATATGTTATTAGTATTTTAAGAAATTTGAAGATATAAGAATTTATTGATTTTATGGTGTTAAGCAATAGGTTTATTTGACTATCTCTTAGACTATGAATTTTATTAAGTAGGATATTAGGATATGATTCCTAGACAGATTTAGTGACGTTTAATACTTTATATAGGTGACGAGTTACGAAGTGAGATTCAGGAAGTAGCGCTACGAGGTAAGTTATTTGATCACAAAATTAGGATCAGCACAGTTCAGCTTATATTTAAGTATTATTCAATCCAGTTCATTGACAGCCTTTGTTTATGTACCACTCATATCATATGCAAGCATGTCATTCAACATAGAACACGATCATGTCATTCCGCATCATGTTCAATTTCAGAAATTATAATTATATATGTATTATGTCATGCATCTCATGGTCGTAAGACACGTAAGCTATTTTAAGTTCAAGTGCAAGATAAAATCAGATCAGTTAGTCAGATGGTCATTCAGATGCATGGTACCAATGCAGTTCAGTTTCAGGGTGGATGTGCAAGCCACGGGCTCAAGCGTGGTCCACCATAGTATGCCAGAATACTATCAGCGGCTCCCCTCGTGGCCATGGGACATGGGGCCGGTGCACAACCTCGCACACAGGGTTAAGTGTGTTGGCCAATCAGTTCAGTCAGTTAAAATAGATCAGTCAGTTAATTCAGATAAATCAGTCATGCATAGTATAAACATCAATATCAACAGTCATGAATTTAAGTTCTCAGCATGAAAAACTTTTATGAAAACTTTATGTTTAGTATGTTAACGTTGTGATGGATTTCTTACTGAGTATTCGACTCATTTTAGTTTGTTTTCATGTTTTTAACCACCCAGGTGAGAATGATGATTACGAGCAGACAGGCCAGGATTAGAAGGAGTATTTATTTTAATTTCAGACCTTTTAGAAGAAATTTATTTTATTACTTTATGACACGACTTTTTATTCAGTTTATTCATTTAAGTTTTTGAAGACATTTTATCAGACAAAGTTTTATGAAATAAATTCTAAATTGTTTTGTTTTATTTTTTAATATGTGATATCTTACCGGGTTTATTTTATGAAAAACACGTGACACTCCTAACCTACGGGAAGTGGGTGTTACACTACTAATGCAAGATCTCTAATCATTACCTTCTATGAGAGTCTAAGGTTCATCACAATGCTTCCATCCAATCTTCTTGTTATGTGTGATTTACAGGAGCTGGACTTTTAGGGATTGTTTGGATGTTGAGATGGTTTCATCTCATTTCATCACATTTCAACATTCAAACACCATTCAAACATACGCTTTTCAATTTCAAGTTTTCAACTTTTTCATCTAATCATTACATCTTTTCCAAACTTCTAAACAAAACACAAAAAATAATTTTACTTTTTCAAATTCTAAAATAAAAATTATATTTAAAAATTATATTCTAACAATATTTTAAGTTTATAATATTTTTATTCAACATTTTCTCTCTCATTTTCCAAAACCCCATAAAACATCATAACTCAAATTATTTTACTACTATTTATAGATTTATCATCTCATCTCATTCCTCAAACTTTCCCTTAACAGCCCCAATGTTAATGTGCTTCCATGCAAGTTGCCTATTTATTAAGTGTGCTCATTCTTCAAGCCTTTGAGAAAAATATTTTATAAAAGACAAAAAGATACTTTTTGAGTTGTGAAAACTCTCACATAGAGGTAAAAACAAATATGTACACATTCCATGCCAATAAACTACAACTTACATCTATAGTCTTTTTCCTCTCCTTGGATCTAGAGTAGAGGGTTTTTTCCTCTCATTGTCTGTACGAGGTTTGGCTTGGATTTTAAGGATGGATGAAGACCTCGAAAATCTGTATGCCAGTTTGCTAGAGGGGAGAACTATTTCATCATGAAGTTGTTGACTCAGAAGCATTATAACCATGTAGCATTCAAGCAAACTATGAAGAAAATCTGGAGACCAGTGAAAAGTGTCAAGTACATGATTTCAGTTCTGTGTTTACTCTTGTTGAGTTTTAGAATACTCGTGATAAGTCCAAAATGTTGCGTGAGGGGCCTTGGAATTTTGATAAACAACTGGTACTTGTGAAGGAGTTTGATAGTATGATGTAAATTAATGGTCTTAAAATTCTTCATGCGCTATTTTGGATACGTATCTATGATCTACCTTTGCTGGCAGTAATCTGTATATGGGTAACTTGATTGGAGGAGAAGTGTTGGAAGTTGATTTGGATAAGGGAGAGATGGAGTGGGGGGAGTATATGAAGGTAAGATTCAAAATGGATATTTCAAAACCTTTGCAACGTAGGAAAAAAATGAGTTTTTTTTTGGGGGGGGGGGAAGTCTTGTTAAGTTCGTTTCTCTTATGAGAGATTGCAAGATTTCTACTTTACATGTGGTATTTTGGAGAACTAGTCACTTTCATGAGAATCTCAGCGTCAGGACACTGGTTGGCAAGGGGAACTAGGTATCGACGGAGGCAATCATTTGACAGCAGAAACTCCGAATACATGCCCTTTGAATGCCCTGCCACCCAGGACCTAACAATCCCAAGTCTCACCTTCTCACGGGGATTTGGTTATGGGTGGCGAATTGAGGTGTCAGAGACAGTGCCCTAGTTGGCACAGACAAAGAACAGTCGCCTAATGGACTGCTCGATTGGATATTCCCAACCGTCGACTGGCAAAAAGAAGAACTTGTGGTTGTATCCCTTCACCACCTTATGTTGCCCCTCTATCTGAGCTAGTTCCTGAACGGGCTGGAAGTTGTAAATGCGCCGACCCTTCCTCACTAAATTATGGGTAATAAAGAATTCATGGGCGATTAAGTCAGGATAGTCTGACCCGGCCTTCTCCAAGGCATGATGCCAAATTACACAACACGAGATCAAGATCCTCCATGCAAAGGGGAGGAGCTGAGCGGGCGCCAGCTCAAAGAATGCCAGTACTTCATGCACTGGCCAGTGAACTAGAAACCTTAGGCAACAGGAGAACATTGCAGGATACGTCGTAACTCTAGTACCATTGCCTTCCACATCCACCACACTGCCAGTGGGAGGGGGCACTTCAAGAGCTAGCTTCGAAGGGATCCCGTAGGTCACTTTTAGTTCTTCCAATTCCTCGAAAGTAACTATCGACTGCTAGAAAAATCCTACAAAGTCATCTGAAAAGGAGTCGTCTTGGGCGGCAGTAGCATGGACGGAGCCAGAGGGCGCCGCACGAGCACTGGAGCATGAAGATTTCTTTGGGGCCATAAGGAGTAGGAGAGATTTGTGAAAACACTTCGAAAGAAAGGCAGAAAATGAAACTGCAGGATAACAGAACAAAAGCAAATATTACGATGGGCCACTCAACTGGAAGGGAGTCATTGTATATATAGATAGGGGGAAGATCCCCTTATCGAGGCATCATAACTCTGCATATCTTACACGTGTCCCACTCAAGTACCAGTATTCCTCTATTGACGCAACTGCCGTAAAGCATATCCCCTGCAATAACGTGCGAATTAATTACTACAAAATATAGAGACATATCAGAGAAGTTGGAGGGGCACCATTCAATGCGGAAATGTGGTTGATGTTATGCTACTGTGTGAACGGAATACAGATGATCGCTTAACATGCAGCTAGGAAGGCCGTGAACTTGATCATGCCTAAGAATAACAGAAATAAAAGAAATTCCTCCTGGACCTGTAAGGGGGATTTTCCCCTTAGGAAAAGTCCACAGAATCTCGACCCAGAAGTCCAGCCCAAGGGGTTTCTTATCCAAGCAAGGAGCGAACTGCCAACCAGGAAAAGGCACCGTCTAGGGAACATAATGTGCACAGGATACATGGGAAACACGGAGGACCATCGATTCATCGGCATCAGATCATCAACGATTTATATAGATTGGATTGAGGCTTAGGAAGCCCTCCCACATTAATGACACTGCTAAATTAAGTCACACTCTACAATTATGAAGTTGACACAAGGCCATGCCGCATTTAAATGTTCTAATAAAATGAACAATACAGGGAACCAGGACTTCATGAGACCAAGCATGATCTGCTCTTAAGATATGTACTATAAATAGTTGATCCCAGGTACGAAATGCTCTCTCTGATCTCTAAATTTTCTTACTTATTTATTGTACTCTAAGAACACTTACTAACTTTGATATTGGAGGTTCCCCGACCTTAAGGTTGCCTTCTCAAAGCCGCGTTATACTCTTCTCTGTGTAGGGCTCGTTGTAGAAGACCTAAGTTGTTGGAGCTTCGCCTATGGGTGTGCGAAGCATGATGTTAACAACGGGTGTCTATGGTCACCCTGACTCAGGGCATATGGATGAAGTATGGGGTTTAATTAGAGATTTGGAACCTCGAGAAGGGAGGCCTTCGATGGTGTTTAGGGATTTTAATGAAATCCTTCATCAGTCTGAGAAGTTTGGTGGAAGGGGCAGAAGTGAAGCACAATTGGAAGGTTTTAGATACGTTTTAAAAAATTGTGGTCTTCGAGATATGGGATTTTTAGGGGTTCCATTTACTTGGAATAATAAGAGAGAAGGGGATGGGACTATAAGTGGAAGACTGGATTGCTTTCTTGCAAATTTGAGATGGTGTGATGTTTTTCCAAATTTAAGGGTGCAACATGGGATGGCTTCCTACTCAAATCATGTGTCTTTGTGGATGGATACTCATGGGGCACTTGTTATAAGAGGTGGAGAAAAGATGTCCAGGTTTGAAGCAATGTGGTTAGGGGATTCTGAGTGTGCTAATATTGTGGAGAAAAATTGGAGTAGAGTGAATGACTCCAGTTCAATTCGAGAGTTAATGGGTTGTATTTCAAGTTGTGCATCTAATCTTAAAAGGCGGAATCAAAACTCTTTTGGGAATGTGCATAAGGAGTTATCTTCTACAAAGATGAGACTGAAGAGGATTCAAGAAGATGATCCAACCTGTCAGAAACTTCCAAATCATAAACGGGCTTGTGAAGATGTTTAGAATTGGTTGGATAGGGATGAGTTCATGTGGACGTAGAGGTCAAGGATTATGTGGCTTAGAGAGGGAGATTGCAATTCAAAGTATTTTGATTCAAAGGCAACTTTTAGAAGAAGAAAAAGTAGAATTTTGTAGCTTAAGGATGAAGTTGGGAATTGGAAACCAGGAGAGCAGATGGATGATTTGATTACAGATTTTTTCAAGACTTTGTTTACTGCTGCAGATCAAGTAGAAATGAAGGAAGCCTTGTCAAGGGTCGATGTAAAAGTCAATGAGCAGATGAATGAGAGCTTAACTAAACCTTATGTTGCTGAGGAGGTGGAAGTGACAATCAAACAAATGCATCCTTCTAAGGCACTTGGACCAGATGGGATGTCTTCAGTCCTCTATCAAAACCATTGGAGGGTACTTAGTAAATCTGCAACTGATTCAGTGTTATTTGCTTTGAATAATGGGGATTTTTCTAAGGAGTTAAATAACATGTTTATCACTTTAATTCCTAAGAAGTTTGATCCTGCAAAAGTAGCTGATTTTAAAATATTTTCAAAAGTCATTGCTAATAGGCTCAAACAAGTCTTACCTATGGTTATCTTTGAATCCCAATGTACTTTTGTCCGTGGTAGGTAGATTACTGATAATGTTTTAATTTCCTATGAGTTATTATATTATCTTAGAAACAAAAGGTATGGGAATAGGAGGAGTTTTATGTCTCTCAAACTTGATATGAGTAAGGCGTATGGCAGGGTCGAGTAGGTGTTTTTGGAGAGGATGATGGGTGCTCTTGGTTTTACTCCTAGTTTGATCAATTTAGTCATGAAGTGTGTAAGTACAGTGTCATTCTCAGTGCTTATGGATGAAAGTCCAAAAGGTCATATTGTACCTAGTAAAGGATTAAGGCAATAAGATCCTTTATCTCCTTACTTGTTTCTTTTATGTACGGAAGGACTTATTAGTTTATTAAAGAAGAGTGCTTTTCAAGGTGAAGTGGAAGGTATTAAAATTTGTAGAGGAGCTCCTAAAGTTAATCATTTGTTGTTTGCGAATGACAACGTGATTTTTTGTAAGGCTAATGTGAGTACTAATGAAAAGATCCATTATCTTTTGAATAAATGTAAGAAAGTTTCAAGCCAATGTATTAATAAGGAAAAGACTTCTATGGTTTTTAGTAAAAATGTTCAAGCGAATGGGAGGGCAGAAATAATACAGCTTTGTGGTGGAGTCATACTCAACAGTATGAAAAGTATTTGGATTTGCCATCGATAGTGGGAATATCAAAACATAGAGCTTTTTCTAGTATTAAACAATAATTGTGGTAGAAACTTTAGGTTTAGAAGGGCTATATGTTATCTCAAGGAGGTAGTGAAGTATTTCTTAAAGCTGTAGTTATATCCATTCTTACATATGCTATGAGCTGTTTCATGTTTCCTAATTCTTTGTGCCATGAATTAGAAATGATGATGGCTCATTTTTTGTGGGGGAATCAACCTCCGGAGAGGAAGATACATTGGATTAGCTTTTGTGATAGTCAACTAATAGGACTTATAATTATATATAATAATTTTTTTATTTGTATTATTTGCTTTTTGCCCTTTTGTATTATTTTGAATCTCTATACTCAATTTTGTAGAAAGTTTTATACTTCATTGTCATTGTAACGTGTACATATATATATTTTGATAAACAGATTTCCATTCATTCAAAATAATTGTCCTCATAAAATATAGCTCTTATCAAGCCAAACTACTTGAGATACAAAAGGACACCCATCCCACCACATTTCAATATCATTAACCCCAAGCATGTTTTGCCAAAAGATAAGTAGCTGAATTGTCCAACCTGTTAACATGTGAAACCTGGACATCTTAGAAACTAGACATCATTCTTCTAATATCTTGAGTCAAGAAAGCAAAATCGGTGAAATAAACAGAACGATCATTCAATGCATTAACAAGAACCAAGCAATCAATTTTCAACATCAGTTTCGACAACCCCCCACACGGCACACAGTTGCAATATTTTGAAAACTCGCAGGTAAGAAACGCATTTAGACTTTTGGAGTCATATATATGTATTTTTTTATATATATAAAATACATATATATATATACAACATTTATGCAAAGGAAAGGAAGAACAATTTTTTTTATTTTTTTATTTTTTTATATATCTAAGCAGACATCAAAATTAAGATGTGAGAATAAAAAGAACTTAAAATAGAAAAGTTAGGTGGTAGGAAAGTCAAAGAAGTACTTGGGAGTCAATAACCACAATAAGATTAGGAGTAATTTTTTTATTTATTGAAATATAATTGTAAAAGAATTATAGTGGGAAATAATAATAATAATATTAAAAAAATATAAAAGGTCCATTTGGATAGTGAGATGAGATGAAATGATATGATTTTAAATGAAAGTTGAATAAAATATTATTTGAATATTATTTGTTAATATTAATATTATTTTAGAATTTGAAAAAGGTGAATTATTTATTATATTTTGTTTGAAAATTTAAAAAAAAAAATTTAGAGATACTTTTGTACAATCACTTTCTAGTTAAAATATTTATCTTTGTAATTTTAAACATGAATCTGGTTTTTGAAGTCTTGGATTAACGTTATTATAAAACTTGCAAATAGTTTATTTATATTTTTAATTTTTAGGGTTCGTTTGGATAGCTAGACGAGATGAGTTGAAATGATTTATAAATAATAATAAAATTATTAATTAAAATAAAATAAAATAAAATAAGATAAGATAGTTTTATCTCACCTCTGTATCTAAACAAGACTTGTTATGCTTGAGAGATGAGATAAGATGAGAATTTTTAAAAATTTTGTGAATAGTGTTAAGATGAAAATTTAAAATATTATTTTTTAATATTATTATTGTTTTGAGATTTGAAAAAGTGAAATTAGAATTTGAAAAAGTTGAATTATTTATTATATTTTATATAAAAATTTGAAAAAGATGTAATGATGAGATAGAGATGAGATTTCTCATCTTTATTTCCAAACATAACCTTAATCTTCACTGATCAACTATACAAGTTCAAGAGTGGAATGGTCTATGATTGATCTTGAGACACTTGTGGGGTCCATTGAGCTTTCTAGTTCCTTCCCATTGGTGCAAGAATAACCATGGTTAACCAAACCCTTCCCACAACAAGGGTAAACAATATGCCCTTAACTCAAGCATGTAGTTAATTACTAACCAAGGTAACAAAACCATATCCTTATAAATAGGGTGTCGTGGCTTCTTTTATAAAACCCTCGTATGCCTTATGTTTTTGTATTTTTTTTTGTTGGTAATTTTGTAGGGAAAGGGAGAGAGGCCAAAGCTGAATAGGAAACCCCCACAACAGTCCTCAAAGCCTCTCTTTCTTTCTCTCTCTCTCGAAGAAAAATAGTACTGGTACGTTTTTTTCCCATTTACTCCAATGACAATTTTCCTTTTTTCGGGATTTTGAAGAAGAGGGTCTGTATCTGTTCAAAACTTGAATTTTAGCCCTCCCTCTCTTTCTCTCGCACGCACCCGCAAATATCTGCAATCAAGAGAGAGAAAGTGCGTGGTCATGGGTTCCAAACTGGCTAGTAGCTTCAAAGCGCTAGAGTCGATATTTTCCCGCCCAAAACACGATTTACGAGCATGACCCAGATGGATGATCGGGTCCCTTTTTCGTTCATTTTTGTAGTTCATCGGCTCATAGTTCTTCGTCTTTCACGTCCGTTCTCCTTTATCGATTATATGCGGTTTTCATCTTTTTTTTTTTGGTTGGTTATGTGTGCTGTTTTTTTTTTCTTTTGCTTGGATGATTTTATTGTACAAGACTACTAAGATTAAAGAGAGAGCGATTTGGTTTTTAGGGTCTGAATTCGGAATAAATGGCAGGGTGGTCGATGCTAGCTGATGACGGATCGGCTGTAGATTGCGAAAAATCCCCAAGTAAGAAGCTCAAGCCGAGCTTCTGCGTCGACCTTGAACCGGCTTGGAAAGTGTCCAATAAGTCCTCTGAAGCTTGCGTCAAAAGCGAACGAGAACCTGACAAGCTCCGATGCGAGTTCGAAGGGTTTTTTCGAGGTTTCGGCAAGGAGATCTGCACCCAAAACACTTTTCTCCCTCTACCTCCAATGCTTGGAGATGGGCAACACGTAGATTTGCTTAAGCTTTTCTTGGTTGTGCGAGAGAAGGGTGGGTGCGATGCGGTTTCGGAAAATGGGTTGTGGCATTTGGTGGCTAAAGAGTCTGGTTTGTTCGGTTCGAATCTTGCTTCGCAGGTGAAGTTGGTTTACATAAAGTATTTGGATACCCTTGAGAGATGGTCGAAGAGGGCTGTCGAGAATAAGGGCTTGGAATGCGGTTTGAATAACAGCTGTGTAAGTTTCAGTGGGTTTTTGATGGAGGCGCATGCTGACCTTAGAGCTTCTTTAACAAAGGCTCCGGGTGAGAAGCAGAACGAGGACGAGGAGTATACGCATCTGGAATTATTATCTGAGGAGGTGGAGTCGAATGGGGGCGAAAAGTGTGCTGGTGTTGAGGGATTGTCGGGTTTGGATTTGGTGGGAAAAATTGGTGATAGTAAGAAATTATGCAATGAAGGAGAGAGAGAGGAGATACTGTTGGATGGAGACGAGAATGATGTGATCATTGAGGAGAAACAGTTGTGCTTGGATTCGAGTGAGAGTGTTGCGAATGTGCAGGATGGTGGAAACCTGTGTGACAATGAGGTAAATAGTTTGGTAGCTGAGCAGGGTGGGGGCAATAGATGCGATAATGATGAAGATGATGTAGTGATCTTGGACCCAGGGAGATTTTGTGTTAAGAGGAAGCGGGAGTCTCTATGTGGAATGCTCAGCTGGATTACAGTTGTGGCAAAGGATCCTTGTGATCGTGCTGTTGGTTCATTACCAGAATGGTCCAAATGGAAGTCTCATGGGAAGGAGGAGATGTGGAAGCAGGTTTTGTTGGCTCGGGAGGCCATCTTTCTGAAAAGACAAGTTGATTCAAGTGCTGACCAATGGCAGGTATATGCTAGAACACCTTGTGTGCTCTGAATAGTAAGTTGAATACAAGTATATTCTAGTCTTGTAATGTTCATGATTCTGAACTGGTTTATTTAGCGTTGGTGAAAGTGCTAGGTGCTCTTTAGAGTAATCACATCTAGAGCTTAGGTACACAAGCGCAAGTGTGCGCCTAATCAAAGCAAGTGCACATTTAAAAAAAAAATGATGTATACTTTAAAAAAATCCATAAAATACAATAAAAAAAAGGTTGAAAATGCAAGATGGTATATGTTTGGCCTATTAACTCAATTTATTGGAGTATTATCCAACATGACAATAAGGTAATCATCTATTACATAAAATTTAATCATAGCATTTTATATTATTCTCGTGTTTTACTTGCATACATATATGTTGTTTAATATCCATACTCAAATTAAATTTCTATGTTAACTCAAAACTTACCAAAAATTCCATGACCAGAAAAGCTCATAAAATGGAGGTATTGACTTCTGTACTAACATGAGCAATCAATTGTTGACCCATCTAGAAAGCCAACTTGCACTATCATATCGGGTTCAAAGCATATACATCATATATGACAACACGTAGCACCATGGTATGTAAATGATCTTCAATATTACCTAAATACTTGAGAATATTTGTTTACATAATTTGGTCACACAATTGCGCTTAAATCACTTCTTTTGTAAATATGCTTCGCTTTTTGTAACCAAAGCACTTTGGTCTCGGTATATTGCTGCTGCACTTAAGTGAGCTTGCTGGTTTTATTAAAGTGACATCCCCTAAATATGCTCGATTTCATTTTGTGCTTTCTTGCACTCTTGGTAATCCCACTCAATGACCAAATGTAAGCTACCTTTTATTGGGAAAAAAGGAAGAGTATTTTTTTTTACATATATATAAGAATTGAACAATATTAATTAAAAAGAACTTTGTTCCTTTGGATAGCCTTTGTATTATTGAGCCTTCATAACTTTCTTGTCTTTTGTCCTATTCCTAGTTAGTTGTTTCTCTTGTATATTTTTTCAGATCTGTGTCTAGTCAGCTAATATCTATTCATTGGTAATTACTTGTTTGGTTGATCTTTATTATTGTTGACTTTTTTCTAAGCTATTTTTATTGTGTTTGCACTGTATGGTTAGGGTTACAAATAAATTGACCCTTCGTGGTATGCTCGAGCTTGACTTGTATCATCTTATAAACTTAACTTGAGTTTGGTTGATTTGTTAAATGAGCCAAGGTTGAGCAGAAGTTTGTGTTAATTTATTGAACGAGCAAAACTTGGTATAGGCTATTTAGCGGGGAAAAAAATCCATGTGGTTTATTCCAAATACATGGTGGCCAATTCAAGTTTTGCAAGTTTCATAAATATGCTTCTTTTTTTTTTCAAATTAAGTTTAAGAATTAACTTAACAACAGTTATGTGATTACTTATGAATTTATGAAAATGCATAGTTTTAATAAAGAAAAATTATTATATGCAAAAACTATTAGTTTAATTAAATAGCTTGTGTACAATGTTGAACTTGTTCGAAAGTTAAAGATATGAACTTGAACAAAATATGTAGCCTGCCGATAAGCACAAGCTGGATTAATCTTCGAAAAAAATCAAATGAACACTGCTTGAATGTTCATACACGGCTTTATTATAGTTCTATCTGTATGGTCACATAATTTTATTGTTGATTTTAATTGTTTCTTGCTGTTTTTATCAAAGTTGGGTACTGTTTTTGATAAGTAAAGTCATGTACTATTTGGTATATCAATTTTGTTCATTTTGTGAAAAAAATATGATTTGGATGGAACACTATTAGAGAAGAGAAAAACAAATTTAAACAATCGGACACAAGATATATAATATTTTTATGGTTTGATACAAAGACCCATGTCCACATGTGGCAATGATTGAGGCAATTTTGTTAATAAAAGATGGAGCACTGTAACACACCCTTAATTTTATTCAAGGCTCAGATGGATGCCAACCCAATTACACAGTTATGCTGAAAGTTTAGAATAGGATATACCTAACTAGAGGGGTGAAGAAGAACAACACAATTGCACTAAGTATAGAAAACTAGGGGACCAGAAGCTATTGTGCACTGCCATACAAACAGAAAAGAGAACTGCGCATAATGGCTCTTAGGCCCTGTTTGGTTTCACAGATGGTCTCTACTTTTCTCATCCTATATCATCTCATTTTATTTCAACATCCAAATACTATTTCAAAGACAAACACTTTTCAATTTCAAAATTTCAAATTTCTAACTTTTTCATCTAATTATTACAAAATTTCCAAACTTCCAATCAAAATACAAAAAATAATTCAATTTTTTCAAATCTCCAAACAAAAATAATATTAAAAAATCATATTCTAACAATATTTTAACTTTATAATATTTTTAGGCCTTGTTTGGTTACATAGATTACATGAGATAAAAAATCTATGAATAGTAGTGAGATAATTTGTGAATAGTAGTGAAATTGTTTCATTTAAAGTTTTTATGGGATTTTGAAAAAGAAGAGAAAAAGTTGAATAAAAAAAATTATAAAGTTAAAAGAAGTTTAGAATATAATTTTTTAATATAATTTTTGTTTTGAGATTTAAAAAAATGAAATTATTTTGTGTTTTGTCTGGAAGTTTGGAAAAGTTGTTATGATTAGGTAATGATTATTTGATAATTTGAAATTGAAAAATGTTTGTATTTGAATGGTGTTTAGACGTGAGATGAGATGAGATCGATTTAAAAGTTTATGAAACCAAACCAGCCCTTATTCAACTTTTTTTCTCTCATTTCTCAAAATTCCATAAAATATCTTAGCTCAAATTATTTCAGTATTATTCATAAGCTATCTTATTACTATTTACATATTTCTCATCTCTTCTGTGTAATCAAACGATGCCAATTTCTAGCAGTATTCTCACAGTTTTTGACTCTTGCCAGATGCACCTCATTAAACTCAAAAGAGACATCCGTCAAACCCCTAGATTGCTATGGTATTAACTTTGCGAATAAGCCATCAAGTCCACCACCCATTGGGTCATGATCCACTTGATCCATAAGAAATGGATATCAATGGCCAAAGATCTTTATCCATATCAAGGTGAAGCAGAAGATCATCAATACTTTCTTGCCTTGCTTACACCTACAACTCTAGTCCATTGCACTAAAAACTAAACCTAAAGTCTGACGCCCCTGGATGAACACATTCTGTGTCCCAAAGATAACCTTCTCTAGCATATTTAAACTTGAATAGCTAAGTTATGTTGTCCATTCCTTGTTGTTTACCCAATACAAGCGTTCTTGTTTTTCTATTTTGTGTCGACACTAAGGGCTCGTTCGATCTCATCTTATCTTATTTCAATATTCAGATATTACTCAAATACAAATATTTTTCAATTTTAAATATGTAACTTTTTCATTTAATTATTACATAATCATTACGACTTTTTCAAACTTTCAAACAAAACGAAAAATAATTCAAAATTTTAAATTCTAAAACAAAAATAATATTAAAAAATTATACTCTAATAATATTTTAATTTTATAATATTTTTATTCTAATTTTACTCTCATTTTCCAAAATTCCATAAAACATCTCAACTCAAAGCATTTCACTACTATTCACAAACTATTTCACTATTATTCATAAATTTTTCATCCAATCTCATCTCAACATCTAAACAAGGCCTAAGAATATCCAACTTTTTTGATCAAGTTCTATTATTCCATTTCACTAATGGAAAAGGGGTTGATTGGACCCCATGCCATGCAACTGCTGTTAAAGATAGTGTTTTCTTTTAAACCAATGTCATAAATATTTTTCTCCTCTTGGAAGCCAAACTCAATTATTATTGAGTTTCCAATCCAATGTCATAAGCTTCGGTTTGGATTGGAAACTCATCATAACTCATTTTAATTTATCTCATCTCATTATTTCAACTTTTTAAAATTCTCACACAAAATATAATAAACAATTTAACTTTTTGAAATCCCAAAACAATAATAATATTAAAAAATAATATCCTAACAATATTTTATTCAGCTTATCTAAAATTATTTCAACTCATTTCTAAATCCAAACGGGGCCTAAAAGTGGCTTGTCCTTGTATCCCTTTTCTCTCTTCTCAAAACACTGTTACACCTCCACACCACACCATTTGGCTGCCCCATCTCCAACCATAGTTGTCGTTGATTTCATCGCTCCAGAGTTGTTCACATGGTTGGTGGAGTTGATGACCTATAGGGCATGTCATTGATGGCATAAAAAACTTGGCTTGTTGGCCAATGTTCATCACCCTCTATGGCCACAGAACCTTCCTTGAGCTTGGCATAGGCACTTTCTTGTGGAAACTTCCATCAATGGGAGCACCATTGGTCAAACAATTTTGATCATGACCTTGGTTGGCTACTTTATGATTCTTAACTTTCATTGGCGAGGGGATCCTCTCATGCCACTAGAATGTGATTGTTTTTTTTTAAATATAAAATGTCAGTTGAAGGCCCAGAAAATGATGCAAGATAAAATTATCAAGTATTTAGTTGATTTATAAAGATCATTTACATTCTATGGTGCCACATGTTTTCGTATGTGATGTATATGCTTTGAACTAGATATAAACAGTCCATGTTAGCTTTCTAGATGCATTGATATTTGATTGCTTATGCTAGAAAAGAAGTTAATACCTACAATTCATGAGCTTTTTTGGTTTTGGTGTATTTTGATTCAACTGTGTTTAATTTGAGTATGGCTATTAAATATCCTAGATGCGTATATTTGCGCTTTAGGCCTAGGCTCTAGACACCATTTGCACTTAAGAGCACCTTGCTCTTTCGCCAACAATGGGTCAATGACTATGCCCCACAATGGGTGTGGTTGTTGGATGTAATTTCATGACTCGTTCATCCATTACCACACTATTAATGTCATTTCATGTTATGGTGTTACGGGCTTTAATAGTGCAACACTTTTTTGACAATTTATGATTGACCTTTCTTGTTTGAACCTAATTTTTTGTCTAGCCACTGGGTTTTTGCTTGGCCCATTCAAAACTATAGGGAGCTTTAAAAGTACAACATTTTTTTTTTTTTTTTGTGTTCTCGATCCCATTGTTTCATATATGTGAAAACCAAATAAGTAATGGAAGATTGCGAATGCCGTTTCTTTTTCTTAGGCCTTGTTTGATTTGGTAGATGAGATGAGATTGTATCTCATATAATTATTACAAATTTCCTAAACTCTTACATAAAATATAATAAACAATTCAATTTTTTCAAATCTCAAAATAAAAATAATATTTAAAATTAGATTCTAATAATATTTTATTCAACTTTCAATTTTTATCTCATCTCATCTGTGTAACCAAATGATGCTTTAATTTTTAGTGAATCTGAATTGTGGTGGGAAAAGCTATTGAAAAGGGGGTAGTCAGGCATGCCTCTTGTTTTGTCATAATAAGTTGGATTGCACTCTGATCATTTCGATGTTAGATTTCTCCCTTCTCCCTTTCACATTTGAGTGGCTTTTAGTAATTGAGTTTGATATGCATGCCTAACATGCCAAAACTGTTTTGCATTATTACAAAAGGTTCCCTCAGTAATTGATATCTCAATGCCATTTCTTATGAGAGGATATGCAATATCATGTTTATGGCTTTCATCTTTCAAAGATTATTTGAAGCCTTGCATTGTGTTATCTTCCTTACATATGTAATGTCCCAATAGAAGACCCAAGCCATATGACCTATATTCTAAAATGACTAGTCAATGATACAATTGGAACTCTAGTAGAACATTATAAAGAAGAAAAACTTCTCTTTCCCAAGTAATGTGTGATTCTATACACTACCTATCCTTATCACTTATGAGAATGAGGTATCACAATCTACTCTATTATATTCTCAACGTCCTTCTCGGGCCAATCCATCGTATGTGGTATGGCTCAAGTTCCACATTTTTGGTTGGGATAGACCCTGATATTGTTTGTAATGTCTCATGGGAAGGCCCAAGTCACATGACCTATACTTCAAAAGGACTAATCAATAATAAAATTGGAGCTCTATTGGAATATTATAAAAAAAAAAAATTTCTCATTTCCAAACAATGTGGGATCTCATACACCACCTACCTTTATCACTTATCAGAATGAGATATCACAATATATCTTGCTGAGCACTTGGCAATACCTGATGGGTGTATGTAATATATGTACCTCAAAAAACAATGAGTTCAGGATTTCTAATGCCACTTCCTCTATAGATCTTCCATTATCACTGATTTCCGAGTTCACTAAAATGAGGATATACCCTAAACTTTTAGGGATGATGGCTACCTGTGTTTTACATGTTAATCCGTTGTTCAAGCTTTCCGTCTAAGCTTTGTCTCAATATGTCAATACTTCCAACTTTTCAATTCAAGTGCCTTTATCTCATTCATATGTTGTTCAAATCTGCAACAAAATGTGACTGTCTCATGTGTTTACATTGTAGAAAGCTCATAAGATGCATCCATGCTTGTATGATGATCAACTTGGCTCAAGTTACAATTTTAGAGAGAGATTAAGACATGGCAAGAAGCTCAATTCTGAGAAAACGACATTTCAGGGACAAGCTTGTTCTGAATCACTCTCAGCCACTCAAAGTGGCTCGGACAAAAGTTCTTGTGCAGAAGTTATGGAAGATGGAGTCGATGATCCGTTGCTTGGAAATACTGATTTATTCACAGAAAACTCAGCACTTGACAAATATGTCCCAAAGAGCATCTCTTGGAGGCCACGTTCAAAAGCTGAAGTGCAGGAATGGACTGGTATGACTTCTGAAAGTGACCCTAAGTGGTTGGGGACCCAGGTTTGGCCATTAGAAAAAGTGGAGCAGAGATATCTCATTGAAAGGGATCCTATTGGTAAGGGAAGACAAGATTCATGTGGCTGTGAAGTGCCTGGATCTATTGAATGTATCAGGTTTCACAGTGGTGAGAAAAAATTGAGAGTGAAACGGGAACTGGGCTCAGCTTTTTATCAATGGAAATTTGATAAGATGGGGGAGGAAGTCAAACTTTCTTGGACAAAGGAAGAAGAACAGAAATTTAAGGCTATACTGAAGTCAAATCCTGCATCTCTTCAGACGTTCTTCTGGGATAAAAAGGTTTTTCCTACCAAGAGCAGGGAAGATTTGGTGAGTTATTACTTCAATGTCTTTCTTATGGAGCGCAGAGGATACCAGAATAGGTTTACCCCAAATAGCATTGACAGTGATGAAGATGAATTAGAATCTGTATTAGTGACTAATGGTACAGGGCAGGAAGCCGAGAAGTCGCCGAGCTCCATATTTTATTCCCCAAAGAAGCCACATACAAATCTTAGATAACTCTGATAAGCTGCCAACACAATATACTTTTAAGCAATCAAGTGCTTCAGTGAGAATGTGTATGGCAGTTTTTGTTCTCCTGTGGACGTTTTCATGTTCTTTTGCCTGGTGTATCAATGCAGAATCATCATTGCCTTCTAGAAGTGAATTTGAAGGGTTAAATTCAAATTTTGAAGAATAGTTAAGGACATATATACTTTTTGAGATATTTTTTTGTGTATTCATCATGATTACTGACAAAAACTACAGGTACCTTGTATACTTCTATATCGTTTTTCAGCAGTTTTTTTACAAGGCTTAGACAGAAGCCTTGGGGATATAGGGGAAAAGGTTAGAAACTTGGTGTGCTGTAGTCTCTCATCCCTCATAGTAAATGCACCTCCTGTTACTTTCTAAAAAGGGTATTTTCTTTTAAGGATTTTAACAGGGTATAGTAATGAGTTTTTCTCTTGCAATTTCATTTTGGTTTCAGTAAGTTAATCTATCACCTACCTGTTTGTACTTCGTTTTTTCTTTCCTTCTTTTATTTTAGGCAGTCATATACAATACTAGTCGTCGACCCGTGTAATGTGCAGAAATAATTACATGACGATCAATTAAAATTTGTCACAGAAAGTCTAAAATGCAAGAATATTCTTATAATCCTAAGGAAGGATAATTACTATATCTCAACAAACATCAAGATTAAATTGGTGCAAGTGTTAAGCTCATCAAAGGCCAATGAAAGATTTAGGTTCCGTTTAGATAGTGAGATAAGATGAGATAATTTAAAATGAAAGTTGAAAGTTAAATAAAATATTATTAAAATATTATTTTTTAATATTATTATTGTTTGGAGATTTGAAAAAGTTGAAGCCGATGTGTAAAGCACATCCTCTTTTATTAATATGGCAAGACTTTATTTGTTATAAAAATTTAAAATTAAAATCTCTTAGAGCATCCACATTGGATTCTCCATAAAATTTCCTATAATTTAGCTAAAAAGTATATTCTCTAAAACTTTTTCTTAAATTTTACTCATTTTTCAAAAACCTTCTACATCCCATTTTCCATCCCTATCTCTATTCTATTAAAATAATATTTCTCTATTATTTCTTTATTACTTTTTTCTCTCACTTCCATTTACAAATTTAATTACTTAATATTTTTTCTTATGTTTTGAACTATTATTCTAATGAATATTTTAAATAGAATTTAAATTTTTTTTATATTTTTAAAATTATTATTTTTTTAAATTTTCGGAGTTATTTAAATTATTTTTAAAACTATTATTTAAAATTATAACAAATATGAGTATGAGAGAAAATATAGATGATTGGAAGAAGAATTAATTTAATTGAAATGAATAAAATATTGATAAAAGTGATTTGGGGAATGAATAGTGGTTCCCCAAATATGGGGAACCACTATTCATTCCATAAACATTTTTCTTAAAATGGAGAATCCAATAGAGAGGGATTTTTTGAGAAAACCCTATAATTATCCCCAAATTATAATGGTATATGGGGATATGGGGACTCCAATGAGGATGCTCTTATGAATCAAGTGTTATCATATCAATAAAATGGATGATGTATTTTATACACCGACTTCAAAGTAGAAGAACTATTTTGCACTCAAGATTCGTGGATGTGGGCTTCAATCATATTCTTTAATTTTAGTAATTTATTATTAAGCAAGCCATGAATGAATATCCCAAATACTACAGGAGATGAGAGGATCATCCGACCATAGTACCCATTATTGCATAATCTATGTGTAAGAAAAGCAACATAATCGTTGTCCATGCATTCTTTGACCTTCCAATCCCCTTCGATTAATTTGGAAATCATTTCAAATGTTCTTACAATTTGGACCATCTTTACATGGAACTCATATATGTTGGTGACCAAAACCGATTAGAATGCTGTTTTTCATTACATTTTAGGGGGTTGGAAAAAGTGTTTCAAGTGTATAATTATCATCCCATGTTGAATTCTCCACCCATGACCATGAGACTTGACAAGTGTGGTATAAATTATGAAGGCCAATTTTATTATTTTTAGTCATGTCGCATATTTTAAATAGTTGACTCGTAAATATAATACCTTTGGATATGGAGCTAGTGTCGATATAAGTATAGCTGTGAAAGGGGTTCAGACTGTTTTATAAATTTGATTCAGATAATGAAATTCACCTATAATTGAGATGATTGGGCATGGAACATGTTGTCACACCTTTAAGACCCATCAATGATTCAATTTTCATTAATAAAAAATTGTAGTTATAATAAATTAGCTAAAATATATATATTGATAGTCCTTGATCTATAATTTTATTCATGAATAATTTTGAAAGGTCATAACTGATGAATCATCGATTGAATTGCACAATTGATTGAGGAGGCATGCATGCATGCATGCATCAGTTGCATTATTGGTAGATGGAGTGACGTATTCCTTCCTATCTTCTAATTTATTCACTGATAGATTTGGAATCTTTTGAATTCCGAAAGTGAAAGTCAAATATGTTGTACTAGTCATAGAAACAGTATCATTTATGTCCGTTGGGAAATTGTTTTCTTATATATCATACTTTCATTTCATTTTTATTCTATTATTTATTTTTTATAAATAAAAAAAAAGTTTGTATTTTATATTTTTATTTTTGACATGGTATCAAGTGCTTGTCACCTTAACAAGCACCCTAGAAGGCAAAGTGCTCGCCGCATGAAAAAAAAAATTACTTTTCACAAGGTGAACATCGTAGAAAGGCAAAATGCTTGCCCCCAAGCGAGCTTAGAGCAAATGTGCTCGTGTCACCCCAAGGAGAGCACCGCTAAAAGATAAAGTGCTCGTCATCTCGATAAGAATCGTGAAAATGTGAAGCACTTGGCCCCAGCCAAGTGCAGCAAAGAGCATGCCATGAATGAGCATTTTGGAGAATTCATTCAACATTGTTAGTTTTTTGTTGGAATTATATTAAAATACCACCAATTCATAATGGTGATCGTTCATCCATAAAAGCTTGTTGTTTAGACTATTTCTCTTAAAATTACCAAAGGAAATGAACGCTGACATCAGTGGCAGACACAATTGCATATTCGGTAAAGGCGGCATTTTTAATTATCCATGTCACAAGTCGCATGCCGCATGCCACCTCTAGAGTAATCCAAAATGGACTGGAATTCCACAATATCCTGCTCCACTGTCTACAAACTTGTTTACGCCATTTCCCCCCTCATTCTATGTATCAACAAAAGCTTGATTACTATAGTTGTAATGCATGAAATGAAAAAAAGAAAACGAAAAAAAAAAAGACTAAAGATAAACAAACAAAGATCTAAACTTTATTAGTAGAGAAAAATTGAGAAGACCTTAAAAGAGATTGTTTACAGTCATTTTGGTTACGAAAGATACGTTTTTCGTGTGAACTCTAAACACAATAGCCAATGGGTTAGCCGGCATCCATGACATGACATCCATGGAAAATAGGGTGGGGCCTGTGTTTAGCATGATTAGTCTGCGTTTAGCGTTTAGATGTCGAGGTGATCTCAAATGATTTGAATTGATTTATGAATAGAAATGTTTTGTGAGTCCTATTGATATGTATTTAAATGTAAATAGATTGAGATATGTGTTTGAATATATAAAATATGTTAAAATAAATTTAATATTTTTTAAAAAAATTAAAAATAATAATAATTTTTATCAATAATTAATTTAAAATGAATTGAAGACATTTTAACAGCCAAACATAGCCTAAACATAGATTAGGTGCAAATACAATGAATGTAAAGGTAGTAAACTTTTGCTGGGCTCTTTGGTCAAAAGAATTTGTCAATATTCTTTGCCTAATTAGGTGG